>LPNX010167316.1:4617-109303 GCA_001517045.1 Pseudotsuga menziesii | reverse complement strand
ATACTAATTGAAAATTCATAAAATATATTTCGACAGATTATCTCATCACTGTCAAAATATCAGTTGTATGCCCAAGGGCATACAACTCAGTTTAACCGTGCTAAAAGCATTTGTCCATGGAAATTGTATTATCCAATAAAATGTATTTTGTAGGAGCTTATATTTGGGCCTGCACCCAGAGGAAAGAGGAAAGTGATTATCGCTACAAATATTGCAGAGACATCTGTTACTCTTGAGGTAAATTATTATGTTTTGCTCTGAAGATATGATTGCTGTCTACAGGTAAATATAAGCCATCAATGTATGAAGGTTTTGAAATATGCATTCATGCAACTACACAGTCTTGTGAGTGATAGTATGCCACATTTTTGGCAATGCAGCCCTGTTTTTCTAGCTTCAAATTCATCTCTGGTATTACTATTGATGTGAATGCAGGGTATAGTATATGTTGTTGATAGTGGCTTCTCAAAACAACAGTTTTACAATCCGGTAATATAACTTTTCTTTTCAGGCCTTTTTTGCCTGTTATTTCTGTATGCAACTGAATGGTAAAACAAAGAACTTTGGCTTGTTATCTGTAAATTAATATCACACTTTAAAATACTGCCACTTTCTTAGGTCATGTTTGAGTTTCAAAAGTAGTTTTATTATCTGGGTATTTACTATTTACCTAGCACTTTACAATTCTTGTGATTCATAAAGAGAGCAAGAAATTATATAAATGTCAGATGGCCAAAAATTTGTCATGGGACTCATAAAGTCACAAAGGAACATTATCTGAAGGGAGTGCCTAAGCCTTTCCATCTGACAATTCCAAGAGAAAGTATCAAACAGATCATGTACAAATCACGGGTGTGCTTAGGGCCATTCCACTCTCAGTGAAAAATATACAAAAATACAAATTTATAGAGAAATTATGCAGATAGGGTATGGTGTGTCGTTGGTAGCATCAAGTTCTTGCCCGTTGGTGCCTGGCACAGTCTAAAGTGTTGTATTCAATAGATGACTTGCATTTTCTTGAACTAAAACAGATATATTCTATTCTGCAAATGGAATGAAAATCAAATTTTATATGTAGAATGAGAAGCAATAATGGAGTAAGTCGCTAGAAAATATTATCACATATTTATATCTAAAATCAGGACTGAAAATGGGAGGAAAGAAAACTGGAAAGGTGAAAAATGGTAACAGTGAAGTCTCCTCTCTTGATTGAAGTCTTGATGTATTTTTGTTTTTTTGTTAATTCTTTATGTTCCTGCACTTACATATGTCAGATATTGAAAGCTTGGTTGTGGCACCCATATCAAAAGCTTCTGCGCAACAGAGGGCTGGAAGAGCTGGGAGAGTACGGCCCGGAAAACGTTACAGGAATGAATGTACATTGTTTCTATTTCCATGAGAATCTACCTATTAGATGACTAAATTCCCTTTAGATCCTTAAAATGATAGAACTTTATCCCATTGCCCAAAAATGCAAGCTTGAGTTTCATGAATTACAGTATTACTGGATGTACATACTACTTACAAGTTACGAAGTAAATAATTGTTGGTTTTAGCCTTTAGGTTACCTCTATGTAGGGGAAAATTTTTTCCTGTTCGAGTAGACTGAACTCTGCATAGACATTATTTGCTCTCTTAGTGACAATGGTCTGGGTTGGAGGTAAAGCAATTTTCGAATTTGAAGGCTTGTTTTACTACTTGACATTTCCTAGTTGTGTATTCTAAAACTATTTGGTGCCAAGTTTTGGAGAGGGCAGGAAGGTACCCCCATTTCCTGGGGATGTGGCAATGGATAATAGTTTATAAAATTTGAATTTTTTTTAGGAATTAGTCATGTTAAATCCTGTAACATTGAAAATGCTGAATAATGAAATTTAAGTAGAAATACTAACATATTCTATAAGCACATTTAACAATTCCACATGAAACATATGCTGACATGATTTATGATTCGATAAGTGATAAGAGACAAATAATCGATATGCATCTACTGATTGATATTTACTAAAAAGAGCAACTACATAGTTCAAAATGGCAAAATGCCAAAAGTTTGTGCTCATTACTTACACTATATACGTTGAAGTCTGATAAAGTGATATATATATATATAAATATTGAAATTAAAAGTAATGCATTATAATCTTCTGCTTCGAGACTAACCCAAATTGCTTGAGGCTTGCTGGGTTATGTTGCATGAACTACCAACATTGTACCTGCTGCTGTACTTGGCCACTGGCATCTTCCATGCAATTGTAATTCCAATATCCTCATAGGATATCCCCATGACCATGGGAAATCTTTTTGCTTTCTAATACTTTACCCAATTATGCTTCCGAAAATTAATGATTTGGCCAGAACTGAACAATGATGGCAGATTAGCATTGTCTGCAATTATGTTTGCTAATGTTGTGTTCTTTTTTCTTTTCTTCTGAATGGTGATTGCAATCACTGAATGCAGAGTGGAAAATGGAATAAGGTTGTTATGATGACACTAGAACCCTATGATTGCCATAGGTCACTAGTCAGTTGGAGGATTCCAATGGGAATCTTGGCAGTAACTAGGGATCCATTCATTCATTTCCTCAAGAGGCTAGAATGTAGGAACCATGGAGAAGAGTATTGCAGGAACCGTGGAGAAGAGTAGTGATTATGGCACCACCATGAGAAGAATCTGGCTTACGATTGAGAATCCTTGGAATCCAAGTAGTGATATTCCTGGCCAACCTATGTTAGATCAATAAAATGGAATTGGGATAACATGAGGGACTGCTTGTAAACAAGGGAATACCCTTCATATTGTTGTGCTGGATGAGGGGGGAGAGTGATAGTTGAATTGGTATAGTTGAAAAGAGAATTTTTAGCACCACTAAGTTTATGCGTTATGGGATCAGCATGAGGAAATAGAGCTCGACCTTGAGGAATTCACCCTTGTGTGTTGATAGTCTCATATTTTGGGTGGACTTTGTCATAGAGAGAATATGTGTAACAAATATTCCATGGCTGGGAGGAGTGCATTTGGTTTGTAGCCAGTTGGAGGATTATTTTATCATAAAGATAAATACTCTAAAATGTGATGAAATGTTATTTCCTGGTAAAAACAAAAAGAAAATAGAAGGGAATTGACAAGCAATAACATCAAAAATCCCTACAATTCAAAGATCCCTCTCTAATTTCAACCATTTCAACCAAATTCTACCACCATTTGTACCCGGCCACGACTATCTATTATTTTTGTAGTAAATCCCACCAGACCCAAAACGGAATTAACGAGCTAGCTAGCTTGCAATGCACAAGGGTAATACAAACACAGGGCAGTGAAATAAAAGATGATTACCTTAAATATGGTCTGATATCCACGGCCGATGGTCTCTAAAGACCTGAATCTTGCTCTGGTGCAGCGATTGTGGATGAATGAGAAGCCGATGTGGATCGATCGGGCACCCCCTTTCGAGGACAAGTCAGGTTTTCAAGTTTGGAGAGGCAAGAAAGACCCGAGCAAAATCACGGGACAGAAAGGCCGCTGTACCATTTTATTTTTATTTTTATTTTTTAATCTAAAGGCGCCGTCGCTTAAGCGACGCCTACTATTTGTTAAAGGATTTCAACAAAGTTTGTTGTGCATGAGGGTGTACCATTTTATTTTTTTATTTTTTTTTATCTAAAGGCATCGTCGCTTAAGCGACGCTTACTACTAATGTGCCGTCGCTTATCCGATAGTTATGAAAAAATCCGTCGCTTAAGCGACGCTTATGGCCACATTTTCAAAAAAAAAATTTATCTTTGTGATTTTTGGTAGGTTTAAGAAAAGAAATCCATGCGCCGTCGGATTTTTCCGTCGGATTTTGGATCGAAATGTAGTAGTGCGCAGCCACCTATTGACCCTCAGATTGCTAAACAAGTTGATTGTTTTGTCCATCCTTTCTCCAGCTTTAAAGTCATGGTTGCCAATGGGAGCTCCTTACCTTGCAAAGGAAAGTGTTGTAGTGTGTGTATCTCTATTGGAGATTATAACTTGCACTCTAACATGTCTGCCATACCCCTAGGAGGTTGTTCTATGATTTCAAGCACTCAATGGTTACGCACACTTGGACCCATCTTATGGGATTTTGCTGAACTATGGATGCATTTTTTAGTCAATGGGAAAAAACACACATTTAATGGCTTACAACCAGGGTCTCTTAGCATCATTAGTTCACATTGCATGGAAACGATCCTTAAGAAGAATTCACATGGTGTCATCACTCAGCTCCATTTCATTCAAAGGCAACCTTCGATAATCTCAAATACTCCCTTGGATCTTTCATTACAATGCACCCTTCAGATGCCTGATTTTTCCAAGCCCTTCACTCTTGAGAGTGATGCTTGCGACAATGGACTTGTTGTTGTCCTCTTTCAAGATGAACATCCCATGGCATTCACCGGTAAATCCCTTCCTAAAAAGAATTTATCCACCTCCACATCTAAGAAGGTAATGATGACTATTTTGCACGTAGTATAGAAGTGGTGGCCATACCTCTTAATGAATCCTTGTTGCATCAAGACTAATCACCAAAGTCTGAATTATTTCCTGGAACAATGGGTCTCATGCCCAACACAACAGAAATGGGTTAGCAAACTCAGGGGTTATGACTATGAGATCAATTACAAGAAGTCTAAGGACAATCTTGTGGTGGATACTCTTTCCCACACATTTGATGCCCCTGTCTCTCTTTCAGCTATTGTTATTCCTATTCCAACTTGGTTACACTATGTTCAGCAAGGTTGTGTCAATGACTCCTCATTATCTGAAATCATCCAATCGTTGGCTAGTAACCCTTATGTGGTACCACATTTCTCTTGGGATGGCTCTTCTCTGAGATACAAGGGTCGTCTGGTGCTTCCCCAGAGCATGGATATTAAACATGCAGTCTTTTATGAACTCCAAGCTTCTCCATCAGAACGACACTCTAGGTTCATGAAAACATATGAGAGGGCACGATGTCACTTCTTTTGGAAGGGAATGCAACGAAAAATTCAACAGATGGTTTTCGAATGTGCTCCTTGCCAGCACCACCAAGGTGAAACTACACTCCTTTTCAGCTTGCTCTAACCTTTTCCCAGGGCCTACAAGGATTTGGAGATATATTTCGATGGATTCCATTCAAGGGCTCCCTAAATATGGAGGGAAGATCGTAATCTTGGTTGTGGTTGATCGGCTCTCCAAATGTCATCATTTTTGTGCTCTCAGCCCTCCATATACCACCTCCTCAATCACACCAATTTTCATGGACAAGATATTTCTTCTTCGTGGAATCCCTTCTTCCATTGTCTCGGACCGCAACGCAACTTTCATAAGTCATTTTCTCCTTACTGACACCAAACTGAATATGAGTTCAGTTTATCACCCACCAATAGATGGTCCGACTGAAGTCATCAACAACTATTGGGAAACGTATCTTCGTTGTTTCACCTCTAAAGAACAACATATCTGGGCAAAGTGGCTCCCTCTCGCTGAATGGTGGTACAATACTTCCTACCATACTGCGTCTCAAATGACCCCATATGAAGCAGTTTATGGTCACACACCTCCAGTAATTCTTCCATACACCCCCAACAGTTCACCAGTTTAGGTAGTTGACATGGTTCTTCGAAACCGACATCAAATTCTTCACATTCTATAGGAAAATATTCACATGGCTAGAACCCGCATGAAACACCAAGCCGATCAGCACCGTTCTGAGCGCACTTCTCATGTCGGTGACATGGTTTTTCTTCGTCTGCAGCCTTACAAGAAATCCTCCTTGAAAATCAAAGGGAATCAAACACTCGCTCCAAAGATCTCTAGTCCATATACAGTTCTTCAAAAGATTGGGTCTATTGCTTATAAATTGGCACTTCCTCCTTATTCTTGCATTCATCAAGTGATTGGCACCAACATCAGAGAACAAATTGTTTTACCAGAACAGGATAATGAAGGATCCATCATTTCAAATCTGAGGGCCATCCTCAATAAGCGCGCTTGTCAGCTTCGCTCTCGGTCCATCACAGAGGTCTTAATTCAGTGGCACAACTTGCAACCAGAGGATGCTACATGGGAACCGCTCCTTCAGATTTAGCAACAGTTTCCACATCTAAAGCTTAGAGGACAAAGCTTTTTTTTAAGAGGGAGGGGATGTTAAAAACCCATGTCAACCCTCCTCTTTATTTTGTTAGTATATTTTATTGGACGCATATGCTTTGTAAGTCGTCCCATCAATATGTTGTATTATCCCACATTCATGGGGAGTAAGTAATAGTTGTTAAGTTGTCCAGTTATTATGTTGCAATATCCCACATTCATGGTGGGTAATAGTTGTTTAGATTAGACTTAGTATATAAGTATGTGTTGAGTCTAATGAAAGCATCGAAGAGTTATTTTGTATTAAGCTTGCTCAAAGGAGGTTGCCCTCTCGAAGTGGCCCGCGATTAATAAAATCTTTTCTATGATCCATTATTTCTGTTATATCGTGTATTCTCATTTTTTATTGCAAGAGGTTCTCCACAGACTCAATGTTGAATGCTCCTTTAAATTTTAACATTATCCTTGGGTTTCTTTTGATCACCTTGAATAATGGGTAATTAGACAAGAGTTCACAGATGAAGCTTGATTTTGGGGTATGTAACACCTTCTTCCATAATTGAGTAAGCTCTCTTATAACTACAACAACACACCTTTGGTCTTTATAATAAATCCAAAATATCAAAATGTAAGGATATATAAACGGGCAATAACACCTATTACAACTGTTATTATAGATTAAATATGATAACGGAATTGTCATTTCAATTTGTGCTCCTTAATGCATAGCTTACATACATATTTTTTTTTTGGCGAAATACAGATCATGGGAAATCCTCTAGGCACTTCCCCTAATTTCAAGGACGATACATGTGGTAAATAGTTTTGTGTTATTTTTGGAAACCTAAGATGACGGGGACATCAAGTGAGACTCGCAATATTCAAAGAGGCATCCATCCTAGGGATTTTACCACGTGACCTCCTTCTTGCAATCCATGAGACTCAAGCACTCGAGCTAACTCACCAAAGTATATAAATTACATACATACATATATGTTGATCACTAGATATGTGACACTCGTATTCATTCTCAATTTGGATATAATTAGAAATTTAAAAAAAAATTAGGAGAACAAAACTTCCCGAATAATACCTTAAACATGTAATGTAAACCTCCTCCATAATTGTTTTATTAAAATCTCTTTTAAAAACATTAAGACCATTGATAATTTTAATATCCAATGCAAAAAAACATAGAAGTGGAATATTAACTTTCTTTATAGCAAATAATGATTTTATTTGTAGCTACTCTAATTCATTTTAACTTTGGATGTATCATATGTTAAGAGAGATAAGATTGATAATACTTTTTACTATCTAATTTTCTTTAGTAATATGCTTTAAGCATTTTTTCCTGTATTTTATTTTATTATAATTACATTTATTTAATTTATATTTTATTATCTAAAATCAATACACAATATCGAATGAAATTAATTTTTTTAAATGTATAACTAAAACCAATTTATATCTATTTGTATTTCATGTTATTCATATTTCACTTAAATTTTTATATTTAAAGACATTTTTTTCTTTATTTTATTATAATTATATTTATTTTATTTATATTTTATTATCTAAAATCAATACACAATATCGAATCAAATTAATTTTTTTATATATATAACTAAAATCAATTTACCAATCTATGTTATATTGCATTGTTTTTTTTATATATTGATATTTTTAAAACTGATATTAAAATATTTTATTTAAAAATTAATATTAAAATATTTTATTTAAAATAGACACTAAATTATTTTATTGTTAATTTTTTAAATACGACACGTAAACATAAACTTGACGGTAGAAGGAATTATACATCTTTATGACAGCATAACCTACCAAATGAATGTTATCTTTTACTATTTGTGACATAATATCATTTAGATTAGAAAATACGGTAACAGAATCTAATGATATTTTAACAATTATTTAGAATCTATTGATATTTTAACAATTATTTAGAAGATACGGTGCAGAATCTAAATGATATTTTGACAAAAACAAAATCAAATGCATTAAAAATATTATATTAATTGATATCAGAAAAGTGGATTTCATCTGAACCGTTCAAATGTTAACCGACTATATTGATATTAACATTATCAGTTGTTTGGAAACTGCCGACTATGTTGATACTAACATTATCCTTTTCATTTGTTTGGAAAGTACCGACTATGTTGATATTGACATTATCATTTTCATTTGTAAAGTTGTGTGATGACCGAGGTCACATCCCCCCTTTTTTTTATGACGGTGCTACATATTATTGAACCACGTCGTTGATGGATGGATGATATTCATAATAACAACTCAGAGATGGAGACCGGGGAGATCGCATCAATTCGAAAACTTGGAGCTGAGGCCAACTTCCACGTTACGAACTACACACGTTTAACTTTATAAATTTATCCTTCTCACGTACGGCACCGCGTTAAGCAAAGGGAACTGGCAGGGATTAAAAGTGAAGCCGTCACAGCTTTTCAAAGGGCTCCAAGCACGTTTCAGAAGTGTGGTTAAAGATTTGATCGTTATAAAAAAATGTTAATTTTTGTTTTTGATATTAGAATAAAAAATGTATAATTCAAATTAAAATTTTATTAAAAGAGGTTTTTTTACAGACTATCCATCAAATATTAATTTGGTTATTAGTGAGGGGGAAGCCATTTCAAAATGTATGGCCCATGTGTCCTATGAATAGGACGTGCCTGTTACAGTTGCTTTAGTAAAGTAAAAAGAGCCAAAATCGAAATGAAATTGTTTTGCTTTTGAATCAACATTTATTTTCTAATGGATGGTATTGTTGATGTCGACGTTCATATCAAGTAAAGCCAACGGGGTTGGGCCAATGACTAGGGACAATATTCATTGACATGCACTACTTTTCAATATCATGATTCCCCACCTTAATTGCCTCCATAAATTCTAATCCCAATTTCCTCCATCGTCCTCGAGGGTATGACTTCCTCATTAACTTATGTGGCTTCTGTAATTCTGGATGGTTTACCAATTAGCATAGCACAGATGAATCGCCAATTTTACCAAGTGAAAGGGGCAAAGGTTATAGGAGGATCGGATTTAAATAAATATCTAGATGCATCACGCCTAGGAATCTCGTGCAACATTTCCTTGAGCTCAATAGCCATAGCTTGTTGCTTCCATCCATGCGGTTTATACTACTAACTTGTTCCAACTTCTTGCACAGGCTACCTGTTACAATTTGGGGTATATGATAATGTGTTCTTATTTTTTTACAATCCCCGTGAAGCACATGGAGCGATTGAAGCATCCCTACCTGCATCTTCAATTCCAGTTCTATAAAGCAATCCAAATCAAGCACTGGATGGCGGTGATTGATTCATAACCCATTAAAGCAGAGTCAATCCCAGTGCGAGCAACAGACTACCTTCAACATTGACTGGATTATGTGGTTTGCCTCCCATAGGACCCAAAGCTAGCTTATTCTATAGTAGTTAGAGCATATCCCATGAAATACACAATAAGAGATATAGATAGAGACCAACTGGTTGAAGAATATAATAGATGGTAGCCATGGCAATCTCTCTTTATCTGTTGCATGAGCTTGCAGAGTTGCAATCTTATAAATAGATAAAAAGGTATAAATGGTGGAGCGCAGAACAAAGAACTAGACGAAAGAAGAAGTTGGTTCATTTTTCCCTATAAAGTTTAATGGCTTTTGAGCATGGATCACCACTTATTTTACATCATCGGTTGGATACAATGTGTATGGATTTTTTTGGGGACTTTTCAAGAGGGGTTGCAACGTGTGAGGGATAGAGGTGGTATTTACTATACATGGAAGTTTAGGGCACCACCACTCCCTAAGGTTTAATATAAAAGTTTAAACATAGATATGAATTGGAGGGGTGATAGCAATAGTCACTCATCATTCTTCACCATTAAGATTAGTATTGTTGGGTACAAACATGCTTGGCCCTTTCTCTACTCATGTGTGGCAAAGTGGGTGATAATTTCGTCAGCAAAAAAGGATTTGGGTATATTGGTTTAGAAAGAAACAAAGATTCTTAAGTTGGGAATAAACTAATTATGGGTACCAAAGATTTCTAAACATGGATTCAAGGTAGATACTTATGTCAGCTATAATTTTTATTTTGCTATTTTTTCAATATATTAAATTCAATTTTTGAATGTTTTTATAAATTTCTATTTCATAAATCTTTTTTTAAAAAGTTATTTCATTTAATTGCAGTAAATTTATTAATTTCTTTAATAACAAAAATTAATTTAAAATACAATATTTTATTGAACACATATTTTTATGAAATGTGCAATTAATTAATTATTATTATGAATTGAAATGTAATTTATTATTATGAATTGAAATGTAATTTTTTTTAATGTTTTCAGGGGCCAGACCTTCTAACTAAAATTAAGACCAGCCATTCACATGTGAAGGTAAGGTCATCTAACTAAAATTAATACCAGCCATTCAAATCTGAAGGTAAGGTAAGCGAAGCGAGCAAATATAAATAAACAAGCTCTACTCCATTCAATTACTCATGTTTTCACTCAATTCTTTACCTATTCTGCTATTTATATCTCAATCTGTTGATTGAATATAGCTTTAACTTTTCAAATTAGTAATTAGAATTAGTATGGCGGAAGAAGTACCAACTTCTCAGACTCCACCGCAGTCCGAGGAGCGCGGTCTGTTCACTCTGTATGGTCTCTTCGATAAGAAGAAAGAAGAGGCGGAGCCAGAAGAAAGCCTCCATGACCAGCCATCTGAGCATCTTGCAACCGATCCTCCTCAGGCTGATCAACCTGCTACTCATGAAATTCAAGTAGAGGAGGAGGAAAGGCCGCCCTATGAATATAAGAGCATGCCCCACACCGACTCTGAGACCAAACCCGCTAATCTTGATCCAACTGTTGTTCCTCCGGAAGCAGCTGCTGCAGCAGTTGAGGAGGAGGAGGGGGGCTGGCATCCAACTCATATTCACGATGACGATGATGCTGCTCCAGCAGTAGAAGAGGAGAAAAGGCGGGATGATCAAATCATACCGCCTGCTACCATTCACGCAGACACTCAGAGTACCCAGCCCGCTGATATTTATTCAACTCCAACTGATTCTCCGCATGTTGCTGCTGCAGCAGCAGAGAACAGCCAGGGCCATTCTCACAGTGACGAGGGACAACATTTCACTAGGGAAGATGAGAAACAAGAAATTACAAAGGGATCCAGCTCCAGTTCTGCATCTGTAAGTCCCCTTTACTAATTGATTACCGAAACAATGTTTTCTATGAAATCTAATTTTATGAGTACAGATTCATTTGCACTTGAATTTATTAAACAAATCGAAATATAAATTTATCATCAATGCACTAATGTCTATATAATTACAGTCTAGCGATGAGGAAGAAGACGATCAAAAGAGTGAAGGAGAAGATGACGAAAACAAGAAAGAAAAAGAGAAAAAGGTCCCAGAAGAATATCCGTCTGCAGAGTATGGTAATGGAGAGAAGAAGGAAGAAAAAATGTATGAGAATCAGCTTCCTCCACATCCCAATAAGAAGGAAGGCGGAGCGAAAGAAGGGCGGAGGAAGAAGAGAAGTGTGAAGGACAAGATCAAGCAAACGCTCGCCGGTGGTGCACACCGTACCACGTCGGATATTGAGAGTGCGGGTGAAGAGGAGAAGAAGGTGGGTCTGCTGGATAGAATCAAAGATAAGGTTCCTGGACACCATGCCAAGGAATGAGGATCAAGAAGAGGAAATTATAATGCCGCTTGTTGCATCGATCCGTCTGTGTGCTCAGTGCTTCACTCGTTTCTGGAGCACTAACGCATAATAATGGTCGTTATGTGGTTTGATTAGTAACTTTTCCGCTGTTATGCAGAATACAGAAGTGAATGTCCTCAGATTTGTAGTATAGTATTTGCCTCGCCGGATATTTCTGTGTCAAGCTGGGTGTATTATTTGTCCAAAGATTTGTGGTATTAAGTCGATATTGATCGGAGTGATTAAATTTTATTCTTGGATAAGGCTAGTCCATGTCATTTGTATTGCATATGGCAAATCCAATGTATGTTGATATGGAAGCGAAATTATTATTCAAAGGTGTCTGTAATCAGTACATTTATAACTTTATAAATGAGGTTTGTAATGAATCTAAAAATGATAAATGAGGTTTGTAATGTAACTAAATCAGATTGAGGTTTGTAATGAGACTTTGTTAGTTATATATATATATATATATATATATATATATATATATATATATTCATTAGACATTAATATTATTTAACCTTATATATTATATATAATTAATAATCCTTACAATTCTTTGATATTCATATTGTTAACATTTATTCATGATAAACTTATAATAGAATATAATAACAATTACTCAACATCAATGTTGTCAACATTATATATTTAAAAAATAAATGATCTAGGGTTCTCAATAAACTAGGGTTTGCATTAAAGTTTCGATGGCAATGGTGGGCGACTACCTCCAATCTGGAAATTATGTCAAGCACGGAATCTTGACACCCCATAGTTAGCCTCTCTCGAGATGGGAAAAATGGGTTGGAACGTAAGAGAGAAGAGCACACAATTGAGTACAAAGAGGTTTAAGAAACCTTAATTAGCAATTAAATCAAAGGAACGAAACCTTAATTAGTAATTAAATCAAAAGAAATCTTAACAGATAATGAGCTTCCAAAATTAGATAAGGAAATCTTAACAGAGAATGAGCTTCCAAAATTAGATAAGAAGGATAACAAAGATTGCATTCCCAAATCTGATTTAATTCCCAAGTATGAAATCACCTCCTCTACAATTGGTGCCTAAATTTAATGAATGTTAGACCATGTTGTCATAGGCAAATTACTAGGCATTTGGCCATCGAAAAGGGATTTATGTTGATGGATCCAGAATCAATGGAAGTCCAAAGGGTAGGTGGATCTAAAATTGGGATCCAAGGGCTTCTTCATTGCTATCTTCACCAACAGGGAAAATAAGGGAAAAGTCTTTGAAAACAGACCATGTTTTTTTAACTAGTCAAAGCTATATTTGAGATTCTTCATCAATACCTTTATCCTAAAAAAAGGATTTTTTTGGCTATTTCAATTTGGATTTGATTCTACTCCTTTACATAGGAGTATTGGGATAAGGAAACTATAGCAAGAATAGGGAGCATCCGAGGAACCTTTGTGAAAACATCATAAATAACTAGAAGCAAGTCCGTTATACCTCTTATGCTAGGACATGTGTTTACATGAATATTTCAAGTGTACTACTTGATTCAATATGATCAAGCTACATGTACCATGAATAGATCCAGTCATTGAACTATGAGCACATCCCATTTCGTTGTCGCAAATGCAACGAGCACGAGCATCTATTATGTGGCTACCCCTTCAACAAATAGCCCCATAGTCCAACCAAACCTGGAGTTAAATTGGATTCAAAGGATACATCTTTGTAGACAACAAGAAAAAACAAGGGAAAAAGCCACTTCATTCAGCTCCAACACACAAAATTTTTGCAACAACAATTTTGAGAAATTGAATGAAGTTGAAGCCCTTAAGGATAAGAATGAAAAAGAGGGGGGAATTCATCAAGAACCCCAACAACACATCCAAGATACAGCCACAGAAGATTCAGTACATGCCCTAAAAAGTAGAAAGGAAGAGACACCATCACCAAGCAGAATTCTTCGAAACAAGAATAATACAATGGGGGAAACAAATGCCATGGAATCAAACAAGGGAGAGGATATGGATGTGGGAGATATAGATATCCAAGGAATCATGAGTGCTAATGAGATACAAGACACTAAGTCTATCCCAAAACATTAAATTCAATTGCTTAAGGGTGCATTGCATCACTCCAAAAGCAAGGAGTCAAAGCATTGGGCTAAGAAAGATCAGGTTGTTGCTTCCTTAGGAATTAAAACCAACATTTACAAAGAACAATCCAAGTCTTTTCAATATGAAAGAAAAAGAGGAAGAAGAACCAATCAACAAATCCTAAAAGAACTAGGCAATAGATTTATTGATTATGGACAATATGCTCCAATGATAGACAATTTCTTCCCACCCTCACCCAGTAGTTGGCAATGAAGCTCATATCATAGAACATTAGAAATATCAATAGTGGAAGTAAACACAATACTTTGCAAAATAATATCAACTCTTAAAATCCTATTGTCGTTATGCTATAGGAGATGAAATACAATGTAGAGACACTTGCTAAAATTGCATCTTATTGTTGTAAAGGGAATAAGTTGATTTCCATTTATGCAAGACGATTTGAGAGAAAAAAATTCATCCTTTTAAATCTCCTAGTCATCATGACGGGGGATTTTTCGATACTCCCTAAATAATCTCAACAAACTTCCATATCATTGCCATAGTTGAAACATGTTTTTTTCACAAGCATGTATGACCCATACACAATACAACATAAAAATCAATGCATTAAATATCTCCAAAACCTGCACTCCATTACAATGAACCATCAATGGATAGTGGGAGGAGACTTTAACATCATTGTATCCTTATCAAAGAAAAAGGGAGGAGTAAGGAAATTGGAAATGCACATAAAATCTTTTAAAAGTGTCATTCAACCCTTAACTTAGTATATATTAAAATAATCAATGGTACCTACACTTAGAATAATAAAAGTTGGGGAGGGACAAGTAGGTTTCCTCTATGATATATCATTTATTGATATTGAACAACCTCTTGTCTAAAGGTATAATCTTAGAAGCATCTATCCTACCTTGCTCTGGCTCATACAACTATCCCATCTGCCTCTCCTTGTAGTTGGATGATCAACCTAAGAATTGACCCTTTGGATTTTAAAACTTTTGGTTCACTCACCCAAATTTTCAAACTAACATAGCCAACTGGTGGCAGGAATCCTTAGTCTCCCATGGCTCTAATATGTTCAAGTTTCAACAAAAGCTATCTAATATCAAGAAGGGGATCAAGGTTTGGAAGAGGGGATTTTTTAGCAATATATTCAATGCAAAAAAGGATCTTGAAGAAAAAATGGCTAATATGAAATAGAAAATTATTCTTGAGGGAATGATAGACCAATTTAATATGGAAGAATGGGCTTTGCATACCTAGTTGGAACTTAGGAATCAACAAGAAGACACCCCGTGGAAATAGAAATCCAGAATCCAATGGCTAAAAGAAGGGGATCGAAACTCATAATTTTTCCACAACTCAATGATTGAGTATTGGCACAACAACATAATTATTAATAGCCTCTCTTAAAGATAATGTTTTATCATTATTACTTCGTTTTTCATTCCCTTATCACTCCAATTGTCATAATATCTCATAAATTGCCATTTTACACCCTTCTATACTTCATTGGTTAATTCATGATTGTTTTCCTTAATTTTTAATGAATTAAAGATGATCATACTTGGTATTTTATCAAAAACAGTAAATTACAAGTTTTTCCAAACTTGTAATTACAAGTTTCTTCGAGCATTTATAAGTTTTCCAAAAAAATTGTAATCAGAGTAGTTTGAGGTAGTTGCAGGTTGAAAAATGAAAATATACCACTTGTATTTCGTAAAATACATCTCTAACTTGGTTTTATGTTCATTGGATCATAGCCATCTCACACATGTGAAGATCCAAGGTTCAAAGTTCCAGTAAAACCCATATATTTAGCAGTAGTTTTTCTAGATAGCCATATTGTGCCTTGCTTTATGTGTAGATGGAGGAAAATATAAAGATTCCAAGACATGGGTTTTTCTCATAAACCACCAAATTAATTAGTATGCAAGCAATTTCATAAAATATTCTTCGGTTTGAAATATATGGGGATTTCTTTAAAGTAAATCTGCCCAAATTAATAAAATGCAGATTTTTGGGGATTTTTAGCTAATACTGTGAAATTCGATTTCTCCATTTGGGGATTCGGTCTGATCATGTCTAATGGAGTTTTGATGTATAAATATCTCTTCAGGGATGGAAGAGAGGAGGAATTTCTTTGGTTTTGATGCTATTTTTGTAAGAAATCATTTTATTAAAGAAAAAGGGAGAATTGTTAGTTGCATATACAGTACATTCAATGGCAGTGATTCTTCCTATATTGTTTTATGTGTTTAGGTACTAATTATTTATTTGTTAAATCATATGTGTGTGTTTGGTTTTATGTAATTTAGATTGGTTGTTATTTCATGATTATGTGTGTACTCTATTTCAATAGCGAGACACTCCATGAACTATTAAAAACTAGATATATCTTAGCATAACATTTTCATATTGCATATGGGTGTATTTATTTTAATAGGAAACAGAGTTATAGACTTGCAGAGAGTAATAGTCAACATTATTTATTTGTAACAGAGCACTATGAAAGCATTGACCTTTATAGGAACAGGGGATTCTTTTCACTTGTGGTTCCTAATATCAACATAGATATGCTCTAAGAATTTACTCATGGAAAATGCAAATTTGATTTAAGATTTTATTTCATTTTGGTTTATCAATTTTGGATTGCATTTAGGAAGGAAGTTAACAAGATTGAAACCACTTGATCAAGTAGAGTTATGTATTAATAAATGGCGAATAATTGTAAGAATATTACCAGTACCTATGGATCAACCAAGTGATCATTGTCTTGATAATATTTATTACTTTGATATGATAGAGAACTGATATTTTTAGCATGTGTGTATTTTATTTTGATGCTTGAGAACTCTTTCAAAGATACTCCAGCTACTTGACAATAGAGATTGGAAATGTAGCACCCATACAATAAACTATCATTGAGTCATTACATTGGTATACATGTAGTTTGGTTGAGCTCCAATCTTTCCATTAAATAACTTCGGGAGATTAAGTGGTTTCATAAAGAGTCTTCAAGTTTTACCACTAGGTTAGCATAATCTAGCTTTAGTACTTCCATATGGTGCTTGCACCTCACAATCCTACAAGCCCCAAGTTGACATTAAATTGTTGCATAAATTAAATAACATAACTTTCTTAACCCAACACCGACCATGACAATATGGAAAAGATCTCACCAATTACTATCACACCTTGCTCATAGAACCTAAAGACGATTGGGAAGAATCCATGAACTAGAACCCAACACATCCCAATACTTATCATGAATTCCCAAAATGATATCCTCTTATGAGATATGACTCTTTAGGAGGTTGATAAAGATGGAATAGAGATTCCCACTGGAAAATATCTTGTACCAAATCACTTCTCCATGTAATTTTTTTCACTTATGCTAGGAAACTATCAAATAGATGTGTGGGAGGTGGTGTAGGAATATAGGAGGAAATTAAAATTTATCCTTTCACTCAGATCACCTTTCCTCACTTTAATCCCAAAGGATGATAAATATAATGAGTCAATCGAATTCGATCCCATATCTCTATGCAATGTGATATACAAAATTATCACCAAGGTCATTATGACTAGTCTAAAACCTCTTTTTCCTACTCTAATATCTCAACAACAATCAAGTATGTTGAAGGACATATGATTCTAGATACAATTATCATGTCTCGTGAGAGTATTCACTCTTTGAGGAAATCCACAAGATTTAAAAATATTATAAAACTGGACATGTCCAAGGCATTCATTCGGCTAAAATGGAAATACATCAAACAAATGATTCTGGCATATGACTTCTTTTATTTCTAGAAAAAATGGATTATGTCACTTACGTCCTCAAATTTCTTTCCATTTTAATCAATGGATATCCTTCTTCCACTTTTTCCCCCACTCAAGGAATCAAACAAGGGGACACTCTTTCCCCTTTCAAGTTTATTCTTATGGTATAAGGTATGCATCGATCTATAAAATCAATAGCCTCTGAGGGAAATATTCAAGGCCATTTTCTCCATGGAAAGGATCTAGTTTCCTCCCACTTACAATCCGTTGATGATATAATGTTAATGAGATTTCCCTCAATTCAACATGAGCTTTCCTAAAAATCTTAAAAGCCTTCACAACAACCTTTAGAACCTCCATAAGCCAAGGTAAGTCTCATACTTTATCCTTTAATGTTCCTCTTAATGTTCATCTCAACCTATCCAGGATCCTTGTCATGTCCCCATTTTCGTGACATATGGATCATTCTATTAGCCAATTAGTCCCTATGGTTTTAAGAGGAAATTCAATTAATTGCTTCGGATTAGATTTTGAAACAAGGAAATTAATTAATAGTAACAGTTACTATGCCCTAAAGTTGAAGATACAATATTAGATAAATTATTTTCCATGAATAAGTATTATCTTAAATAAAATAATAAATATAATGGTCCATGTGGGGTGCATTAGGAGATAAGGTTTGACTACAAGGAATTCAAAAAAAGATAAAAGAAAGGAGAAAACATCCAAAGAAACAAAAGAAAAACGAAACAGAATAAAACAAGAAAAACTGGCATAGAGAAGGAAAGTAGAAAACCAGTATAAAGCAAAAAAGCAGGGTAAAAAAGAAAAGTAGGATAAAGCACGAAAAGCGGGATAAAGTAGGCCAAACACAAAAATGCAGAATAAAGTAGAAAATGCAGGATAAAGCAATAAACCAAGATAAATTAGTAAAGGTAGAAAGCAAGTTTCTATCTACTCATGAGGCCACATTCGTTGAGGAAAATGGACCACATGAAGAGGAAATTTTACCATGATTCGAAATTGGTCTATAAAAAAGGATAGTGCATCATTTTCACATCTTTTGACAGTTTGTGAATTGATCTGAGAGCATTGTGCTACTCTAGACTTGGTAGATATGCCCCTAATCCAAGATGAGAGATGTGCCACATTCTTCTATTGTGAGTATGAGGACATCCAGTCTTCATAATTGAGCTTATTTCAAGTCATATGATCAGATCCAGTGAACTTCGATCCAGTTTCAATGATTGAAGAAGTCATCCAGTTCGAATCTTCATAATTTCCTAGTTTCTTCTCTTGGAGAATTCTCTCTTCTTCTCTTCTATTCTTTAGATCACTTCTTGAAGAAATTAATATTCTGAAGGAATCCATTGATGTTATATTATACCTATGGTATTTATTTTCCTACTGCAAATCAATAAAATTATGATTCATGTCCTATTGTGTGCACCTATGCTAGATGATAATTTAAATTGAGCTAGTTTTCGTGTTGAGTCATTAATTATTCATAATAAATCCAAATTATATTATTCCACTTTATTTTGTTCAATAACAAGTGATTTAACTCATCTCATTCCTAAAATTGATAAATTGAAACCTCCTTGCACTATGTGTGTCATCCTAAAGTCAAACTAGTTGAGCAGGCCTATAAGTCTTTTTCACTAGTTTGCCTCTTAAGCCTTCTCAAAACTCTCTCAAAATTTTTGGAGAAAATACCAAGATTTTATTGACTAATATTTAATTTCTTTAGTCCTATCCAAGTCCAAATCCACTTCCATTGGTTTTCAGGATGTGTGATGTAAGATTCATGTCTTTGGCTTCTTATAATGTGTGGTCTGCTTTATTTCATGGATTTGTCATATAGGAATGATATATTCTTCATAGATGAATGAGACATTCCCTCCAGGAAAATAAAGTCGAAATCTTTACAATGATGAGCTCCTTCTTTTTATAATAAATTGTCTACATGCCTTCTTCCTCATGCGAAAGAGACTTTACGGTCTTTACTACTGCTTTCACATTCTTCAAAACCAAGGATAATTTTAGGGGAGAAATTTAGCCCAGTGGGCTATTTTTCCATGTTTTATTCCAAAAAAGATTCACCATTTTGCATTTTTTGAAGCCCCATTTCGCCCAATTTTGATGGGGTAAAAATTTTTCACCCTAAAAATCTCCAAATTATTAAATAAATGATATAAAATCCTTGGAAATTAAAATATTTTTTGAAAAATATCGCCAATCATTTTATAGTTGGCATTTTAATGATTGGTAATATTCGCCAACATTTATACACTTTTAACTAAGTATGGTTCCTTAAAATCATCCCTGTTCAAAATTGTGGCTTTATGCTAAGGAGTAGTACTTTAATTGAAATTGATGGCACGTCTCCATGCCAAAATTTTCTTTCTATTACTCAAGCAAATGGATTTTTCTCTATTTTCGCTCATCATGCCAGGTCAGATTCAAGTGCATGCAATTTTTAAAAATTGGATGGCTTCTACTCATGCTCAGGAAAAATGCATTATTTCTTTCTTAGACTTCTTGGATGGATAAATCTTTATCCGTGGGATTTCTGATGAGGCGTTATTTCCTTCAGTGAGTTACTGGATGATTTACTACATAGATTCTTTTTCTCACCTTCACAAACACACAAACTTAATTTCACACATGTGCGACGTCTCTCCTTTTTCGATATGGACATATTCTTCTCATCCAATAATGGCTCTCTGGTGTATCAGGAAGACAACAACTTCCTACACCAGAAAGTAATTCCTTTCATAGATCTCTGACCACCCGCTTTGATTTTACTATGCTCTTTGGCCTCGGGGATCTTCAACTACTCTGATAACTACGGAAATATTTTCATCTGCTCTGATACCACTATTAAATAATCAAGAAAATATGGAGGAAATAAGAATGAAAAAATAACTGACAGAAACGGCTCACAAATTTTCTCCATTAATCAATAGTACATGATGGTACATATATAGTACATAATGTATAACTGACCTCTAACGGTATGATCGTTAGGGTAAGATAATGAACTTAGATTAGAGATTTCAACAAATAGACCATATTTCTTTAACTTGTCAAAGCTATATTTAAAATTAAATACCAATACCTTTATCTTAGAAAAAGGATTTTTTGGCTATTCTAGTTTGGATTTGACTCTGTTCCTTTCCGTAGGAGTACCAGGGATAAGGAAACTATCACAGGAATAGGGAACAGCCTAGGAACCTTTGTGAAAACATCATAAATAACTAAGCAAGTTTGATATACCTCTTATGCTAGGTCATTTGTTTAAACATGAATATTTCAAGTGCACTACTTGATTCAATATGATCAAGCTACATGTACCATGAATAGATCTATGCATTGAACTATGAACACATCCCATTCTGTTGCCAAAAATGCAATGAGCAAGAGCATTTATTATGTGACCACCCATTCAACAAATATCCCCCTCCAACCAAACCTGGAGTTAAATTGGACTCGGAAGGATACATCTTTGTAGAGAACAAGAAAAAACAAGGGAAAAAGCCACCTCATTCATCTCCAACAAACAAAATTTTTGCAACAACAATTTTGAGAAATTGAATGAAGTAGAAGCCCTTAAGGATAAGAATTAAAAAGAGGGGGAAATTGATCATTAAGCCTAACAAAACATCCATGATCTAGGCATGGAAGATCTAGGACATGTCCTAAAAAGTAGAAATGAAGAGACACCATCACCAATCAGAATTCTTCAAAACAAGAATAATACAATGGGGTAAAAGAATGCCATGGAATCCAACAAGGGAGAGGATATGGATGTGGGATATCTAGATATCAAAGGAATCATGGATGCTTATGAGATACAAGAAAATAATTCTGTCCCAAAGCATTTAATTCAATTTCTTAAGGGGGCATTGCATCACTCCAACAGCAAGGAATCAAAGCATTGTGATAAGAAAGATCGGGTTGTCACTTCAGGGGAGTTAAAACCAACAATCACAAAGAACAATACAAGCCTCTTCAAGATGAAATAAAAAGAGGAAGAAGAACCAATCAAGAAATCTTGAAATAACTAGGTAAGAGATTGATTGATTCTAGACAATATGCTCCAATGATAGACAAGTCATTTTCCCCCATCACCCAGTAGTCGGAAATAAAGCTCATATCATAGAACATTAAAAATATCAATAGTGGAAGTAAACACAAGACTTTGCAAAATAAGATCGACTCTTAAAATCCTATTGTTGTTATGCTATATGAGATGAAATGCAATGCAGAGACACTTGCAAAAATTGCAAATTATTGTTGTAAAGGGAATAAGTTGATTGTCATTCATGCAAGAGGAGTTGAGAGCAAATTTTCCATCCTTTGAAATATCCTATTCATCATGACAAGGGATATTTCTATACTCCCTAAAGAATCTCAACAAACTTGCATATCATTGGCATAGATCAAACATGCTTTTTTCACAAACATGTATGGCCCATACACAATACAGCACAAAACTCGATTCATTCAATATCTCCAAAACCTGCACTCCATTACAATGAACCATCAATGGATAGTGGAAGGAGACTTTAAAAATTCATTGTATCATTATCAAAAACAAAGGGAGGAGTAAGGAAATTGGAAATGCACATAAAATATTTTAAAAGTGACATTCAACCCTTTACTCAGTATATATTAAAATAATCAATGGTACCTACACTTAGAATAACAAAAGTTGGGGAGGGAGAAGTAGGTTTCCTCTTGGCTATATCATTTATTTATTTTAAAAAACCTTTTGTATAAAGGTATAATCTTAGAAGCATCTATCCTACCTTGCTCTATCCCATACCACTATCCCATCTGCCTCTCCTTGTAGTTGGATGATCAACCTAAGAATTGACCCTTTGAATTTTAAAACTTCTGGTTCACTCACCCAAATTTTCAAACTAACAAATCCAACTAGTGGGAGGAATCCTCATTCTCCCATGGCTCTAATATGTTCAACTTTCAACAAAATCTATCTAATATCAAGAAAAGGATCCGAGGTTTGGAAGAGGGGATTTTTTGGCAATATATTCAATGCCAAAAAGGATCTTGAAGAAAAAATGGCTCAACTGAAATAGAAAATTATTATCTAGGGAACGATAGACTTATTTAATATGGAAGAATGGGATTTGCATTCCTAGTTGGAACTTAGGAATCGACAAGAAGAGACCCCGTGGAAATAGAAATCCAGAATCCAATGGCTAAAAGAAGGGGAGCGAAACTCATAATTTTTGCACAACTCAATGATTGAGCATTGGGGCAAAAAAATAATTATTAATAGCCTCTCTTAAAGGTAATCATCTTCCATTTTTACCAACTTTTGCACCACCAATTTTTCATCATCATTTGTACACATCCACTTTATCATTATTACTTCGTTTTTCATTCCCTTATCACTCCAATTGTCATAATATCTCATAAATTGCCATTTTACACCCTTCTATACTTCGGTGGTTAATTCATGATTATTTTCCTTCATTTTTAATGAATCAAAGATGATTATACTTGGTATTTTATAAAAAACAGTAAATTACAAGTTTTTCCAGAAAACTTGTAAAACCTGTAATTACAAGTTTTTTCCAACATTTACAAGTTTTTCCAGAAAACTTGTAAAACCTGTAATTACAAGTTTTTTCCAACATTTATAAGTTTTCCAAAAAACTTGTAATTAGAGTAGTTTGAGGTAGTTTTAGATTGTCGAATGAAAATATGCCACTTGTATTTGGTAAAATAAATCTCTAACATGGTTTTATGTTCCTTGGATCATACCCATGTTACACGTGCGAAGCTCCAAGGTTCAAAGTTCTAGTAAAACCCATATTTTTAGTAGCAGTTTTTCTAGATAGCCATATTGTGTCTCGATTTATGTGTAGATGGAGGAAAATATAAAGATTCCAAGACATAGGGTTTTCTCATAAACCACCAAATTAATTAGTGCGTAAGCAATTTCAAAAAATATTCTTCAATTTGAAAGATATGGGGAGTTCTTTAAAGTATATCTACCCAAATTAATAAAACGCAGATTTTTGGGGATTTTTAGCTAAAATTGTGAAATTCGATTTCCCCATTTGGGGATTCGATCTGATCATGTCTAATGGAGTTTTATGTATAAATATCTCTTCATGGATGGAATAGAGGAGGATTTTCTTTGGGTTTTGATGCTATTGTTGAAAGAAATCATTCTATTAAATAAAAAGAGAGAATTGTTGGTTGCATATACAGTACATAATTTTCACGTAGTTGAGTAGTTGAATTTCATTTAGCAAAGTGCTAATGAGGAGGAAGGCCCCCTTCCAATGGCAGTTATTCTTCCTATATTGTTTGGTGTGTTTAGGTACTAATTACTTATTTGTTAAATCATATATGTGTGTTTGGTTTTATGTACATTAGATTGGTTGTTATTTCATGATTATGCATGTACTGTATTTTAGTAGCGAGACACTCCATGGAATATTAAAAAATAGAAATATCTTAGCATAAGATTTGCATATTTCATATGTGTGGATTTAATTTAATAGGAAACAAATTTATAGAGTTGCAGAGAGTAATAGTTAATGTTATTTATTTGTAACGGAGTACTATGAAAGAAATGACCTTTACATAAACGAGGGATGCTTTTCACCTTTGGTGCTTCCTGATATCAACATAGATATGCTCTAAGAATCTCCTCATGCAAGATTCAAGTTTGATTTAAGATTTCGTTTCATTTTGGTTTATCAATTTCGGGTTTTCTTAAGGATTGAAGTTAATAAGATTAAAACCACTTGATCAAGTGGAGTTCTATATTAATAAATGGTGAATAATTGTAAGAACATTACTAGTACCTATGGATCTACCAAGTGATCATTGTCTTGATAATATTTATTACTTTGATCTGATAGAGAACTAAGATTTTCAGCAGGTGTGTATTTTCTTTTAATGCTTGATAACTCTTTCAAATATACTTCAGTTAGTTGACAATAGAGATTGGAAATGGAGCACCTATACAAAGAACTGTTTTTGATTCATTACATTGGTGTACATGTAGTTTGGTTTATCCCCAATATTTCCATTAAATAAATTTCAGGAGATTAAATGGTTTCATAATGAGTCTTCAAGTTTTTCAATTAGGTTAGCATAATCTAACTTTAGTACTTCCATATAGTGCTTACACCTCACAAACCTAAAAGCCCTAAGTTGACATTAAATTGTTGTAGAAATTAAATAACATATTTTTAACTCAACACCAACCATGACTATATGGAAAATAGCTCATCAATTACTATCACACCTTTCTCATAGAACCTCAAGACGATTGGGAAGAATCCATTAACTAGAACTCAACACATACCGAGCCTTATCATGAATTCCCAAAATGATATCCTCTTATGAGATATGACTCTTCAGGAGGTTGATAATGATGGAATAGAGATTCCCGCTAGAAAATATCTTGTACATAATCGCTTCTTGATGTAATTTGTTCACTTATTCTAGGAAACTATCAAAATAGATGTGTGGGAGGTGGTTGAGGAATATGGGAGGAAATTAGAAGTTATAATTTCACTCATCTCATATTTCCTTACTTTAATCCCAAAAGACGATAAATATAATGAGTCAAGCAAGTTCGATCCCATATCTCTATGCAATGTGATATATAAAATTATCACCAAGGTCATTATTACTAGACTCAAACCTATTTTTCCTACTCTAATATCTCAGCAACACTCAAGTATGTTGAATCACAAATGAATCTGGATAGAATTATCATGTCTAATGAGAGTATTCACTCTTCAAGGAAATCCACAATATTTGGAAAGATTATAAAACTGTACATGTCCAAGGCATTTATTCAATTAAGTTGGAAATACATCAAACAAATGATTATGGCATATGAATTCTCGTATTTCTAGAAAAAATGGATTATGACACTTACCTCCTCAACTTTCTTTCCATTTTAATCAATGGATCTCCTTCCTCCACTTTTTCCCCCACTCAAGGAACCAAACAAGGGGACACTCTTTCCCCTTTCAAGTTTATTCTTATGGTAGAAGGTATGGGTCGATCTATAAAATCAATACCCTCTAGGGGAAATATCCAAGGCCTTTGTCTCCATGGAAAGAATCTATTTTCCTCCCACTTACAATTCTTTGATGATACAATGTTAATGGGAGTTCCCTTGATTCAGGAAGCCTGATTTTTCCTAAATATCTTAAAAACCTTCACGACAACCTCTAGAACCTCCATAAACCAAGGTAGGTCTCATACGTTATCTTTTAATGTTCCTCTTAATGTTCATATCAACCTATCCAAGACCCTTGTCATGTCCCCATTTTGGTGAAATATGTATCATTATATTATCCAATTAGTCCCTATGGTTTTAAGAGGAAATTCCATTAATTTCTTGGGATTAGATTTTGAAACAATGAAATAAATTAATAGTAACAGTTATTATGTCCTAAAGTTGAAGATACACTATTAGATAAATTATTTTCCATGAATAAATTTTATCTTAAATAAAATAATAAAGATAATGGTCCATGTGGGGTGCATTAGGAGATAAGGTTTGACTACAAGGAAGTTGAAAAAAGATGAAAGAAAGGAGAAAACATCCAAAGCAAAAATGAAAAAGGAAATAGAATAAAACAAGAAAAACTGCCACAGAGAAGGAAAGAAAAAAACTAGTATAAAGCAGAAAAGTAGGGTAAAGCATGGTAAAAAGGAAAAGGAGGATAAAGCATGAAAAGCAGGCCAAATGCAGAAAAGAAGAATAAATAAGAAAATGTAGGATAAATAAATAAACCAAGGTAAAGTAGTAAAGGTAGAAAGAAAAAAGAAAAGTGTCATGTCCCAAATTTTGCATTGGGTTACAATGGCCTAATCACATTTTCCATATTCATGAGAGTTTTTCAAATTGATGCTAAGGGTCAAATAATTGCCAAGGAGGAAAATTGCTAGTTTCCTAGGTTTGAGGTGGAAGCTTCGGGATTTGGAATAAGGGGGACAATAAATGATGTTTGAACATTAGAATGGCATAAATATTTAATAAAGGATCTAAATAAATAAATACAAGAAAAAATCAAAGTGGCAATTGATCATGAAGACACATGGAGTATGTGGGACCCACACAAGCTAGATTTTCTATGCCACATGGCATCCTCCTCTTATAATTTCGAATCCATAAGAAGACCAAGGGTATTGGGATGAGTTGTAAGGTCAATATACTTGGCATGAATCAATTAAGGTCGAATTGGAGTGGAATATTAACTCCCATGGAAGAGGAAGAGGCATTTTGGAACTAGTGAGACACTTAGACTAGATTCCCTAGCTCTATGACAACAATGATGAAGATGCTATGAAAAAAATAAGATATGAAGGCTTACATCTGACATATGTGAAATTTCAAGGCTAAATATAGATCCAAAATGGCACTCAAGTTAGTTAGGGAAGCTAAGATGCTTCCACGTGTGATTTGGTGGAAGTGGGAGACTAGGAATTGTTGTACAAGTGGCATTCTTTGGAATATCTTACCAAATAGAGTTGGAATGCATATATTGGAAGGAATTCGACCCATAGAGATATTGGAAACTTTATAAATGTCAATAAAAAAGAATGAAGGGAGATTTTTCTCATTTGAGAAATTGTCATTTGTGAATTGTGAGAGCTAGTGGATGACTAGTTTTCTTTCCTTCGCCAATTTCGAGGGTGAAAGATTCCCATCCAAGTTGGTGTTTGTAGAGGCCACTTAGGTATTTCATGGATATTTAATGGATTTTTATTTTCAGGTGTAAGCTACATGGCAGCTCGTGGTTCCTTCTATTGTAGAACTTTCTCTCAACCATTTCCCGTTTTTATGGCATATTCTTGCTCATAGAGGGATTGTGCTTTGGGTGAGCTATTGATTTCTTTGGGGGAGATTATAATGCCCCATTATTTTATGTTATGATTTAAATTCTATTATTTAAATTTAATAATACTCTCAGGTCAAAATACTGAAATATTTCATGTAAAAATGCTAATCAATGAAGAAATAGTGTCATTTCCCCATTATCTTGTTGTGAATCACTTTGATGTTGATGGATTCGAATGGATAAGTAAAATACTGATGGTTTATAGATTAATGGAATTTTATTTATTTATTTAAATTTCATAAGACTCTCAGGTCTAAATACCCAAACTATTTCATGTATAAATGTTAAAAAATGAAGAAACAGTGTCATTTCCCCACTACCTTGTTGTGAACCAATATAATGTTGATAGATTCGAATGGATAAGTGAACTAATAATGGTTTATGGATGAATGGAATTTTATTTATGTATTATATTATTTTAATTTTCATTTCATAATAATTTGGATTTATTTTGTTAAGTTTCATAGCATTTGGAGAAGTTTTCCTATCATTTCCCCCAAGGTTGAAACTAGTCTTTTTGAATCTGATTTAAGGGAGTTATAGTAGACATTAAAAGTTGAATGGTGATTCATATGAGTTCATATTGATTTAATTTACATTTAAACTGATTCCATTAATAAATTTGAGTTGGATTTAGTGCAATTTGAAAGTCATTTTCATCATCTACCCCTAGAGGATTTGAACCACAAGTTGCTCGTAAAACTCCATACATTGACCAAATTTCCAAAGTGAGTTTTAGAAGTAATTTGATATTTTAAATACACATATAAACACCATTTTTATTTATTAACATAATTCATACACCTTCTAGTACAATTTGAGAGCATTTTGAGCTATTTGGAGCCATCTACCATTGGGGAGTTGAGCCTCAAAATTAATAGTAAATTCCATGAGTTTCTTGGATACCTAGTCGACCCAAAAACCACATATAATGCTGAAAATATAATTTAATTAATGTATTATAACATATCCAAGTATCAAAACAACCATTAGTGGATGTTTTACAATGTTTGGAATAGATTTGTTCCAGGACCCAAGGGGGATTTCCACCTCCCAAATTGACTAGTCTTGTCCCGAAACTTCTTCCCTTGCAAATTCCAGACCATGGTTGGGTATATCAGTTGATTATATGTATTATATATGTGTTAATGTGTCCCGTCACCTCTCATGACATTCCTCACCAAATTTGAAAGTAATTGGAGGAGTTTGGAATCAGTTGTATCCATATACCTAGAGTTGAAATTTGGTGAATTTGAGCACCAAGGGAAAATTAAATACAAGGTAAACTACAGTGGTATCATAGCATGGTCATGGAACATGTTCATTAATACAATACATTGAATAAAAATTTTCAAACATGTCTTGTCTTCACAATAGGCCCATTATGCCTACTTTCCTTCCTACTCGGACAATGAAAGAAGAAATTACAACCATAGATATTGAAGCATGCTTCCAGGAGTATCAAACTTTGAGAGGGGATATTACTTAAAGGTATTATTTTGAATAATATCTTTTCAATTATGGATTTATGCACAAGAAGTAAAATTTGAACTCATTAAAGAAAAAGCATGTTACTTGTGAAAAGAGAAAAGATTTATTCTACCCTATAAATGCGGAAGTTATAAACACTTCTATAGACATCATGTGGAATATGTGGAAGAGATTTCGCTATTAAAACGATGAAAAGAGCATAGATGCACCATTACATAAAGAAATAGAATAATTATGTGGATCTTGAATTACCTCAAGGTGATTGCAGAAAAGAACATAAGGAGGAAAGTGAATACAAGCACATGATCCTTACTGATGGGGGTTGTGAAAATCAAAGAGAATTTATTGATGGATCATTGAACTATGAAAGAGTACATGATGATGGGTGCTCGAAACTCTATTTTGGTGACATAGATATCACTTTTGAAAGTGTTTCTGCAATCCAAACTTCCATTAAACATGAAAATGAAGACCTTGTAGCAGTTGAAGAAGAAACAAGATCAACTTCCCCATCACCACTTGAGCTTCATGAAGTTGTTCTAATCAAGAAGGAAGAAGATGAGGAGGTTCATTTGAAAAATCCTCATTTTCTTAAAGGGTCCTTAAATATGAATGAAAATAATATCCAAGAGTCCCTTAGCATACTCCATGACACTCAAGCATTAGTGTCAAATTCTTGTTGGAGAGCTACTTCATTAGAGGAAACAACCTTCTTTGAAGACATGGAGAAGATTCAAAGAGCAATGTGTCACATCAAAGGTAATTTGATGTCTTTGATTTTTGATAGAAACCATATGTTTGAGCTTAATTAATTCTTACATGATGCATACTTGAAGAATAATGAGGATAATCATAAGATCACAATTCAAAATGAGAAACTTCTTGAAAATTTGTAAGATACTTGTTTTTCCTCTTATGTTTCAGATTGTCAAATGGTATATTGTTTGGAGGATTCTCATGACATGGTGGATCATGATAAATGTGGAAATTTGAATGTGCTTGATGTGTTTGAAGATGAACTTGAAGATATCCAAACACTTGATGTGGTGGAAGAGGAACTTGAATTGTCTCTTGATGAAGGTTATGCAATTTTAAAAGAAGAGCATGATTCCTCTACATGGGAACCAATATATGACAAAGGTTTCACGCTTTTGAAGGATATAAATGATACTACCCATATGGATCCTTCCCATGATGAAACTTCTGCACATTTTGATCATTTGGGTGAGTTATTTCATTCTCCTACATCCTACAATTCCATGTTTTGCAACACTAGTCTCAATGAAGTATGGGTGAAAGGGTTATTTTTCATGGTGCCACATGAGGAGTATGGAACTCCTAGATTTATATTTTATGATGACATGGTTGGAGAACATTATCATTCACATTTTCAGCAGCATCCTTTGTTACTTTATGATGTTGCACATCTACATGGATGCACCTATGATATGAGGAACTTCATCCAACACTAGGGTGAATAGATTTATGATTGGAGAACATTTTTGCTGCGAGCCACATACTTTGTTATATATTTATGATTCTCTCATTCATCGATGTATGGGTGATACTTATTTGAGTCATTTGAAGTCTCATTGTTTTTTTTGCTCATTATTTGGTTCAGATTTTAGTGGACATTCTTCATTCACTTCTTAGATGAAAGAATACATGGCTGAATATTTTGATGCATACCACATCCCTTTGGAGCATAATTATAGGACATGGGATCCTAACTTATGTCATTGGATCAGATTTTATTGGTCACTTGAATCTTGTATGCACTTGGAAAATGGTGGTATACTTACTTGGAGGTATAAGCACTTTCATGATTTTTTTATGAGGAACCTCCTTGATGTACATTTTTATTATGTTGTTATGTAATTTGATGATATATATTATGTACTCATGATTTTTGGAAGAATTCATACAAGAAAATGGGATCCCAGAATTATCTTTCCTAATGGTATGGGTTGGAGATAACTCTTAATTGTTGGAGTGCAATACAAGCAATGGGACCCTGGGATAGTTTTTAGTCTCATTGATTTCAAATTTTTTGGGAAACAAGAAGTATGGGAGATGGATTCCCCACTTAATAAAGTGATTTTAATAATATTAGTGCAGCAGCAAGCATGGTGGTTCCTCTCTAAAACCTTCATGGAATCTCGAAGACTCAAAGTTGGGCAACTCAATGGCAACTTCAAAGAATCATACAGAAAACAGGTTCTTCAACACCCATGTTTGAAATTGTTTGAGGACAAGAAATATTATGAATGGAGGATTTTTCATGTCCCAAATTTTTCAATGGGTCACAATGGCCTAATCACATTTTCCATATTCATGAGATTTTGTCAAATTTATGCTAAGGGTATTGCCAAGGAGGAAAATTACTAGTTTCCTAGGGTGGGGGTGGAAGCTTTGGGATTTGGAATAATGGGGACAATAAATTATTTTTGAACATTAGAATGGAATAAATATTTAATAAATGAGATAAATAAATAAATACAAGGGAAAATCAAAGTGTAAATTCATCATGAAGACACATGGAGGATGTGGGACTCACACAAGCTAGATTTTATATGCCAGATGGCATCCTCCTCTTGTCATTTCGAATCCATAAGAATCCCAAGGGTCTTGGGATGAGTTGGAAGTTAAATAAACTTGGTATTAATAAATTAAGGTTGAATTGGAGTGGAATATTAACTCCCATGGAATTAAGAGGAAGAGGCATTTTGGAGCTAGTGGGACACTTGGACTAGATTCCCTAGCTCTATGACAACAATGATGAAGATGCTATGACAAAAATAAGATATGAAGGCTTAAATATGACATATATGACATGTCATGGATAAAAATATCTCCAAGAGGGCGCTCAAGGGAGTTAGGGAAGCTAATATGCTTCCACATGTGATTTGGTGGAAGTGGGAGACTAGGAATTGTTGTACAAGTGGAATTCTTTGGAATCTCTTCCAACTAGAGTTGGAATGCATATATTGGAAGGATTTAGACCAATATATAGCTTTGAAACTTTATAAATTTCAAGAAAAAATAATGAAGAGATATTTTTCTCATTTTAGAAATTGTCATTTGTGAATTGTGAGAGCTAGTGGATGACTAGTTTTCTTGCCTTAGCCAATTTTGAGGATGAAAGATTCCCATCCAAGTTGGTGTTTGGAGCGGCCACTCAGGTATTTCATGTAGATTTAATGGATTTTTATTTGCAGGTTTAATATACATGGAATCTCGTGGTTCCTTCTATTGCAGCACTTTCTCTCAACCATTTCCCGTTTTTATGGCATATTCTTTCTCATGGAGGGATTGCGCTTTGGGTGACCTATTGATTTCTTTGGGGGTGATTCTAATGCCCCATTATTTCATGTTCTGATGTAAATTGTATGTGTTTAAATTTCATAATACTCTCAGGTATAAATACTGAAATATTTCAAGTAAAAATGTTAATCAATGAAGAAATAATACCATTTCCCCACTATCTTGTTGTGAATCACTTTAATGTTGATCGATTCGAATGGATAAGTAAAATAATGATGGTGTATGGATGAATGTATTTTTATTTATGTATTTAAATTTCAGAATACTCTCAGGTATAAAACCCAAAATATTTCATGTATAAATGTTAAACAATGAAGAAAAAGTGCCATTTCCCCACTACCTTGTTGTGAACCAATATAATGTTGATAGATTCGAATGGATAAGTGAACTAATTATGGTTTATGTATGAATGGAATGTTATTTATGGATTATATTAGTTTAATTTTCAGTTCATAATAATTTGGAGTTGTTTTGTTGAGTTTCATAGCATTTGGAGAAGTTTGCCTATCATTTCCCCAAGGTTGAAACTTGTCTTTTTGCATCCAATTTAAGGGAGTTATAGCAGACATTAAAAGTTGAATGGTGATTCATATGAGTTCCTGTTGATGTAATTTATATTTCCAATGCATCCATTCAGAAATTCAAGTTCTATTGAGTGCATTTGGGAATCCATTTTCAATATTCATTGTGGGGGGATTAGAACCCCAAATTACTAGTCAAAAATCCTACCTCGGCCAGAATATTAAGCAAGTTTGCAGAAGTAATTGGAGGTTCATAAATAATCCCTGAAAATCATATTCAAGTATTAATATCATTCATACACCTTTCCTGAATATTTGGGATCATTTGGGCCAAATTGGATACCTAGACATCAAAACTAGTCAAAGTTCGAAATTGGGAAAAAAAGTGAAAAATTGGTCATTGAATAAAATTTCTTAAAAAGGGACATTGCACAAAAAACGTTTCTATATACTCATGAGGGTGAATTCATTGAGGAAAATGGACTACATGAAGAGGAAATTTGACCATGAAGCCAAATTTGTCTATAAAATAAGGATAGTGCATCACTTTCACATCTTTTGACAGTTTGTGATTTGATCTGAGAGCATTGTGCTACTCTAAACTTGGGAGATGTGCCCCTAGTCCAAGTTGGGAGATGTGACCCATGCTTCTATTGTGAGGATGAGGAAATCCAATCTTTATAATTGAGCTTATTGCAGGTCCTCTGATCAGATCCAGTGAAGTTTGATCCAGTTTCAAGGATTGAAGAATCCCTCCTCTTTGAATCTTCATATTTTCTTAGTTTCTTGATCTCTTGGAGAATTATCTCTTCTTATATTATATTCTTGAGATCACTTATTAATGAAATTAATATTCTAAAGGATTCCATTGATTTTATAGTATACCTATGCTATTTATTTTCCTATTGCAAATCAATAAAATTTTGATTCATGTCCTATTGTGCGCACCTATGCTAGATGATTATTTAAATTGAGATATCTTTTGTTTTTGAGTCATTAATGATTCATAATAACTCAAAATTAGATTCTTCCACTTTATTTTGTTCAATAAAAAGTGAATTAACCCATCCCATGCCTAAAATTTAGAAATTGAAACCTCCTTGCACTATGTGGGTCATCCTGAAGTCAAACTAGTTTAGCAGTCCTATAAGTCATTTTCACTAGTTTTCCTCTTAAACCTTCTCAAAACTCTCTCAAAATTGTTGGATAATATACCAAGATTTAATTGACTAATATTTAATGTCTTTAGGCCTATCCAATTCCAAATCCACTTCCATTGGTTTCCGGTATGTGTGAAGTAAATGATTTAGTTTGCATATGTTGGGGTTCCCAGGAACCTTGGGAGTAAACTTCAGCCTCACTAATTTTGAAACCATAGAATTTCATATTTCATTTTGTATAGAATCCTAATATTAACATAATCCCCTTTATTTTTTTAACTCACAATAACCCCAAACCTTGGTCAAAATCCTAGTTTTGAGTCACAGATCATGTTGATTGCTAAATTATCTAAGTTAGTGTGCCAAATATCCAATTTCCTACATTACAAGTGGTATTAGAGAACTTTTATCTACTCCTGTGGAAAGTATGTTTTCAAGTTCATAGTTGTAGCCATGATATTGGTACCTATCATAGTTGAAGAAGGTGATTATGAACTGTATGAAGAAGATTACATACAAGAATAACCAACATGTAATACTTCATCTCATTTCACATACAAGGATGATGATCACTTATATGTTTCATCATATAATGAATTCATGAGGTCGATATCTATTCATAGAGTGAGACAAAGGGAACCATTTATTTACCTTGCATATTATTGGGAACTAGGTGATGGAATTTTGAAGCACCTTTCTTTCCGAGAGTACTGCTCTCTTAAGATACAGAAGCTATTCAAAGACCCATACTACATGACAAGCATGGAAAGGATTGCACATATGGTGGATGAAGTTTGCAAGAAGGTGGGAACTAGATGGTTGCCTCCTAGATCCAAAAGATATGAGGAGGATATGGATGTGCACCTTCAGTCGTCCACAATCACTAAAAAGGGCTATGATACAAATAAATCTATAGTGGATGAAGAATAAGAGTCCCATATGGAGGATTTCCAATTATTATCAAATGATAGCAATGTAGAAGAAGAACTAGTTCCTACCATCATTGATGCATAAGTACAATCCAAAGAGACCAGTGACACCCTAAACATGGTTGATAGAATATCTACTTATGGGTGCTCAATTTTTAGTGAGACATATACTCATGGATTTCCACCTCTCTATGTTTGTGACATAGAGATTCCTGTTGAGGAGATGGATACAAGTACACATTCCTTTGATCATAGATACCTTGCAGTTGAATAAAAATACCTAGGATTGAATTCCACTTAACCTCTTGAGATTCATGAGGTTGATTTTGTATATTATGAGGAGGAGGTTCACTCTCATTAGCCATCCTACCTAGTAGGGCCATTGCAGTTGGATGAACAAAATCAAGAAATACTTACATATTCTCCATGACACTCATGCTTTAGTATCTCATCTATGTTAGATATTTAATTCATTGGAAGATTCATATTTCCTTGAATCCATGGAGAAGATATAGAGAGAAATTTCTGCAATCAAAGGTAATTTTTCATAAATGCTTTCGGACAAAAATCACTTGTATAAGCTTGTTCATATGTTGGATAGAGAATCCTTGAAGGATGATGAAGAGATTTGTAAGATCAATGATGATTTTATGGCCACCCAATATTATTTGAGAAGCACTTAAAGTTCCCTCTTAGAGTCTAATATGGATATAGAGAAACGAGAACGCATATTCCCTCCTACGCTTTTTTCATCCCATCCCATATGGCTGATTGAACTCTTGGATCAAGGGAGGAACTGCGTGTGATGGTGTACCATGAGGAACATGATAATTTGAAAATGTTTGAGGATTAATCATTTGAATTTAAATTTGGAGCAAGCCACACCTTCATGGAGGTTCAGAAGCACATCCCTGTGAAACCAACCAGTGGAGTATATGCATCTACTTGCTTGGTGGATGAGAGTTGCAAAGGATTGGTTCATAGTTCTTCACCCCACAATTTTATTTCAACTACATCATTTGGGAATGAATATTGGGTGAAAGGGTTCTTTCTCTTGGTTCCACATGAGGAGAAGGAGGCTCCCACCTTCTTTGTCAATGCTTTTAGATACATACCATGTGATGTGACAAGCGCACTTGTCTTTCCTCAAAAGGAAATTGAAGACTCCTTCGATATGGGAGATATATATGAGAACATACCATTTGAATCTTCTAGAAAAGGTTATTATATATTCAAGTATTTGGTAGATAAATATATCACTAAAATGAAGGATCAAGGATGCACTAAACTTGCTTGCATCTATAAAGAATTGTTTGACATGCATGCCTTGAAAGAAATACTTCATGATTTTCCTATATGGAGAAAAGACTTATCATTGAAGAAGGTGGTTGATTACATATCATATGGGTCAGCAAACAAAAGCGATTATTCATCCATTTATTGGGTGGACAGAGGCATCATGGAAATGATGAATTTGGGAGGTAAATTTTTTTTCTTGTTTCTGCAATGATTTTTTTGTTATAATTGACATTTCCTTGTGAGAAGGCACAAAAATATACTTTTTCATCCATTAGATACCTCAATTACACATGCACTTGAGTATTGGATGTGGAATTGCATGGTAAGAGTTTTCAAAACTATGGGAGGTGATGGGATTCCAAATGTGTGGAAATTGAATCCAAGAGATAGAACAATTACAGTCACAAAATTGCTAATCAAACATGCAAAATTAACATCAAAGGAGACTGAAATTGGAGCATAACATTAATCTGTATTGAATAAGTGTACAATAGAAAACCTTGTGAAGTAATAGGCTATTGTAATATATAATTACATGAGAGATTCGAATTCATAAGGATGCCATTCGAAATAGTCAAAAAGTAGGCTTGCTAAATCTAGTCAAATCCCCCATAGGTGCGTAAAGTAGTTTCCAAATCCACTAAGATGCTCACAAATTGGCTAAGTCAAGTAGGAAAGCTAATGAGGGATGGAAAGAAAATTCATACATTCTTTTATTAGGAGAAAAATATGGAGGATGATGTGGGCAAAAAACAAGTCAACTACACCTAGTCTAGCTTTTCCTTTTTCCTTAATTCTCAATAAAACAGTCAGCTTAACAGAAAAAGCAGATATGCGCTTTAGAGGATCTAGAATAATGAAGACATGCTAAATATGGTTTCCAACAGGTTTTCCAAGCGCTCCATGACTCATTTTTAGCAAGTGTTGACTTCTATGACATGTAGAAGGACTTCTATGACATGTAGAAGGAAACTAGCATAGAGTGGAATCTAGGAGACTAGGTAATAAGACAAAAATGATTTAATTAATGTCTAAGGTAGGTAACTATGGGTTGATTATTCTAACACCCCCCATTAAGCCTGAATTTATGAGTAAATATCAGAAAACTATAGGGGCTAGCAATAAGGATTAGTCACCCTTTACATACTTCTTGTCCATTCAACCAAGGAAAGAGGCAAAAACCTAGTGGGAAAGTCCTCCCTTAAACATGGACAGTAAAACAAAATTTGAAAATCTTGTCATCAATCATGCTTCACAGCATGATCAGTAATCCCTAGCATTGATTTGAGATTTCTGAATGTCTTCTCACAAAAAACTTTGGTGAATATGTCTGCTACTTGTTCTGAAGATGCACAGAAGAGTAGGTGAATGGTGCCATCATGCACAAGTTGTCTGATGTAGTGTATATGGATTTCAATGTGTTTGGTTTGCTGTCTCTGAACTGGATCATTGTAGATTCGAATGGTGCTTTGATTATCACAATAGATAATAGTTGAAAACTATGATTTGAAGCCACATTCTCCAAGTATTCCCTACAACCACAAACATTGAGTTGTTGCATTTACAACTCCTCTTATATACTCTGCTTCTGTAGATGAGAGTGCTATGGAAATCTGCTTCTTACTTAACCAGCTGATTGGTCCTTCTACAAGCATGAACACATATCCTAATGTTGACTTTCGATCTGTTTTTTCACCTACCCAATCACTGTCACTAAACCCAATCAAATCAAGATCATATTTTTCTTTATAGAAGATCCCATGAGTTATTGTTCCTTGAACAAAGTTAAGGATCCTTTTGGCTTCCCGCCAATGGATCTCATGAGGTTGATCCATGTATATTGAAGCCACACTAACTGTATAATATATATCAGGTTGAGTGTGTGTAAGATAAAGAAAACACCCAATCAACTGCCTATACAGTGTATTATTTACCATAGGAGAAGAACCTGCTTCTTCAAGCTTAACTCCTGAAAGGAAGGGAGTCTTGCTTGGATTGAAATATTTCATGTTGAACTTTTTTAGAAAATCTAAGGAATACTTGGACTGATGTACTTTGATTCCATGTTGGGATTGAGCAATTTTGAGACCCAAGAATTGGCTCAACAATCCCAAATCTGTCATAGAAAATGCACGGTTCATTGCATCCTTCAAGGGGTAATCTCTTTATTTGAACTTCCTGTAATCAGAAGGTCATCCACACATAAGAAAATAATCATCAAATAACCATGAATCAACTTCAAATAAATATTAGGATCATACTTGCATCGAACAAAACTCAATGACGGCAGAAAGCCATCAATCTTGGCATACCAAGCCCTGGGGGCTTGCTTGAGCCCATACAATGATTTCTTTAACCTGCACACTAAAGATGGATTAGAAACAAACCCTTTAGGTTGCTGCATGTATATCTCTTCATTGATATCTCCATTTAGGAAAGCACACTTCACATCCATGTGATGTACCTCCCACTGCTTTGAAGCTGCAATGGCTAAAGCTAGCCTTATGGAGTCCATCTTTGCCACTGGTGCAAAGGTTTCATTGTAGTCAATACCATGTATTTGTGAGTAGCCCTTGGCTACCAATATTGCATTATATTTCAAAGGTGAACGATCAGCAGCAAACTTAGTCTTGAAAACCCACTTACATTGAACTAGCTTCCTCCCTAGGGGAAGATCAACCAGTTCCCAAGTGTTGTTCTTTTGGAGCAAGCTGAATTCTTATTTCATGGTTGTTTTCCATATTTGATCATGTGCTACATATTCATATGTTTGTGGATCTGATTCAACCATCAGATAGCACTTCTCAGTAAATAAGGGATCTTTCATACAAAGGGAACTCTCAAACTGAGATCTAGTCCTCCTAGTGTCACTAGGATTTTTAGCTAGTTTGCCAGCTGCATGAATGGTATTTGCTTCCCATTTTGGCCTTGTAGGACTATCAGGATCTGCAATAAAATCATCATTATCAGACACATCAGAATCAGCAAACTCATTATTCTCTCGACTTACAATCAATGGATCTGGTGGTGAAGAAGACTCTCCAACTTCAACTGCTACTAAAGGCTCTTCTTGGAATTGAACACTTCTTTCAAGGAAATATTTGTTAGTGCTCAATTTGATCAGCTTTTACCCTTTTGAATCTTCAAAATACCCAACAAATAGGCACTCTTGTCTTTGGGGCTGCAAAGCCTTTCTCTTTTCAGTTGGAATTCTATCCCAAGTCTTTCAACCAAAAATCCTGAAATGGGTCACATATGGCTTGTTCCCACTACAAGATTCAAAAGGAATCATACCATCAAGCTGATTATGAGGCACCCTATTCTGGATGTAGGATGCACAGTTTATGGCCTTGGCCCAAAACTTTGGTGGCAAAGTCTTAGCCTCCATAATGTAGGTCGCCATCTCCTTCAGTGACCTGTTCTTTCTCTCAGCAACACCATTTTTTTGTGGTGTGTAACGGGATCGAATGCTACATATGAATACCTACATCTTTACAGTACTGAATGAACTCATACTTGACATACTCACCACCATTGTCAGATCTAAGGATATTGAGTCTCCTCCCAGACTGGTTTTCAACCAAGGCCTTAAATACTTTGAAGAGGTCAAAAAATTCAGACTTATGCTTTAGGAAGTAAACCCAATAATACCTGGAAAAGTCATCTATGAAGGTCAGTGCATATTTGGCTTGAATAATGGACATATGAGGAAATGGACCAGCAATGTCACTATGGATCAACTCAAGAGGTGCAAAGGTTCTCTCATGACTAGCTCTCTCAAATTTGTGCTCTGGGTGTTTTCCTAGGATACAACCTTGACAGACTCCCTTGGAAAACTTGATCTTTGGTAACCCTATGACCATATCTTTTTCACTCAAATCAGAAAGATACTTGTAGTTAAGATGGAAAAATATTTCATGCCAAATATTTCTTGCCTCATTAGCATGAATCAGAAGAGCAAAGGGGTTTGAGTAGGGTAGAAAATGGGAAAACATGTATACCTTCGAAGTGTGATCAACAACACCTTTTTCTGACTTTACCATTCGAAATCTTAGTGATTTCAACATCATTAGGGGAGAATATGACCTTCTTTGGAGACCCATTGTGAGTCATCTGATACAAAAACAACAGATTAGAGGCAAGACCTGGAACAAACAACACATTATTGAACTTACCATGATCAAGATCAATCCTTCCTTTCCCCAAACTGTTAGTGAGAGAGTTATCTCCCAAAACTATTGGTGGACCTTTCGACATGTCAAGAGAGGATAATGCCTCTTTTGTTGAAACCATATGTCTAGAAGCTCCAGAGTCTATGATGAAGCTAGGTGAGCTTGATGTTCCAGCAACCAAAGCATGTACTCTCTCTCTGTCCTCTGAATTCGATCCTCCTTCCCTCTTCTTTGAGCAATCAGGAAGGGAGATGTTATTCTTCTCCAAGAGTTGGGTCAATGTGTCAATTTTCTTCTTCATACAAGAGCTCTCAGGATGATAGCCCTTACTGCAGTATGCGCACTTGCTCATTTCTCCTTTGTTTTTCTTCTTCTGGAAGTTCTTCTTGGAGCCTTGGGGCTCCTCTTGAGACTTGTTCTTGTCTCTCTTTTGCTCAGGTTTCTTTTTAGATTTTTTCTTGATTTTTGAATCTCCAACAACCAAATATTGGTCTTTAGAAGGTTTGATGGTGACCATCATCACCAACATATCTTGTTCCTGTGTGAGGGATTCCATGAACTCTACAAGCTTAGGCATCTTCCAGGCTCGAGCTATCAACTTGGTGGCATGGAAGGTCAAAACAAACAATGAATAGTCAAGGCCAAGCTTTGAGAGTATGGCCAAAACTATTTTATCTTCCTTCTTTTCAATCCCACATTGTTTTAGCTGCAAAACAAGGGCTTTAAAATTGGAAAAATAGAGTTGCAAGGATTCAAAGCTACTGGGACTCAAGGAGATTAGCTCATTCTCGATTTGATGTCCTCTCATCTCATATGTCTTACCAAAAATATCTACAAGCTTATCCCACACTTCATTAGGTGATTTCAATCCATCAAGATGGAAGAGGAGGCCTTTTGAAATGCTTAGACACAAAAGACCATAGGCCTCATCCCTCCTGTTGTGCCATTTGATTTTCTTTGTAGCTACATTGGGATCTGCCTCAGTTGCCATAGTAACCCTATAGATACCTTTCACTCTCAACAATATCTCCATCTCATCTTTCCATTCAAAGAAAGTAAATGGAGTCAAGATGATCTTCTGAGATTGGTCCATAGCTCAGAAACGGTGCCCTTCAGTCAGCAGAATATGCTCCCAGTCAAGATGTCAAACCTGCAATATCAATATGGAAGGACATAAATTGATCTACAAAGGCTCTGATACCATGTGGAAATTGAACCCAAGAGATAGAACAATTACAGTCACAAAATTGCTAATCAAACATGCAAAATTAACATCAAAGGAGACTGAAATTGGAGCATAACACTAATATATATTGAATAAGTGTACAATAGACAACCTTGTGAAGTAATAGGCTACAAAAATATATAATTACATGAGAGATTCGAATGCACAAGGATGCCATTTGAAATAGTCAAAAAGTAGGCTTACTAAATCTAGTCAAATCCCCCATAGGTGCATAAAGCAGTTTCCAAATCCACTAAGATTCTCGGAAAAGGAAAGATAATGAGGGATGGAAAGAAAACTCATACATGATTTTATTAGGAGAAAAGGATGGAGGATGATGTGGGAAAAAAATGAGTCAACTACACCTAGTCTAGCTTTTCCTTTTTCCTTAATTCTCAATAAAACAGGCAGCTTTACAGAAAAAATAGATATGCACTTTGGAGGATCTGGAATAAAGCAGACATGCTAAATATGGTTTCCAAGAGGTTTCCCAAGTGCTCCATGGCTCATTTTTAGCAAGTGTTGACTTCTATGACATGTAGAAGGCAACTAGCATAGAGTGGAATCTAGGAGACTAGGTAATAAGACAAAAATGATTTAATTAATGTCTAAGGTAGGTAACTATGGGTTGATTATTCTAACAAAATGGCTATGGGATCTTGGCATCCATTGGAATTCCAACTTGTTCCAAATGATCAGGATGTTAAGTGGAGTGCTGCACAAACCATGGGATATGGGAATTCCATTGAATGACAAAATGTTCCTAATGATATGTGAGTTTGAGAGAATGCAACATACTCAGTGGGATCCAGGAGGGGGAGATAGCCTTCATTTCCACAAGGTCATCCATGAGGAGAAATGGTTTGATTTCCTACATGGAAAATCAATGGTGGATCGAATAAATACTCTCCTTCTTAGTGGGTTGGAATTTTTAGTGAGTATTTTGGTGGAGACACTAAGAAATGTATAGGAGGGAGTATGATACACTTCCTCAATCTGATATTTACTTGAGACCTTGGTATCATATTTGGTCTCAACTATTTCAGCTGGATGATTCATGTAGCAGTATGTGGGATAGAGACACCTCCCAAGAGGGAAGAGATGCATAAGGTTGAGTATTATAGAAAAATTTATCTTCACTCTAGACATCATCATCATATTCTGTTGAAAGAAAAGTGTTTGCAAGAAACATCTCCTTGTTGCCATTATGATAATTCTGGATTTTTATGCATGAGAGTTGGTTTGGTTAGTGCACTTGTGATCTCACCATATTATATGAGAAGAATATATATCAAGCACTTTTGTAAGATTTTGTTGATTCTCTTTGAATACATTTTTGTTCATGGTAAAATGTTGAAAGAAGTGCACCTTTGGTTTTAAATCTATGTCATGAGTTTGGGTAGAGTAATCATTGCATATCAATTTATTGAACATGAAGCTAGAAGGATAGATATATTGCATTTTTTCCCTATGATTGAGCATGGTAACGGTGAAACACCATGTAGATATTCATTTCAATTGATAAAATATATGGCTTCCCAAGGATGTAAAGGAGTTTCCCATGGGATAAAAATTAGGGAGATTTCAAAGGAATGAAGAAAGTAATGGGAACTTGTTTAATGTCAGCTACACTTGGTTTCACTCCATCATTTGTGCTTAGAGATATATGGAGATGCCCCAATGACGAGGGATTGAATTATTAAAATGGTTGCAACCCATGTCAACAATATGAAGTGGATCATATTTATCTTATACACTCTCTACCACTTCACCACTTGAGAAGCATAGATTGATACAACACAATTTTCCAAGTCTTGATGTGATGTCCCCGACCCTCTCACCGGCGAAGAGGAGGCTACCATGGCGTTAACCATCCAGGCTACCAGCCCCATGAACATGTGCATTCATAAAATTGCTAAAATGATGAAATAAAATGCTTTGAACTAGAACATGCATACTTGATCATTTATCATACACAGCGGAAACATCATACATTCCTACAAGCATTCAACATGTTCATCACATTCATTAACAATAAATAGGATTGCAAAAGTGAAATAGACAAGATTACTTATTAAATTGTTATTAAGGATAATAAAGTTATATTTTTAGGGTTTTGGAACTTTTGGGGCGTTAGGTGGGTTTCTAAAAAATCAAATTAAAAAACTTTAGGTTATTAATAATTAAAATCAACCTTGTAAAATTAAAAATATGAACATTATTATCCTTAACTTTAACATTTCAACCTTTATTATTAAGGTTTTTAAAAATGATTATTGATGATAATATATTTAATAACTTAAGGTTTTTAAATTTATTATGTAGGTTTTTTTGTTATTAATAATAATTAATTTAAAAACTTTAAGGTCTTTAAATTTATTATTAAGTTTGTTAAAAATCATTATTAGTGATATTAATATTTAAACTTCGGGTTTTAAAGGGTTAACTTTAACATTTCACCCTTTAAAATCCTAAAATTAAGTTACCTTTCAATGAAATCTAATTATAATTAATATTATATCTCATTAATAATAACAAAATTAATAACTTTAGGGTTTTAATTTGTTATTTATAACAATAAATTTATAAATTTAGGTTTAACATTAAAGCTTTTAAAATTGTTATTATTGATAATAAATTTATTTTTTAGGGTTTTGAAACTTTTGGGGCATTGGGTGGGTTTTTAAAAATCAATTCAATAACTTTAGGGTTATTAATAATTTAAAATCAGCTTTTTTTCCTTAAACAAAAATCTTTTCATATGGTCTTAATTCAGCTTTGTAAAAATTTAATAATAAAAATTTAAAAATTTGAATAATATAAACATTTTTCCCCATATTTAGGTGTAGGGATTAAAAATTTTCTGCGCACTTTGAAACCAATTAAAATTAAAAATATTGTCCGACTTAGCAAACCCTAGTCCTCACAGCCAACCTACCGGTTCCAGTATTTAACTTGGGTTCTCACTCTCTCCACATTCGACTTGTCCTGATGATGGATCCTGATATGGATTCGAAACGTCGACTTGGTCATTTCGATACTGTGGTTTCTCCGATTACATCAACAATAAGATTACTTATCTTATGAAAAACTCGTTCTGCAACTAGCTACATCACTGCAACGTTCCACCCAACCATAGGCCAGCGTGCTCCTTAATCTCTCAGCAACGCTGCCACCCCCGAGCTGGGCATGATTCTCCAAGGAATAAGGAACAAATAGGCTTACACATAGCCAAGGATATGCAAAACACAGCCAAGCCAACACAGTTGGGTTTATCAGGCCATCAACAAGACAGCCAAGCCAACATGGTCAGGTTTATTAGGTCATCGAGGAGTTGGGAAAGGCTAAATGCTAAGCTGGTGAGCTCATTACAGATCCAGGAACACCTACACTAGAACTAGCCTGACTTCTAAGACACCCACAAACACCCAACACAAGGAATCAGTCCCTTCTCTGCTACATAGTCCCTCAAGCCTTGCCTTCCCTTCCACTGCTATTCAGGGGTTGTGGAGAAGAAAGCCAGCCCTCTAGCTCTATCTGTGTGGTTTCCAAACACACCAGGTTTATCAAGCAAACCAAGCCCCCATCCTTCCTCCCAACGCAGTCCGAAGACCAACCATTGCACGCATGAAATCAATCAGCAATTACAACTTGACAAGGGAAAATGACTCCAAACCGTCTGCGGCAGCCCCAAAGCGTAACAGCATACACAACCAAAAAAACGTGGGGAACAATAGCTCGTTCTACACAATCAAAGCCACTAGGGAAAACTTACACAGACCACACTGGGAAGAGAATACTCTCCCAACCTGTGCGTGAGGGAAACTTGCACCAGACCCCAAAATTCAGAGGGAAAACACACCAGATTCTACTCTATGGAAGAACGTGAATGACAACTGATAAGCGGTTCCCCTTCTGGCTGCATGAGATCAAACATAAGGGATGCTTGTGCGTAGAAGTGAACAGACTCTCGTCCCCAAAATGTAAAGAAGACCCCAACAAAACACACTGTAATGTAAGGGAGACCATAGAAAACCCACGAATCAGTCCGTGAGGAAAGTATACACCCACACCATCCGCAAAATCTGTAGAGGAAAACTGCGTGAGTAAAACCAAGAAAATCCTGCTCTTAAGAATGAAGAAGACTCCCGCTCCTACATGAGGATGAACAACCAAGGAAAATAATGGTGCCATGGAGAGAATGCAGTGTCCACTGGAGTGATGGCGGTGGTTTGTTTGCCATCGTGAGGTCAACCACGCTGGTGGAGTGTGCGTGTGGGCAAGGACTGACAGTCCTGCCACACTCCAATCCCAGCCATAACTACCCCAAATAACAGCATATATTTTAATGGTGGTGGTTGGATAAGATAAGGTGGTGACACATGGATTTTCCCCCATTGCCCAAAGTTTGACATCCCCCCACCCTTATTTTTGTGAAAATCATGCCCCTTCTTAATTTGGTTGCCGCGAACATAGCTGGTTGGGTTATTTAATTAAAAGATGCATATTTACATGATGAAAAAACTTGATATGTATGCCGCATCCCCCGATATACCATCGATGACAATTTCAACCCGAAACATAGCATAACCAATCGATAGTGGGGCCTTGGCCTTTAGCTCTGCACCATGATAATTACAATATATACATCATGTACATTTAATGCAACGGTGTCAAAACCGGGGTGTTACACTTGATTTGATGATTTTCATTAAAATTTTCATTTATTATAGTTTTTTTTCGGGAAATATCATTGAAGAATCCCTTATGTACATCACATATATTCCTCTTGTTCATAGGAATGTAATTCTACCAAAGCATGATTATTTCCATCCTAAGTGCTTCAAGAAGAGGTTGGCCATTCTACATGTTTTGTTCACAGCTCAATCCAAACCTTGCAACACAATTAGCCATAGATTATTTTGAAAGTAGGGTCATGTAGGAGTTAATGGTGAAGGATAAAAAATGTAAGATTAATAAATGAGTCACCTATGAAGGGGATGATGTTAAAATTTTGTTTGCAACAACTTGAAGAAGTTTGTGGAAATGAGTCCAAATGTTTCATCATTCAGATTTTTCTTTGCTTGAGGACAAGCAAGTTTTGGTAGGGTAGGATTGTCATGTCCCCATTTTGATGACATATGGATCATTATATTATCCAATTAGTCCCTATGTTTTTAAGAGGAAATTCCATTAATTTCTTGGGATTAGATTTTGAAACAAGGCAAATAAATAATCGTAGCAGTTATTATGTCCTCAAGTTGAAGATGCACTATTAGATAAATTATTTTCCAAACCATTATAAACTCAGGCCTGAAGGAAAATAGAAAATCCCACATTAAACCCCAACCAGCGAGAAGATGAAACTCAGTCTCAACCATAAATCTAAGAGGTGACAAGTGCAGGCTTGACTAACAGGCTTACCGTGAACAGTATCACATCACCCACGATTTGTTCCCAAAGCTTTGAACTATGCCTCTCCTCGCCAGCCCTGTCACCTACAACCACCAATCAACAAGATGGATGAGAAGCATGGAAATCGTGGCTAAGTTGCAACCATCAAACAATGATACGAAAACCAAACAAAATCTTACCTCTATTAACCTGGAAGACGCCTTCACCATGCTACGCAGAGGCGAGAAGGGGCAAACAATGAACGGAGTAATGACCAAACCCCATCGTGAGCCAAGACCTAAGCTTGGGCTTCCACACACTCCAATGTGCATTAATGGCGCCATCCTGTTGCCCATTATCAAAACCCAAAACCCACTTCTCCATAGTTTCCATGCGTTATATTATCAAACGCCTCCCTTCCCATGCATAGTCTTAAACCCCTTGCACATAGGTATAAACTATGATATGTATTCACCACCCAAGTTTATTACAAGGTCTAGGATATCATATGCATAGGTATAAACTATGATATATACTCACCTCCCCAAGTTAATACAAGGTCAATTTTAACATATGTATTGCTTACCTTAGCTTTTTAACCTTAGGACCTTATGCATCAAACTCTTTAGGCTCTAAGCCTAAGACCATGGCATATGCATTATTCCATGGTATGTTGTATAAACATAGACCAAGTTTCATTTTTAACCAACGTTAGTAGAACCTGTAAAAGGATAAAACAAAAGTATAAGTTAATTAATTATCATAAAATAAACATGTAATACAAATAGACTAGGGTTTGAACAGTTGATAATAATTACCCCAAGAACATTAAATTCCATTAGAAAAATACCAAGTTGTGTCATGCAAAGATAGGTGTGGTATTGACCTTGTCAATACTACAATTCTATAAAGAACCGTAATAAACAACCAGTAGGTGTCACTAGAAGCAAGAATGAACACTAGTGACCAAACGTTCAGCTTTCTGTAACAAGTTTATCATCACTAGGTGAAACTGCATGTAAATAGATTAAGAGTGCCTTAGTTCAATAGATGTAAGTAATCCCACTAGACAAGTAGATACTTTTACCTCTTAGGAAGTTACATGGGAGAACTAGTCCCGCCACTCCACCCACTTTTGTTCCATAAACAAAGTTAAGTTAGAATCAGGTATACAACGTAAGCACATATAAAATAATAATGAAGTACATAATCAAAGCATATAACATACACAGCAAAGAATAACCATAAGAATCACATAGTAATCAACGTTACAACATCATAAGCACAAATAGTAAACATAGTAATAACATAACTAAAGTAAGGGAGTAATACGTAAGAACTACTTACGACAATTCAGTAGTACGATAGAGTACGACACATTCCGCAACTTTAAATATTGTCCAGGATAGGTTGTGTTTAACTAGCCTAATAATATTTTTTTCCAATTTTTAGGGACATTACAAGTGGTATCAGAGCCCAGTTTCAACACTAAGATACCAATGGTCGTACCAAACATTCGCTGCAAAGAAAATAAAGTATGTTTGTAAATATGGTTAACTAACAGAAATTTTTCTTGTGATTTAAAAATTGCAATTTACAAGAAAATTTTACATAACAGTTCAGATCATGAACACTGAAGAAGACAAAAGACGACAAGGAAAGATGAAAACCCCCACCCAGGAAGCAGAACTGGTGGTGGAACCGAATTCTGATATTTTGAAGACCATATACAATCTTCAAGAAGAATTACAAAGCTTCAGAGAAGATAGTCTTAATGAGAGAAAGGAACAACAAGCCATAAATTAAGCATTACTGAGAAATATGATAGGAGAAATCCCACAAGGGAAACCCACTCATTCCATGAACATGTCCAAAAGGGAACCTTACCATAAACTGGCCAGCAGCTCAGAGAAGAAGAAAAAGAGGAACGTACCCATGAAGCTTCGGACGGATATCATCACATCCCTTCCAGTGATGACTCTCTTTCTCCATGCAGAAAGAGACAAAGAAATGATGATAACCTACAGGGGGAGTTCAGAAAAATAAGAGCCCCAACCTATGAAGGTCACGGGAGAGGAAGTTGAAGAATGGTTGTTGGGTATGAGCAAGTATTTCTGATTTCATAACTACTCAAGTGAGATGAAGGCTTGGCTTGCCATCTATAATTTAAATGGAAAAGCGGCGAGATCGTGGAGAGATTTGAAACACACCAAGAAAGATGAGCTAAGGGAGATACGTTGGAGTAACTTCTACAAAATATTTCAAGAACATTATATGTTGGAAAGATTTGTTGACAAGAAAGTAAAAGAGTTTCACGAACTACATATGGCATCCATGACTATGGATTCTTTTATCAATAGATTTCTAGATCCGTTACATTATGTACCATACATCAAGGATGAAAAGGTAAAAATCTAGTAGCTTTTAGGATGTCTCCCTCCCAACTTTTGGGAAAGGATTGAGTTCAACATGCCTAAAACCTTGGACACCACATTGCACAAATCTAGGCTCTATTATGAACATGGAGAGCTAGGGAAAGAGAACATGAACAAAAACATAGACAAGTCTAAGAACTTCTCTGGTAACCGTAAACCAGGGTTTAACCCACCCCCATACGGAAAATAGAACAACAGTTTCCCAGCAAACAAAAACTTCAACAAATCAGGTACAAAACCATATGTACCAGCTCCAAATGTTAACAAGCCAGTAGCAGCTGGGGGAGCCAATGATGCCCCGATACAGATCAGATGATGGAAGTGCAGCGGTCCTCATTATGCCCGAGATTGTAAGAACAATACCAATGGAGTCTTACACAAATTACAAAAAGAACCAACGATCGAGGACATAGCTAGAACACCACGGATTTATGTATCCTTGGATGGCCGACAAGAAGACCATCAGGCTACCATGGTTGAGATAGAAGGTAATATCTTGAACACTTCTATTTCAATACTTATTGACCTCGGTGCTTGCCAGAGCTATGTTTCTCCTAAAATTGTTGATGTATGGAAACTAGGCAAAGTAAAACATGATAAACCTTGGTTCACTCAGTTAGCCATAGGTACGAAATGGAAGGTTTCAGAAATAGTTAAAGATTGTGGGGTAAACCTGAATGGTTTCTCGAAAAAAGTAAACCTGAACATCCTACCCTTAGGATCGTATGATATACTTATTGGCATGGACTGGTTGGAACAGCACCATGTCATGATCGATTGCTTACACAAGTCAATTTTGTGTATAGACAGCCAAGGGAGTCAAGTGAAGATTTAGTGCATTCCAAAGAAAGTTTCTGTAAGGAAAATATCTGCTTTACAAGTAAAGAAATGCGTTAGGAAAGGCTGCAATTTGTTCACAGTAAACATCTGAGATATAGAGTCTAAGATGTTGATGTATTTGTAACTTCGAAATGTATTCATCCGTATATATTATGTATTATTCCCTGATGTTTATTCTGGGATGTGTCTATAATGTAATTGAGTCATGTCATGCCCCAATGTTCCGATCGGGAAGTTTCTATCATGTGAAAGTCATGTCAAGTCATTGTGGGTAACCCTCCTATTCGTCAAGGGTTAAAGTCCCCATAGTTGTGGGGCCCTAGGGTTATTAGACTATCCTAGAGAAGTTGACCCTAGGTGAGTCATTGTAAGTCAGAGNCTTGTTGGTCGGAGGAGGCAAAGTCCCCACAAGTTGTGGGGCACTAGGGTTATTAGACACTCCTAGAGATGTCAACTCTAGTAAGTAATTGTTAAGTGAGTCCGACATGTCGGAGTGGGTTTCAAGTGAATGAAATAATATAAATAGAGAGTGAGCCTCTCTATTTATCACACACACATTCACTCATTGGGGCACTTGAGTGAGAGGAGAAGTTACTGGGACAAGAGAGAGACTACTGCTGTCAGGATATCATCTTTATGTTTTCGGGTTTTACTTTTGGTGCTAATTATATCTCTGAGGAAGTTGCGGGGTTTTCTCCTTAATGGTTTCCCTAAGGAAAATTCTTTGTTTCTCTTGTCTCTTGTGTTTTATTCCTGTGCATGTTATTCTCTCATTTAAATATCCTCAGATCGTAATTCTAGCTTGAATGATAAAAATCTAACATGAGAGAGAACAACACATAGAGGACTTTCATGTTCTTAAAGAATTCAAGGATGTGTTTTCCAAGGAAATCCCAGGATTAACTCCAAAACGAGGCCTAGACTTTTCCAAATAATTGACACCAGGATCAGTTCCGGCTTCCAAATCCCCTTCCTACATGAGTGCACCAAAATTGGTGGAACTCAAACTGCATTTGTAGGAGTTGATAGAGAAAGGGTATATCTGACCTAGTGTGTCCCCTTGGGGAGCATTGATACTGTTCGTAAATAAGAAGGATGGTATGATGCAAATTTGCATCGATTACCATCATTTGAACAAAATTACTATCAAGAGCCAATACCCACTCCCTAGGATTGATGACTTGTTCAATCAAGTAGGAGGAGCCAAAATATTTTCGAAGATTGACTTGCAATACAGGTACTATCAGGTATGGATTCACAACAAGGATATTCACAAAACTGCCTTTCGTACAAGGTATGGGCACTACGAGTTTAAAGTGATGTCGTTTGGGTTGACCAATGCACCCGCAAACTTCATGTGCATAATGAACAGTATATTCAGTAAGTATCTCGATAAAAAAAAATTGGTCTTTATAGACGACAGCCTAGTTTACTCCAAGAGTTAAGAGGAACACGAAGAACACCTTTGCATAGTACTACGAGTGTTACAAGAACACCATCTTTATGCTAAGTTTAGTAAATGTGATTTTTACAAACCACAGATACAGTACTTAGGTCACATTATCTCCGAGACAGGGATAGTTGTGGACCCAGAAAATAATAGAGCCATAAAGAATTAACCTACCCTGACTAGTGTCATCGACATTAGGTCATCTTTGGGATTATTTGGATACTATCGAAAGTTCATTGAGAAATTCTCAAGAACCGCTTGCCCCATGACCGCTTTGTAAAAGAAAGAAAATAAGTTCGTATGGATGACCAAGTGCAAGGAAAGTTTTCAAAAGCTTAAGCAGCTTTTGATGACCGCACCGATACTACAAATTGCGGATCCTGATGGGGATTTCCTTGTTTGCACAGATGCAAGCAAGGAAGGACTTGGAGGAGTCCTCTTGCAGAACGATCACATGATCTATTATGAATCGTGAAAGTTAAAAGAGCATGAGAAGAACTACCCCACACATGATCTTGACTTAGCGACCATCATCCACGCTTTGAAAATGTGGAGGAACTACCTCATGGGAATGAAGTTCCTTTTGAAGACAGATAATATGAGTCAAAAGTATTTATTTGATCAACCGGATCTGAATGCAAGGCAAGCCACATGGTTGGATTTCCTTAGCGAGTACCATTTAGAGCTAAAGCATATTAAAGGCAAAGAGAACAAGGTTGATGATGCTTTGAGTCAACAAAATCATATGATATATGAGGTGACTTTAAGTCAAACCGATGCATATTTTCATGAGAGGATTATAGCGGCCAATAGAGTTGACCCTTTATATGTAGAAATCCTCAAGAAAGTCCAAGAGGATAGGTTGTTTCAACAAAAATATTACAAGGTAGAAGAATCAAGACTACTATGGTCGAAGGAGAGATTGTACGTTTGAGATGGAGGGGACATTCGATCCAGAATCCTCACAAAATTTCATCAGGCACCCGGGATATCAAAATATTATATCTCCGTCAAGAGACACTTTTTCTAGCCTAAGTTAAAGGTTGACATTGCGATTTTTATCACGAAATGTCAAGAATGCTAGTTGGTCAAAGCTGAGCATCAGCACCCTTCGGGATTGTTGCAATTGTTACCCATTCCATAATGGAAGTGGGAGGTCATTAGTATGGATTTTATCACCGGTCTACCGAAAATTAAAAAGCAAAATGACTATATTTTTGTTGTAATTGAGAAGTTGTCAAAAGCAACACACTTCATTCCGGGGAACTCAAACTACAAGGCAGTGAACATTGTCAATATCTTATTGAAGGAGATATTTAGATTGCATAGGATACCCAAGGAAATCATCTCAGATAGAGATGCTAGGTTTACAGGAAAATTTTGGAGATGATTATTCTCTGGATTAGAAACACAGTTGAACTTTAGCATTGCTTATCACCTGTAGACAGACGGGCAGACAGAAAGAGTAAACCATATTGTTGAGGACATGCTTAGGATGTATGTCATGAACAACCCCAGTAAATGAAAGACTGCGTGCATCTTGCAGAGTTTGTGTATAACAACGATTACCAGGCTTCCACCAAGATGAGTCCCTTCGAGGTACTCTATGGACAGAAGCAGGGATGATTTTAAGGAACCATACTTATTTAAAAGTGTATAAATATTGGCAAATCTTACAAATTCTTAAAAAACCAACTATAAAATGTTTGGCGATAATTTTCAAAAACTATTTTAATTTCCAAGGATTTTATATCGTTTATATAATAATTTGGCAATTTTTAGGGTGAAAAAAGTTTACCCCATCAAAATTGGGCGAAACGGAGCTTCAAAAATTGAAAAATGGCGAATCTGTTTTTTAGAAAACCCCTTAAAAATAGCCCATAGGCTAAATTTTTCCCCTAAAATTATCCCTGGACAGAAGTGTAGAACATCGGTTACTTGGGATAGCCCGGTGGATTGGCTCATGTTAGGGCCTGATTTATTAATGGACTTGGAACAGTTGGTTACCGAGGTCCAGGTGAACCTCAAAGAAGCACAAGACCACCATAAAAGTTATGTGGATCAGAAATGAAAAGATAAAGATTATCAAATAGGTGACCATGTCTACTTGAAAGTAAAAGCGAAATGGAGCTCATTGAGCTTGGTGAGGTGTGGTAAGTTAGCACCTAGGTTTTATCGAACTTTTGAAATACTGGCCAAGAGAGGGCTAGTGGCATATGAATTAGCATTAACCACACACACAAGAGTCCACAATTTTTTCCATGAATCATTATTAAAGAAATATGTTTATGATACTAAACATGTAGTTGATTGGTCCTTATTACAGGTGGAACCTGAAGGGGAGTTTTCCCCTAAACCTATTCATATATTGGATAAAAGAGAGGTGTAGCTTAGGAAGCGCACCATAGTCCAGTTTAAAGTGCAATGGAAGCACTTCGAAGACGATGAGGCTACTTGGGAGAATGAAGCCACCATGAGAAAGGCTTACCCTGCCTTGTTTCATGATGTCATTCCGAGTCCCTGGAACACCACGGATGGTGTTGTTATAAGCGAGGAGGGATGTAATATCCCAAATTTCGGACCTAACACTTATAGGCATGAGCCTATTGATTATGATGTGATCTTGATGTTTTATTTTGATATATTGGGTCAAAGACCCCACTGCATATGAACATGATGATTTTTTTTATAGATTTGGCGCAAGCCAATTGTTGAAAATATATATATGCTTGTTTGTGTTGGGTGTGGACCCTAAAGCACATTATTGATTAGATGTTTTGTGTTGATCGAGGAGCTTTGGAGCACATGAGTAGTCAATGTTGTGTTGAGCGAGAAGATCTGGAGCACATGAGTATTATATTTGTGTTGAGCATGAAGCTATGGAACACATGAAAAGATAAGTTGAAAGTGTTGGCAATAATCTATGAAGCCTTCCATGTTGATGTTGAGCATAAGCTCTGGAACATTGTATCCTTGGCCATTGTATCCCTAGGTGTATCGTACAAGTACATCCTAGCATTATGTTGAGTGAAGAGCTTTGGAATAGCACTAAGTTTGTAACTCCTTGTTTTTAGCGTTGAGTATGGGCTCTTGTAAGCGCTAGGGGTTACTGAAAAGAATTAATGATTCCTGAGTGAAAATGACTCGAGAAAAATATTGATCTCATCATACTTATTTATAATTCATTAAAAGAAATTTCAAATTTATTTATTCTCATCAAGTACTGAAGAACTACCATCTATTACTATTATTACTAAGATAAAAATTAAATAGTATAATACCTATAAAAGTCCAATCAGGAACTAGCTAAAAGTTCCTAAGTTAAATAGTAAAAGTACTAAATTAAATGAAAAGGGTTAAATCAAGAAATGAAGCATTTCTTGATTTAACTGCCTCTTTCACTAAAATGTATGTCTATAAAGTCCCAAGCCAAAGAGAGGCTTGGGGATCTGATCTATCTTTTTGGATTGATTATTCTTCCTACTAATTTCTCAAGAGAGTTCTTGGAGAACATTTCCCTAAGAACAAGAAGGAGAACTGATCAATACCTGTTATACAAATCTAGGACAGCCTCAACTTAGGAGCTCTAAGCTACTTGCATGTTGGAACCAGATTTGGGGGGATTCGGATTTAAACCAGGAACAGTTGCGGGTCATGTTTGGGTGGAATGTGGTAGTTCCCAAGTGATTCGATCATCTAATACAGAGGTCAGATCTTCCTATGAATTGTTAATGTTGGTTATTTGAGTGTGCAGGTTTCATCTATTAAAGGAGATTAAATTTACATGTATGAGATCATAGACTTCCTGTTTAATTTTCTAGAATAAATGTTGGATAAATTAGGAAAATGGTTACATTATAAATTCTAACCCTATGTGTTTGATTTCTATTTAAATATTCTAGGGTTTACATTTTAGATTATAACCCTACACTGTAATTTATTTCCTATGCTAGATTTATCGAGGGTTTGCACATCTAGTTCACTTCTATAAATTTAATTCATGTATGAACATCCATCAAGGGTTTTGCACCTTATTTTTAATTCTATGTTATATTTACTGTTTAAAAATGTGCTTCCTACAAACTAGGTTTTAGTTCAGATCTATTACATAGTTGTTCTTAGGCCTACATACTCTACTGACAGATTTCATTTGTCAGTAGAGCCATCTTTAATTGAATACTAGTTCAGATCTAAAGCTTTATTTAAAACCTAGATTAGCTTTACCTAATTATAATAAACAATAGACTGACCAGTATACCATTGGTAAATATATATATATTGACTAGGGGAATCAGCAATGGGGGCCGGGATGGTACTTGCATGACACGAGGTCCGAGGATTCATTCCCACTGCCGCAAGACATGGGACACAGGTAAACCCGAGTGGGATTGATCTCGTGACCTCCAATTTACAACAAGTGACTTCATAAAAATGGAACCGCCAATGATCCACACTCGTGCGGGCTATATATATATATATATTAACATCTATAAAATATAAATATAAATCCAAGATACCAACACATTAATTACGGCTTAATACAAATTATGAATATCCCATACTAAATCTATGATAGGAATCAGCAAAGACCTTTCAAGGTCTGTACAAATAAACCTCCTTCCAATAACCAAACAATTGCACCAAGGTCATGGAAACGAATCCTATAGCCACCCATTTCCTTTTCGCATACATAAAACACGGTGCTCATTATATAAAATAAACCATAAGCATGTAAACTACCCAAAGCATTTATAACAAGTGATGGAAATAACCGAAGCTTGTGGGCACTTAAGCCCCAAATTGCAACCATCCAATATTAAAAAAACTCATTGTATAAACAACGACCAGGATTCGAATCCTGTAGAGTCATTCTATGTTTCATAAGGCCACGCAACACACAGAGTGTATACAGGCTGTAACAATAAAACAAATTCACTACAGAGAGGTCATGAGACTCTCACTATTTACACACACGCTGTAAACACGGCCTTGGCCTCATAATTAAAACATACAATTAACTAAAGTAAACCTTCTCAAATCCATGGAAACCCTGTCAACAACCAACCTATAGTAAAGATTTCTAACGCAAGGTTTTTTACACCCACAACTGATATTACTTTGCCATTTACACAGTAAATACTAAAACAGAAAGTATGCACCCATCTAAGCTATCGCAGCTACCATGGAGAGTGCTCATGCCATTCACAACATGCCCCTAAGCCATACGTTGTCTTCATTTACAAACCTTACAACTAAAACAAATAAGGGAAGCGAATATACATAGTCTAAATATGAGGGAGAATGCCATTAAAACCCAGCATATATAACCATTGAAATAAAATGCAGTTTACATTCATAAACAGTTGTATAAAAACCATAATCGAGTTACACAGACGAGTTCCATTGGCCATGGCACCATTGCAAGCAATGGTGTTGCCCTGGATTTTTAAATAAATAAAAACACAATTTACAATTTACACATAGATTCAGTCAAGTATACCAAGGCTCCCATTCGTTTCCCATAGCAACATAAACATTACATGTCCATACCATTATAAACTCAGGCCCGAAGGAAAATCGAAAATCCCACATTAAATCCCAACCAGCGACAAGATGAAACTCAGTCTCAACCATAAATCTGAGAGGTGACAAGTGCATGCTTGAATAATAGGCTTACCGTGAATAGTATGGCATCACCCATGATTTGTTCCCAAAGCTTTGAACTATGCCACTCCTCGCCATCCCTATCACCTGCAACCACCAAGCAACGAGATGGATGAGAAGCATGGAAATCATGGCTAAGATGCAACCATCAAACAATGTTGCAAAAACCAAACAAAATATTACCTCTGCTAACCTGGAAGACACCTTCACCATGCTATGCAGAGGCGAGAAGGGGAAAACAATGAATAGAGTAATGACCAAACCCCATCGTGAGCCAACCCTAAGCTTGGGCTTCCACACACTTCAACATGCATTAATGGAATCATCCTGTTTCCCATTATCAAAACCCAAAACCCACCTCTCCATAGTTCCCATACATTATAGTATCAAATGCCTCCCTGCCCATGCAGAATCTTAAACCCCTTGCCCATAGGTCTAAACTATGATATGTATTCGCCACCCAAGTTTATTACAAGGTCTAGGATATCATATGCATAGGTATAAACTATGATATATACTCACCACCCCAAGTTAATACAAGGTCAATTTTAACATATGTATCACTTACCTTAGGTTTTTAACCTTAGGACCTTATGCATCAAACTCTTTAGGCTCTAATCCTAAGACCATGGAATATGCATTATGCCATGGTATGTTGTATAAACATAGACCAAGTTTTGTTTTTAACCAATGTTAGTAGACCCTGTAAAGGGATAAAAAAAGTCTAAGTTAATTACTTATCATAAAATAAACATGTAATACAAATAGACTAGGGTATGAATAGTTGATAATAATTACCCCAATAAAATTAAATTCCATTAAAAAATACTGAGTTGTGTCATGCAAAGATAGGTGTGGTATTTCCCTTGTCAATACTACAAGTCTATAAAGAACCGTAATAAACAACCAGTAGGTGTCACTAGCAGCAAGTATTAACACTAGTGACCAAATGTTCATCTTTCTGTAACAAGTTTATCATCACTAGGTGCACTTTCATGTAAACAGATTAATAGTGTCTTAGTTCAACAAAACTAAGTAATCCCACTAGACAAGTAGATACTTTTACCTCTCAGGCGGTTACATGGGAGAACTAGTCCCGCCACTCCACCCACTTTGGTTCCATAAACAAAGTTAAGTTAGAATCAGGTATACAACATAAGCACATGTAAAATAATAATTAAGTACATAATAAAAGCATCTAACATACATAGCAAAGCGTAACCATAAGAATCACATAGTCATCAACATTATGACATCATAAGCACAAACAGTAAACAGAGTATTAATCATAACTGAACTAAGGGAGTAAGACGTAAGAACAGCTTATGGCAATTCAGCAGTATGATAGAGTAAAACACATTCCGCAAGTTTAAATAATGTCCGGAATAGGTTGTGTTTAACTAGCCTAATAATTTTTTTTCAATTTTTAGGGACGTTACAGCTTGGGATTAGATTTTGAAACAAGGAAAATAAATAATCGTAGCAGTTATTATGTCCTCAAGTTGAAGATGCACTATTAGATAAATTATTTTTCATGAATAAATTTTATCTTAAATATAATAATAAACATAATGGGCCATGTGGGGCACATTAAGAGATAAGGTTTGACTACAATGAAGCTGAAAAAAGATGAAAGAAAGGAGAAAGCATCCAAAGCAGAAAAGAAAAAGGTAATATAAAAAACAAGAAAAGTTGGCACAAAGAAGGATAGCAGAAAACCAGTATAAAGCAAAAAAGCAGGGTAAAAGAAGAAAAGTAGGATAAATCAGGACAAGGGAATAAAAACAAAATAAAGCATAAAAAATGGGATAAAGCAATAAAGCAGGATAACGCAATAAATGTAGAACGCTAAAAGAAAAGCTTGGAAATCAAAGCAAGTTTCTATCCACTCATGAGGGCACATTAGTTGAGAAAAATTGACCACATGAAGAGTAAATTTAACCATGAATCCAAATTTTTCTATAAAATAAGTATAGTGCATCACTTCCACATCTTTTGACAGTTTGTGAATTGCTCTGAGAGCATTGTGTTTCTCTAGACTTGGGAGATGTGCCCCTAGTCTAAGTTGGGATATGTGCCCCATGATTATATTATGAGGATGAGGACATATATTCTTCATCATTAATATTATTTCAGGTCCTATGATCATATCCAATGAATTTCGAACCAGTTGAAGTGATTGAAGAATCCCTCCTATTTGACTCTTCATATTTTCTTAGTTTCTTCTCTTGAATAATTATCTCTTCTTCCCTTCTATTATTGAGATTACTTCTTGATGAAATTCATCCTCTTAAATCTTCCATTTATGTTATATCATACCTATGATATTTATTTTCCTGCTGCAAATCAATAAAAGTCTGATTCATGTCCTATTGTGTGCACCTATGCTAGATGACTATTTAAATCCAGCTAGTTTTTGTGTTTGAGTCATTTATGCTTCCTAATAACTACAAGTTATATTATTCCACTTATTTTTGTTCAATAAAAAAGTCACTTAACTCATACCATGCCTGAAATTGAGAAATAGAAACCTCCTTGCACTATGTGGGTCATCTTGAAGTCAAACTAGTTTAGCAGCCCTAGAAGTCATTTTCACTAGTTTTCCTCTTAAACCTTCTCAAAAATATCTCAAACTTTTTGGAGTGAATCCCAATATTTCATTGACTGATATTTAATGTATTTAGGCCTATCCAATTCCAAATCCACTTCCATTTTTTTCCAGGACGTGTGAAGTAAAGGATTTAGTGTTAATATGTTCGGGTGCCCAAGAAACTTTGGAGTAAACTTAATCCTTGCTGATTTTGAAACCATGAAATTTCCTAGTGCATTGTGCATAGGATCCTAAGCTGAAAATAATCCCCTCTCTTGTTTTGAACTCACAATAACCCCAAACCTTGGTCAAAATCCTAGTTTTGAGTCACCTATCCTGTTGATTGCTATGTTTCCTGAATTAGTGTGCCAAATATCCAAGTTGGTACATTACAATCCAAGATTTTCAAAATATTCCCCTTCCTTCTAAATATTTTGGATCCCCTCTCATCGATAATTCCCACTACAATCTTTCTTAGGAAGAACTTCTTTCCAAATTGGAAAGAAAACTGAATAGTTGGACATTTCACTCTATAATTTTTTTTACTTTATTTGATGGTAAATATTTTAACAAATCATTCTATTGCAGGAATAAGTGGCTAATCCACTGCACCAAAAACCTTAAATTCTAGCTGAACATGAATTTCTTAGATGAATGCTTCCTTGGATAAGGGTTGTTGATACAATCACAATCGATGGCCATTAGCAAGCATTGGATTCTAAAGTTCATCAATAGTCGTAGATTGATGGAATCATTGTCAAAAATTGTATCGAATTCATAAGGTCCTTTCTAACATGTAGAAACTTTCCTTTCATTTCCTTGAATCTGGAATCATACAGCAAGGCCTAATCTCCATCCTGAAATTTCTCCTTTTTTATAAACTTGTCATGTCATTTTCGGGCTACTATTGAACATCAAAAATATAATGTAAAGTTTCTTGATAAATTTAATTAAGCTCAAAATTATTATTTAAGTGGTTTGTTTTATTACTGAAAGATCTAATCCCACCTATAATGCAATATCCAATGTCTTGACTTCAAATTTAAGAGGAAAACCAACACTTATACCATAAACAAGATCAAAGGGAGTGAACCCCATGGTATACCTCGATGTTGTACAATAATCCCAAAGGTATTTTGGAATTATGGTATCCTAATAATGATGGTGTAATTGCATGGTCTTAGATAGAATGGATTCTAACACCATGGTGGTAACCTCCACCTATCCATTAGTATGTTGATGATATGGTGTAGTTGTCCTTTTCCAATCTATCTGATATTACTTAGTAATAGAATGGATGAATTTGGAAGTGAATTGAGATCCCCAATAAGTGACATATCATGAGGTACTCAAAATTGAATGAATATTTCATCATAGAGAAAATATGCTATAGCTTGTTCGGATCTTGGAATTACTTTATCCTCAACCATTGGGTGACATAATCTGTACAAACTAGATATGGGATTTACGATGAGATGGAGGATTAATGGGTCCCACAAAGTATAAATCCCATTTCTCAAAATTATCAATGAAAATTTGAGTCTATAATGGCCTCTCATCATATTTAACAGGCTTCCCATCCTTTGACATTTGTCACAACTCCTTGTGTACCTTTTGGCATCATGGAAAATATAAGGTCGCACCTTTTTAGTATCCCTTTTGTATACAAAGTTCCCACCATAAGGATCATCATGAAAATATTTTGGGATGTCATAAATGTCATCCTTTTTTATACAACAATGGATTATGAGATATCGATACATGGTAAAGACGCAGCCTTGAATTGAGGAATACCTAGAACTTCTCCAAATAATTCATGTTCACTCCTTTTTCTAGAGGTGTGCTGGAAGATCTCCTCCACAATTAGAAATATTTCCAAACCACGGAGTGTGAGTAGCTAATGCGAATAGACGCTCATCAAGAAAGACATCTTCAATAGGTATAGCATCATCATCATTAGGGAGTCTAGAAAGGAAATTTGCAACAACATTATCCATTCTAAGCTTATCAATAATTGTAATAATAATAACCACCTAATCACTCTTCGAGTAGTACTATTTTTTATTATTAGGTAACATATAGAAGAATGATCAGTTTGTATGAAGACATGACATTTGGTTATATAATGATAGTTATATAATGATAAAATTTATTAATGGTGTAAATAAAAATAAGAAAATATTTATCTATTGCATTATAATTCATTTTAGGGTCAGGTTCTTGCTAATGAAGCAATTACCATAAGGATTTTGTTCTTATTGTTGTCCAATCATTTCTCTGATCATTATGTCTGAAGCATCAATAGAGATATGAAATTGTAAGGAACAATTTTTTTCCACTCAAAACTAGATCCCTAGACAATCATTCCTTCAAATATTCGAAAGCATATTCGCATTTACCAGTCCAAACAAATTCCACATCTTTATAAAGTAATTTAAATAAAGGAGATGCAAGTTTGGTAAAATTTTCAATAAAAAGACGATAATAGCCATCATGCCCCAGGAAACTATGTACATATTTTTGTGTTTTTGGAATAACAATATTTAAGATTGCCTCGATTTTAACTGAATCAATGTTGATAGTTGTTGAGGAGATGTGATGTCCAATAAAAATTCTCTTGTTAAGTAGCATATGACATTTTTTATTTCTAAGGGAAAGATATGTTTCGTTATATCATTTAAGAACTTTTTCAAGATTATCCAACGGATCATCAAATGTGTTTCCATATAATGTAAAATTGTCCATATATACCTTGACACAATCATGGATTAAATAAAATAGGCTACCAAGGATAGCTTGTTGGAAGATAGCAAGTGCAGTACAAAGACCAAATAGTAATACTTGGTAGGAAAATGTTCCACGGGGACTGGTAAAGGTACTCTTGTCCTAATCCTCATGAGAAATACGGATTTTTTATATCCACCGAATCCATCAAGAAAAGAGAACTTTTTCCTTAACAAAGTTTTAAGATTTGATCAATAAATGGTAGAGGAAAATGGAATTTTTAAGTATCTTTGTTGAATTTTTTATAGTCAATACATATATGCTATTTATCATTTTTATTTGGTACAATTACAAGGGGTGAGACCCACTAGCTATCAGAAATAGGGTAAATATTCTTGCAAAAACTTAACCAAACATTTGTTTGTGAAGTTCATGGCCCTAATTGATATTCAAGGTTCTCCCCAAGTTGATATTGAATAGAACACTAGTGTACTTGGATACATCACATAAAAGAGTGGGAAAGGATTCCAATGGAAAAGATAAATTGGTCAATGGGTGAGTTTCCTAGACATAGGAATTTCTAATAAAATTGAAGATGTGGAAATTTGGTTGAGGGGACAATTAAGGGTTATTGATAAAGATATTAATTGCATTATCCCGTATTTCATCCTTAAAATAAAGCACCCTATCAAGTGTAATCAGTTGTTGAACGCTTTCATCACCATTGTCTTCATCTTCCACCGACATAGGTATTTCGTGGTACTTGTTAGGCTTGGAAAGGGGGTATGAATTGAATCTATTAGTAGAGTTACCATGGGATATAGTCATACTTACATATCTAAAGGTGATATCAACATAAAAATTAGCCAACTATGGCCTTCCTTAAATCATAGGATAACCTCCCAACTCATATTTCAACTGCAAAATGATAAAAATCAATCTGGTACTCCCATGAATCTACAAAAATCACCAAATCCTCTAAAATTCATTCAGGTTTAACAATGGATCGATCTGCTAGTTGCAATATTGTAGGAATTTGTCTTAGGTTAAGCAATCAAAGTTTCTCCATATTTTATTTTTTCATACATTTATGGCAGCCCCTAAATTGATAAAAGTGTTTGAAACATGGATAGTATTGATTTCGACATTAATTATTGGGCTGCCAGGGTCTTTCTATTTGGAAATAAAAAAAATTCCAAGCATCAGATCTGCCAATTGACCAATAACATGAACAATTTGGGGGTATTTTATTTTATTACCAAGTTTCTTGAGGCACAACTCTTTAATGGATTTGGCATATATTGAAAAATCCTTAATTGCTTGAAACAATGGAATCTCAACACACACATTCCACAATTCTCCCAATAAACCAAACTCGGGTTCAGTGAGGGGTTTTCTAAGCTTAAAATTTTTGTAAAGGAGGGAAGCTAATAATCCCCTAATGAATATGGTTGGTTTGAAGTTTCAAGAGAAGTGGGTTGAGATGTGGTAAGAGGATGATCCCTAGGATGGTCATCAAAATGATTTACAACTCATTTTTTGACTTCAACATCATTGCTTTCTATAATAATTGATGAATTATTATCGTTAAGTGTCCTCCCTAACCAAATATTTATATGATTACATTCCATTGGGGAGATAAAGTATACAGGGTAACCAAGAAACTCAATAGTGTATGTGTGATGAGTTGCTTTGTTATTGGAATTAAGAGCAGTTTGTGCATGAATTTGTGGCATCGAAGGAGTGTTATTTGTAGACATCTATAGTTTCTACTACTGAGGTACTTGTTGCTACTATGGAGCTTATTGATTTCCATATGGTTTTCCTCACCATCATTTTGATCATTAATATCCTTGGGTTGGATATGGTGGCCATTGTTTCCAAGGTGTGGGAGGATACCAAGGTTGGGAAGCATAAGGATATTGTATTTGTTGGGGATGATATTGCATCTATTGGTTAATCTAATATACATTTAAAAACTTAGAATGGCCTTGCACATACTTTTTTTTTTTAGAGGACCATGGTCACTTTTGGGAAAAAAGCAAAATGGTTAAGTTTCTTCATTATATTTTTGGTGCATTGCTTTCAACCAAGGACTATAAGGACAATTACTGGTAGAATGGTTCTATTCACAAATGTTGCATAATTTTGAACATTGTTTAGGGGACAATATTTCAGTAGTATCTTTCTTCTAACACTTGGTACAAAATATAGATAATGCTAAATCATCTCCCTCCTACTTCTTTTTACATGCAAGGTACCAAACTATGAGCTTAGAGAACTAAGAATATAAGTTTTAAAAATTTCTAGAAGATTACCAATTTTGGCCTCGATGACTCCTCTAGTTGTTGAGTTTGAGATTCTATTTGCAATATCTCTAGTATTTCTCCCATATTTCAAATTTGCACATGCGTATTTTTTACAGAAGTCACAAATTTCATCATAGGAAACTTAAGAAATATCTCCTCCTCCGATTAAGTTCAAGAGGTTCAAACACTCATCTTTGATTCCTTTGATAAAATAGTTTTCAAGTTTATTTATCTAGTTTATTTTGTTTGTATTATTAAATATTGTAATGGAACCTCTCCACATAATCTTCTAGACTCTCATCCTCTTTTTGGGTCATCTTAAAATTTTGCTCTCAAAGATCTTGTGCGTGCATTAGTCTTTGTATTTATTCATAAATTCCTTTTTCATTTCTTCCCAATTTTGAATACTATCTCCACCTATCCCCATAAACCCATGAAGTGTTGCATTTTTCAAGGTGGTTGGAAATAACCTTAATTTATCAACATCAAAGGTATAGTTATATATTCTCAAAGAAGATCATATTTAGATAGAAAGGTATATGTATCTTCACTTTCTAAAATATTGAATTCAGTAAAGTTGAATGAGGAATGTTTTTCATCTAGAAAATACCTCATAGATCTATGATTGTGAATTTGAATGTGACTATATATTATTTATTAGAACCAACATATTTGACCTATTCCATGCTATGCAGAAATTTTATGCCAAATATACCTCCTTGTGCTGCAAACGCTTTTGAAGAAATAGAATTCTTTGCGAAATCTGGCTCTTGAATCAAATTCTCTTGAAAATCATCCTTAAGTTTCTCACTAAATAGTTCACTACTATGAGAAAAATATTTAGGGGGATTAAGTTCTCCTTCTATCATAGAGGCTAGATTTATTTCAGTTGTAAACAATAGAAATAATAGGGTCTACACATTGGTAACTTCACTTGATGTCAATATAAGATGTTCTTCAATTGTAAAAACATAGTTGCGGCTGAGGAAACTTCTTCTATAGTAACATATTCATTTGAAATCACTTATGGAACTAGGCCTGCTTCTTTTAGAATAAATTCCCTTACAAGGACAGTTAAATTTTGTTACTGAAATAACAATGGGTGTCTTTTTGCATCCTGATCCAAAATTGGAAGCCCATGAACCCTCTTCTGGAATGGATTTTCCTACGAGATAGATATTAGTTTAGGTGGCTCTTACTACACCAATAAATCAACCATTTGGATCTCTATTTATATTCATGCATTCTATATGATTTAACACTTAAATGAAAAGACATTGTGTATGGGATCTCTTAGAGAATTTAGTTGAAAATTAACCCTATGGATCTCAATACCAAGTTGCTTCTAAAACTAATACAAGATTTATTATTGTTCCTTTGAAAACTCCCTATAAACGATGCCAAAATGACGTGTTGTTTAAGTATCATTTTTAATAGTTAAATAAATTATCAATTCAAGGTTCAAGATTTCATACGAGTTAGCATGCAATGTCTATGTGGGCTATAGTTTCTTATCTGGTATTAGTTTGTGTATTATGAGTTGCAGTAAATTAAAGGAATGATGAACTTCTTCTAAAACAACCAGATCAAATAAGAATGAAAGCCTCAATTATTATTCACATTGAAGAATTGATGGAAGGTGTCATACTCAATTGAATCATAAAAAATCAAACAATCAACAAGAAACCATCAATCTATTAACATGAACAATAATCCAATTTAACAACCAATCAACAAGAATATCAATAAGCAATTAACATGAACAAATATAACATCTACAAATTCTATGAACTAAAAGAACAACGGCTATCCTTGGGAGTGGTCCTTGCCTCATAAGAACCAAGTGTTGGATAAAGGCTACAACTGCTACGAAATCAACTCAATTCAACAAACATACAATGTTTTGTCACAACTTCAAATCAACTTCTTAATTCAATGTGAAATCCATATAAAAAGAAATATAATTTTCACATTATCATTCCCTCACAACATGAGGCTTTGTTTCTTTTTATACGAACCAAAGATCGTTGGTCTTAAGAAAACGATCTGGCAACATGCTTGAGAATCAATTGATTCTCAAGTTGTTCTAACAAAACGATTATTTTCAAAATACAAAAACACTACTCTTATCTCAAACAGACAATCAATATAGTTACAACTACATAACTAATATTTGCAACAAGAACCACATCTAAATGATGCATGTGCAACTGTCATGATGAAAAAATATCTATGATAGATTTGAATCCTTTAATGATATGCCAAAAGGTGTTTTAGATTTTTTACTTGCATATCATGTACAATCTTATAACTTGGAGCTAACAATGATGTCCCATAGATTTGGGGATTTGTATTAGTTACCATGGGGTCTTCACTCAGTGAAATCATGTCATATCGCCTTCATTCATGGGATATTAAAGAATACCCCTAATTTCATTGGATATTGATAATTACCTACAAAATCATTTTGTTGATACCCCCTCCCAATACATATTTCCAATTTTAAAAGTCTTATTTTTACAATATATCCCATATTTTTACTAGAAGCCCCTTTTATACTACCTCAGTACCTATAAACCCCCCATACCCTACTCCCCACCCCCAATACCTACAATATATTGACCTTATTTTTAACAATTAAAGAACCCCCCTTTGTAACACCCCGGTTTTGACCCCATTTGCATTAAATGTATATGATTGTAATCAATCATGGTGCAGAGATAAAGGAAAAATCCCCACCGTGGATTTAGGGTTTTATGTTTTGGTGATTTAAAATTGTGGCCGATGGTATTTTGTGCTAGCCAGCACATTATAATTTTGGACATCATGTAAATATGCAATTCAATTAAAAACCCACAACTATATATGCCAATGCAACAATAATGAGATGGGGGCATGATTTCCTAAGGATAAGGGGGGTGCATGAAATAAAAAAATTTGCAAGAAACATCTCCTTGTTTCCATTGTGACCATTCTGGATTTTTATGCGTGAGAGTTGGTTTGGTTAGTGCACTTGTGATCTCACCATCTTATATGAGAAGAGTATATATCAATAAATTTGGTAATCTTGTGTTTATTATCTTTGATTACATTTTTGTTCATGGTAGAACATTGAAAGAAGTGCACCCTCAGTTTGAAATCTATGTCATGAGTTTGGGTAGAGCAATCATTGCATATAAATTTATTGAACATGAAGCTGGAAGGATAGAGATATTTCATTTTTTTCCCTATTATTGAGCATGGTAAGGGTGATACACCATGTAGAAATTAGTTTCAATTCATAACATATATGGCTTCCCGAGGAAGTAAAGGAGTTTCCCATGGGATAAAAATTTGGGATATTTCAAAGGAATGAAGAAAGTAATGGGAACTTGATCAATGTCATCAACACTTGGTTTCACTCCATCATTTATGCTTAGATATATATGGAGATGCCTCAATGTTGAGGGATTGAATAATGAGAATGGTTGCAACCCATGTCAACAATATGAATTGGATCATATTTATCGTCTACACTCTATACCACTTCAGGAGCTTAAATGGGTACAACACAATTGTCCAAGTCTTGATTTGATGATTTTCACTAACCTTTTCATGTATGATAGTTGTGTTTCGAGAAAGATTGTTGAAGAATACCTTATGTACATCACACATCCTCTTGTCCATAGGAATGGAATTCTACCAAAGCATGATTATTTCCATCCTAAGTGCTTCAACAAGAGGTTGTTCATTCTGCATGTTTTGTTCACAAATCAATCCAAACCTTGCAACATAATTATCCATGGATTATTTTAAAAGTAGGGTCACGTAGGATTTAATGTTAAAGGATTGAAAATTTTAATATTACTAAAATATTCACCTATGAATGGGATGAAGTTTAAATTTTAAATGCAACAACTTGAATAAGTTTGTGGAAACATGTCCAAATGTTTCATCATTCATATTTTCCCTTTCTTGAGGACAAGCAAGTTTTGGGAGGGTAGGATTGTCATGTCCCCATTTTGGTGACATATGGAACATTATATTAGCCAATTAGTCCATATGGTTTTAAGAGGAAATTCCATTAATTGATTGGGATTATATTTTGAAATAAGGCAATTAATTAATAGCAGCAATTATTATGTCCTAAATTTGAAGATGCACTATTAGATCATTTATTTTCCAAGAATAAATTTTATCTTAAATAAAATAATAAATATAATGGGCCACGCGGATCGCATTGGGAGATAAGGTTTAACCACAACAAAGTTGAAAAAAGATGAAAGAAAGGAGAAATCATCCAATGCAGAAAAGAAAAAGGAAACATAATAAAACAAGAAAAGTTTGCACAAAGAAGGAAAGCAAAAAATCAGTATAAAGCAAAAAAGGGAGGGTAAAGCAAGGTAAAAGCATAAAAGTAGGATAAAGAAATACAAAACAAGAAAAACCAAATAAAACATAAAAAGCGGGATAAAGCAATAAAGCAGGATAATGCAGTAAAGGTAGAAAGCAAAAAATAAAGATTGGAAAGCAAAGCAAGTTTCTATCCACTCATGAGGGCACATTAGTTGAGGAAAATATACCACATGAAGAGGAAATTAGACCATGAAGCCAATTTTTTCTATAAAAGAAGGATAGTACATCACTTTCACATCTTTTGACAGTTTGTGAATTGCTCTGAGAGCATTGTGTTACTCCAGACTTGGGAGATGTTCCCCTAGTCTAAGTTGGGATATGTGTCCCATGATTCTATTGTGAGGATGAGGACATCCAATTTTCATCATTGACCTTATTTCAAGTCCTATCATATTCAGTGAATTTCGAGCCAGTTACAGTGATTGAAGAATCCCTCTAGTTTGAATCTTCATATTTTCCTAGTTTCTTCTCTTGAAGAATTCTCTCTTCTTCTCTTATATTATTGAGATCACTTCTTGATGATATTCATCCTTTGAAGGATGCCATTGATTTTATATCAGACCTCTGATATTTATTTTCATGCTGCAAATCAATAAAATTCTGATTCATGTCCTATTGTGTGCACATACACTAGAGGACTATTTAAATTCAGTTTTTTTTTGTTATTGTCATTAATGGTTCATAATAACTTCAAATTATATTATTCCACTTGTTTTTGTTTAATAAAAAGTCAATTAACTCATACGATGCCTAAATTTGAGAAATCGAAGCCTCCTTGCATTGTGTGGGTCATCCTCAAGTCAAACTAGTTTAGTTGTCCTAAAAGTCATTTTCACTAGTTTACCTCTTAAACATTCTCAAAACTCTCTAAAAATTTATGGAGTGAATCCCAATAATTCGTTGACTGATATTTACTCTATTTATGCCTATCCAAATCCAAATCCACTTCCATTGGTTTACGGGATGTGTGAACTAAAGGATTTAGTTTGCATATGTTGGGGTGCCCAGGAACATTTGGAGTAAACTTTATCCTTGCTTATTTTGAAACCATAAAAAGTCCTAGTGCATTGTGCATAGGATCCTAAGCTTCAAATAATCCCCTCTCTAGTTTTGAACTCATAATAACCCCAAACCTTGGTCCAAATCCTAGTTTTGAGTCACATATCATGTTGATTGCTAAGTTGTCTCAGTTAGTATTCCAAATATCCAAGTTGGTACATTACAATCCTATGTTTTCAAAGGAGTTCCCTTACTTCCGAATATTTTGGAGCCCCTCTCATTGATAATGCCCACTACAACCTGTCTTAGGAAGAACTTCTTTCCAAATTGGAAAAAAAACTTAATAGTTGGACACTTCACTCTATGAACATTTTTACTTTATTTGATGGTAAATATTTTAACAAATCATTCTATTACATGAATAGGTGGCTAATCCACTGAATCAACAATCTCAAAGTCTAGATGAATGCTTCCTTGGACAAGGGTTGTTGATACACTCACAATCGATGGCCATTGGCAAGCATAGGATTCTAAACTTCATCAATAGTTCATAGATTGATGGAATCATTGTCATAAATTGTATAGACTTCATAAGGTCCTTTCTAACATGTAGAAACTTTCCTTCAAATTCCTTGAATATGGAATCATACAGAAAGGCCCAATCTACATCTTGAAATTTCTCCCCTTTTATAAACTTTTCATGTCATTTTTCCCGCTACTACTGAACAACAAAAATCTAATGTAAAGTATCTTGATCAATTTCATTAAGCTCATAATTATTATTTAAGTGGTTTTTTTTGTTACTGAAAGATATAAGCCCACCTATAATCAAGTCTCCAATGTCTTGAATTCAAATTTAAGACAAAAACCAACACTCTTACCATAAACAATATCAAAGGGAGCGAACCCTATGGTAGTCCTCCATGTTGTAAAATAATCCCAAAGGTATTTTGGAAGTATGGTATCCTAATCATGATGGTGGAATTGCACAGTCTTAGATAGAATGGATTCTACCACCATGTTGGTAACCTCCACCTATCCATTAGCATGTGGATGATATGGTGTAGTTGTCCTTTCCAAATCTATCTGATATTACTTAGTAATAGAATGGATGACTTTGGAAGTGAATTGAGCTCCCCAATAACTGACACATCATGAGGTACTCAAAATTGAATGAATATTTCCGCATAGAGAAAATATGGTATAGCTTGTTTGGATCTTGGAATTTCTTTAGCCTCAACCATTGGGTGACATAATGTGTACAAACTAGATATGGAATTTACGATGAGATGGAGCATTAATGGGTCCCACAAAGTATAAATCCCATTTCTCAAAAGGATCAATGAAAATTTGAGTCTGTAATAGCCTCTCATCATATTTAACAGGATTCCCATCCTTTGATAATTGTCACAACTCCTCGTGTACCTTTTGGCATCATGGAAAAATTAGGTCAATAATATCCCAAACGTAGCACTTTTTTACTGTCCCTTTTGTATACAAAGTTCCCACCATAAGGCTCATCATAAAAATCTTTTGGGATGTCATAAATGTCATCCTTTTTGACACAACATTGGATTATGAGATCTCGATACATGGTAAATACAGGTCCTTGAATTGAGGAATACCAAGAAATTTTCCCAATAATGCATTTTCACTCCTTTTTCTAGAGGTGTGTTGGAAGATCTCCTTCAATGAGACAATTCGCAATATTCACAAACCACAAAGTGTGAGTAGATAATGCAAATAGATGCTCATCAAGAAAGGCATCTTCAATAGGTGTAGCATCAGCATCATTAGGGATTCTAGAAAGGAAATTTGCAACAACATTATCCATTATAATCTTATCAATAATTGTAATAATAATAACCACCTAATCACTCTTCGAGTAGTACTATTTTTTATTATTAAGTAACATATAGTAGAATGATCAGTATGTATGAATACATGAAATTTGGTTATATAATGGCGGTTATATAATGATAAAATTTATTAATGGTGTAAACAACAACAAGAAACTCTTTCTCAATTGCAGTATAATTCAGTTCAGGGTTAGGTTCCTTCTAATGAAGTAAATACCATAAGGATTTTGTTCTTCTTGTTGTCCAAGCGTTGCTCTGATGGTTATGTCAGAAGCATCAATAGAGATATGAGATGGTAAGGACCAATTTTTTCCACTCAAAAATAGATCCTTAGACAATCATTCCTTCAAATCTTCAAAAGCAGAATGACATTCACAAGTCCAAACAAATTCCACATATTTATAAAGTAATTTAAATAAAGGAGATGCAAGTTTGGTAAAATTTTCAATAAAACGACAATAATAGCGAGCATGCCCGAGGAAACTATGCACATATTTTTGTATTTTTGGAATAAGAATATTTAAGATTACCTCGATTTTAACTGAATCAATGTTGATACTTGTTGAAGAGATGTGATGTCCAAGAACAATTCTCTTGTTAAGTAACATACAAAAAAAATTATTTCTAAGGGAAACATATGTTTCTTTACATCATTTAAGAACTTTTTGAATATTATCCAAGGGATCATCAAATGTGTTTCCATATAATGTAAAATTTTCCATATATACCTTGACATAATCATGGATTAAATAAAAAAGGATACCAAGGATAGCATGTTGGAAGATAGAAAGTGCATTATAGACTCCCAAACAATAATACTTGGTAGGAAAATGTTCCATGGGGACTGGTAAAGGTATTCTTTTTCTAATCCTTGTGAGAAATATGGATTTGGTTATATCTACTGAATCCATCAAGAAAATAGAATTGTTTCCTTGATAATTGTTAAGGATTTGATCAATAAATGCCACAGGAAAATTGTTGATGTATTTGTAACTTCAGAATGTATTCACTTGTATATTTCATATTGTATTTCATTGTTCCCCGATGTTCCTATCGAGATATTTATTAATATAATAAAGTCATTGAGTTTAACCCTTCGTTGTAATTTGGGGAAATAGTCCCCACAATTGAGCTAAGGTTAACACTCCTTGTTGATCAGGGGAGCAAAGTCCCCACAGTTCAGGGGCAATAGGGTTATTAGACTCTCCTAGAGATGTCGGCCCTGGTAAGTAATTGTCAAGTCGAAAACTAGTATAAATAGAGAGTGAGACTCTCTATTTGTCACATACACTCACTCAACTGGGGCGCATGAGTGAGAGAGGAAGTGCTCACACAAGTGAGAGAGAACAGCTGTTGGAGATCATCTTTTCTGTCTTTGGGTTTTACTGTTGCCATTGGTGCCCATTCTATCTCTGAGGAAGTTGTCAGTTTCTATCCTTTATGGTTTCCCCAAGGAAAATTCTTTGTGTCTCTTGTTTCTAGTGATTATTGTTGTGCATGTTATTCTCTCATATAAGATCCTAAGATAATATTGCTTAAATTATAAAAATCTAACATGATATCAGAGCTAACCTGAGAAGAAGACACTGTGCAACTACAGAAGCTAGGGATTATTAATTTTTTGGTCTCTCTCCACAATCCATCAGAAAAAGAAGGATAGGTAACTCTCCATTGAAGGGCGCATCTTTCTGTCGAAGCAGAATTTGATTTCGGGCATTTTCAGTTTTTGCTGAGGGAAATTAGGGCTTTTTACAGAAGATGATTTTTTGAGTGAGCCCAACATAGGATTGATCTCCTCATCAAAATAGAAGTTTATATACCAATTTCAAAGTTTTTGGTTGAGTAAAAATCCAGGAAATTCAAACCCTAGTTTGACCCCAGGCCTGAAAAAACCCTAAAATACTAAAACTGGTACTTTTGGTACATTCGCTATATCTTGGGATTGAAGATGTCTCAGGGGCTGAAATTTTCATAGGACGAAGATAAAATCCTGATGTACCCTATGTAAAAATTTCAGCTTCATATTCGCTATATTCTGGGAGATATTATTCCTCCAAATCAAGGTCACAACCTCTTCTAGGATTCATCCCTAAACAGGACACCTAGGGATAATGGCTATATCTTGGGCTACGAAGGTTCGAATGAAATTTATCAAGATGTTCTAGATGGGGCATGGAATTTAATTTCTGTGGTAAAATTTTTAGACCCTGATGATGAAATAGGGACATGTGGCAGTCTATACAAGTTCACTATGTTGAATAGTTCTGAAATAAGTCACTTTGGGAAAACTCTCATAAGTCCCTATTGGTGAAACCAATTCTACTAAATCCTATGGTGTTGAAATGAGGATATATGAGGATACCTTAGTCTGAAATTTTATACATATAGGAGCAATACTTTCGGAGATACCTCAGAAACAATATCAGGCATTTCTGCAAAGGAAATTGGAAAACTAGGGCTTCATGTTCCGGTAGCTTCCCTCCACCATTTTCAGAAAAGGATTACATTGGACAGCTTGCCTTGAAGAGGCCCATATTTATTTCCAATCATAATTTTGAAATTCCAATTTTTTAAAATCAGGGTTTCTCTGACAAACCCTAGATCAACCAGATCCAAAACCATGATGGATGCCTAAATCGGTAAGATCTAATCTTTTGTATTTCCATTTGAGGTTCTCAGTTAAAATGTCTCATCACACCAGCCTGATGTCAAGCTTGGTGAAGATGAAAACTTCCAAGCATGGAAGTATAGGATCTCACTGGTTCTTGAAGAAAATGAATTTGACACCTACATAAGTGGAGAGTTTCCAGTTCCAGAGGGAGATGAGGCTAAAGCCTTACACAAGAAGAACTTGGTTAACGCCAAGAGGATTATTGTTGATTCCATCACCTTATACCAGAAGTGTATTCCCTTAAGACACCTAAGGATATGTTTGATTCCTTGGCCAATCTATTTCAAGAAAAGAATATAAATCAGATGAAGTGTAGGAACTCCATGATCCTTCAAGAAATTGACTTGGATTAGTATTTCAGTAAGAAAGGTCTAGGATACTAAGGGATATGAGGCTAAGGATAGAGCTAATAGAATCATTACATATTCTATTAAATAGCATCTCAACCCTCACGTATCATCCCTAAAGACACCAAAAGGAAGCGTTCGATGCTATGACGAAGCAGTCGAAGAACAATAAGATACTATTATAACCACCATGAATGGCCTCCCAAGATCATGGGATTCGTTCATTCGAGGAATGTGTGCTAGAAGGAAGTGATTACTTTCAGCATACTCTGGGAAGAACGCACACAAGAAGAAACTTGACTCGTAATAAGAGAAAGAGAAGATGGGAGCAACTGAAGATCAAGCTCTCATGATCCAAAGAAGATCCCTCAAGCGATGAGGAATACCGAGGACTCAACTTTTGAAAACCTCTTATCCTTCTTAGAATTTGGATAAGAAATGATGTTGCTATGAATGAAGAAGATGATGAAGCTGAAGGCTCAAGAAGGAGTCTACCCATGAAACAAATAAAGATAAGTATTCAATTGTCATTTCATAATATTATTTTGTTGTGTATTTTTTTATATTCAGTTGATGTGTTATGCATGATAGAATGTTTGCATTAATGACAATACACTACTAATATGCATATGATTAGTAAGTATCCCATGATGCTATACAAATCTCCATTTCTAGTTATCTAGAATGAAACCTCTTTGCTGCCATATTGGATTAGTGAGCAATCTCAATGTTGTCCTAGTAGAGATGGAAGGCATCTAGAAAGTTTCTGTGATATGGATGAATGTTGTATTGGCTAAAATAGTTGCATGATTATATCTTTATGCGTAAGAATTTTTCATTATGAATATGCCTTATGAAATGTTTCTAACCATACAACTAATGCATTTGACTTGTAGGAAAGATCACGTACAATCGCCTACAAAATAAGGATGAGACTTGTTTCGAAGAACAAGTGATGACAGTTCAAGAAATAATCCAAAATAAATAATAGTATGACGAGACTTCAAGAGCCCTCAGACACAGTGCAGTTATGTGACACTGTTGAGTGACATCATTGTTGTAGAGCCTTCCAGCTATGAAGAAGTGGCGAAGAAGAAAGGGAAGGAGAGTACAAGTTCAAGAAGGATGGTGTCTAAGATGCGGTATCGAGATCTGAAGAGAAGTTTGTGGGATACAAGGAAATATTCGTAGCATGAGGATTCTCACAGAAAGAAGGCATAGACTACAAAAAGACATTTGCATCCACTGGAAGTTAAGACACATGACAAGCAGAATCATGTGTGAAAAATTAAAAAAGGCCTTGTACGAGCTCAGAAGGCACCCATGTGATAACACATACATGAGGAGATTGAAGATCACCTAGAGTGATAAAGATCTTAACCTTTGCTACAAGGTTGAATATGAAAGCCTATAGAGGATGGCAAGCTCATAGATGGGTGCGAGAAGAATGCTTTCAAGATAGAGGATCTTGGTATCGAGTGAACCTAGATGGATACATAGAATATTAGTAGCAGAGGAAGCTACTTGTCACTCCAGTATAGAATGTTTCAATGCATAGAGTACGAAAGGAAAAGAGAGAATGATGCTCCACTTCAGAGGGAGTGACTGCAGAAGATTCTGAGGTTCGACATGGTACAGCAGAATTAATGGCTTCCTTCCAATTAGGGATTAACCAAGAGTAAAGAAAAGTCCAACCTTTACTACAAGGTTGAAGAAGGGAACCTAGTGATACTCCTACTGTATGTAGAAGACCTGTTTGTAATGGGTGTAGATGGGTTGATTGTTGATACAAAGATGAAGCTTGTTGCCGAGTTCGAGATGAAGCACTTGGGTATGATGCACTACTTTCTAGGCATGGAGGTGTGGAAGAATGCGAATGGAATATCCCTGGGACAAGGGAAGTATGTATTAGAGATCCTAAAGAGGTTTGCGATGATGGACTGCAAGGCCATGACCACACCTATAGCATCAAACTTGAAGCTATTGAGTGATGCTTCATCAGATACGGTTGATGCTACGATGTATCATTAGATGATTGGGTTCTTGATGTACCTGATGAATACGAGACCATATATTTTCTTTGTTGAGAACACATTGAGCCAATTCCTGACAGATCCTAGACATGTTCACTTGATTGCTGCAAAGCATATTCTGAGGTACCTAAAGGGTACAGTTTATTATGGGATCAATTATAAGGTGAATCAGAATATTAACCTGGAAGGTTATGTTGATTCAGAATGGGAAGGATGTGCTATTGATAGGAAGAGAACTTCGGGATGCTGCTTCAGTATGGGATCAGGTGTGATCTCTTGGTTTAGCAGGAAGCAATCATGTGTGGCACTAAGTACAGCCGAAGCAGAGTATGTCGCAGCTTGTTTGGCTAATTGTGAGGTAGTGTGGCTAAGGAAGCTACTATCTGATTTGTTTGATCTCCAGTTGGATGCTACTTGTATATATTGCGACAACCAGAGTTGTGTGAAGTTGTCAGAGAACCCGGTGTTCCATGACAAGTCAAAGCATATCAAGATCAAATATCAATATATCAGGGATATGGTGTAGAGAGGAGTAATGAAGCTCCAGTATGTTGCGATGGACGAACTGATAGCTGATGTGTTGACCAAGCCATTAGCCAGAGTGAAGTTTGAGTACTTCATGGAGAAGCTTGGTATTCTCCAGATCGAGGTTCCCTCCAAAGGGAAGTGATGATTCTATGAGCCCTTCTAACATGGATGTAGGATTGGTTCCTCCCATGGTCAAATGTAAGTGCAGGGTCCTCCTGACATGAATGCTAGATTGGTTCCTCTCATGGTCAGATGTAAGTGCAGAGCCCTTCTAACATGAATGGTGGATTGGTTCCTCTCATGGTCAGATGTAAGTGCAAAGCCCTTCTGACATGAATGTTGGATTGGCTCCTCTCATGGTCAAATGTAAGTGTGGAGCCCTTCTAACATGAATGTTGGATTGATTCCTGTCATGGTTAGATGTAAGTGCAGATCCTTTCCTACATGAATGTTGGATTGGTTCCTCTCATGGTTGGATGTGAGTGCAGAGCCTTTCTGACATGAATGTTTGATGTGTTCCTCTCATGGTCATATGTGAGTGCTGGGCCTTTCTGACATGGATGTAGGATGTGTTCATCCCATGGTCAGATGTGAGTGTTGGGTGTGCCTTTCTGACATGGATGTTCGATGTGTTCCTCCCATGGTCATATGTAAGTGTTAGGTGGGTATTTTTGACATGGATGTTGGATGTGTTCATCCCATGGTCAGATATAAGTGCTAAATAAGATGAAGACCTACATCAAGGCTAGGACTACAACCAACATGAAACAGGGTTGGCTCTATAGAAATTCCTGTGATGAGTAGAATTGAGAGATAGCACCATTTGATCAAGATAGCGGAGCAGTGATGATGATGATCTAGTGATGATCCAGCTTTCATGATGATCTAGTGATGATCTAGCTTTCATGATGATCCAGTGATGGTCTAGATTTGATGTTGATCCAGTGATGATCTAGTTTCGATGATGATCCAGATTTGATGTTAATCCAGTAATGATCCAGTTTTGATGATGATCCAGTTTCGATGATGATCCAGTGACAAAAGACTTGTATTGACGTATTGTGTCAAGAGAATAACTTCCTAGTTAAGAGGGAGTGTTTATGTATTTGTAACTTTGGAATGTATTCATTTGTATATTTCATATATTATATTTCATTGGTCCCCAATGTTCCTATCAGGAGAGTCATTAATATAATAAATTCATTGAGGTTAACCCTCCATTGTAAGTTGGGGCAATAGTCCCCACAATTGAGCTGAGGTTAACCCTCCTTGTTTATCAATGGGAGAAAGTCCCCACAGTTGAGGGGCACTAGGGTTATTAGAATCTCCTAGATATGTCGGCCTTGGTAAGTAATTGTCAAGTTGGAAACTAGTATAAATAGAGAGTGAGACTCTCTATTTGTCACATACACTTACTCAATTGGGGCGCATGAGTGAGAGAGGAAGTGCTCACACAAGCGAGAGAGAGAGAACAGTTGTTGGAGATCATATTTTCTATCTTTGGGTTTTACTGCTACCATTAGTGCTCATTCTATCTCTAAGAAAGTTGCAGGGTTTTCTCCTTTATGGTTTCCCCGAGGAAAATTATTTGTTTCTCTTGTCTCTTGTGATTATTGTTGTGCATGTTATTCTCTCATATAACATCCCAAGATAATATTTCTTAAATGATAAAAATCTAACAAAAATCGAAATTTTAAGTAGCTCTGTTTAATTATTTATAGTCAATACATATATGTTATTTCTCATTTTTATTTGGTACAATTACAAGGGGTGATACCCACTAGCTATTAGAAATAGGGTACATAAATTCCACATTAATTAGCCTCTGTAATTCATTTGGCACTAGGGTTGTCTAACAAGTTTTAAGATCATATATATGTGTGTGTGTGTGTGTGTGTGTGTGTGTGTGTGTGTGTGTGTGATGAGTGAAAATATCCAAATAGATCCCTCTCATATCGGTGCATTCCCATGCAAAGGCATCATAATATTCTTGCAAAATTTAACCAATCATGTTTTTATGAAGTTCATGGCCCATAATTGATATTCAAGGTTATCCCTAGGTTTATCTTGACTAGGACACTAGTTTACTTGGATACATCACATAGAAGAGTGAGAAATGATTCTGATGGAAATGATAAATTGGCCAATGGGTGAGTTTTCTAGATAGAGGAATTCATAATAAAATTGAAGAGTTGGAAAGTTGGTTAAGGGGACAATTAAGGGTTGCTGATAAATATATCAATTGCATTATCCCCTATTTCATCCTTAAAATAGAGCAGTCTATCAAGTGTAATTAGCAGTTGAACACTTTCATCACCATTGTCTTCATCTTCCACCCACATAAGGATTTTTGTGGTCCTTGTTAGTCTTGAAAAGGGGGTATGAATTGATCTTATTAGTAGAGTTATCATGGGATATAGTCATACTTACATAACTAAAGGTGATATAAACATAAAAAGTAGCTAACTCCTTAAATCATAGCATAACCTCCCAAATCAAATTTCAACTGCAAAATGATAAAATCAATCTAGTACTCCCATGAATCTAAAAAATCACCAAATCCTGTAAAATTTGTTTAGGTTTAACACTGGATTGATCTACTAGTTGCAAGATTGTAGGAGTTTGTCTTAGGTTAAGCAATCAAAGTTTCTCCATAGTTTATTTTGTCGTAGCATTTATGGCAACACCTAAATCGATAAAAGTGTTTGAAACATGGATATTGTTGATTTGTACATTAATTATTGGGCTACCAGGGTCTGTCTATTTGGAAATAAAAAAATTTCCAAGCATCAGATCTGCCAATTGACCAATCACATGAACAATTTGGGGATATTTTATTTTATTACCAAGTTTCTTGAGGCACAACTCTTTAATGGATTTGGCATATATTGAAAAATCCTTAATTGATTGAAACAATGGAATATAGACACTCACATTCCACAATTCTCCTAATAAACCAAACTTGGGTTGAGTGAAGGGTTTTTTAAGCTTAAAATTTTTGTAAATGAAGGAAGCTAATAATCCCCTAATGAATATGGTTGGTTTGAAGTTTCAAGAGAAGTGGGTTGAAATGTGGTAAGAGGATGATCCTGAGGATGGTCATCAAAATGATTTACAACTCATTTTTTGACTTCAACATCAATGCTTTCTATAATAATTGATAAATTGTTATTGCTAAGTGTCCTCCCTAACCAAATATGGATATGATTACATTCCATGGGGGAGATTAAGTATACATGGTAACGAAGAAACTCAATAGTGTAGGTGTTATGAGTTTCTTTGTTATTAGGATTAGGAGTGGTCTGTGCATGGTATACTACTGCGGTACTTGTTGCTACTATGGAGGTGACTGATTTCCATAGGGTTGTCCTCATCATATTTGTGATCATTATTAGCCTTGGGTTGGATAAGGTGGCCATTGTTTCCAAGGTGTGGGAGGATACTAGGGTTGGGAAGCAAAAGGATATTGTATTTGTTGGGGATGATATTACATCTATTGGTTAATCAAATGTGCATTAAAAAACTAAGAAGGGTCTTTCACATACTTGTTTGTTGAAAGGACCATGGCCACTTTTGGGAAGAAAAACAAAATTTTCAAGTTTCTTTGAATTATATTTTTGGTGCATTGATTTCAACCAAGGATTATAAGGACAAGTGCTGGTAGAATGGTTCTATTCACAAATGTTGCAGAATTTCAAACATTGTTTAGGGGACAATATTTCAACGTATGTTTCTTCTAACACTTGGGACAGAATATAGATAATGCTAAACCATCTTCCTCCTGCTTCTTTCTACTTGCAAGGTACCAAACTATGAGCTTAGAGAACTAAGAACATAAGTTTTAAAATTTTCTAGAAGATTACCAATTCTGGCCTGGGTGACTCCTCTAGTGGTTGAGTTTGAAATTCTAATTGCAATATCTCTAGGACTTCTCCCATATTTAAAATTTGCAAATGAGTATTTTTTACGTAAGTCACAAATTTCATCATGGGAAACTTAAGAAATATCTCCTCCTCCCATTAAGTTCAAGAGGTTCAAACACTCATCTTTGATTCCTTTGATAAAATAGTTTTCAGGTTTCTTTCACTAATTTATTTTGTTTGGATTATTAAATATTGTAATGGAACCTCTTCACACAATCTTCTAGACTCTCATCCTCCTTTTGGGTCATCTTAAATTTTTCCTCTCAAAGATCGTGTGCTTGCAGTAGTCTTTGTATTTATTCGTAAGTGCCTTTTTCATTTCTTCCCAATTGTGAATACTATCTCCACCTAGCCCCATAAACCAATGAAGTGTTGCACTTTTCAAGGTGGTTGGAAATAACCTTAATTTATCGGCATCAAAAGTATAGTTATATCTTCTCAAGGAATATCATATTTAGATAGAAAGGTATATGGATCTTCACTTACTAAAATATTGAATTCGATAAAGTTGAATGAGGAATGTTTTTCATCTAGAAAATACATCATAGATCTATGATTGGGAATTCGAATGTGACTATATCTTCTTTATTAGAACCAACATCTTTGACTCATTCAATGTTATGTAGAAACTTTATGACAGATATACCTCCTTGTGCTACAAACTCTTTTGAATAAATAGAATTCTTTGAGAATCTAGCTCTCAAATCAAATTCTCTTGAAAATCAGCCTTGAGTTTCTCGCTAAATAGTTCACTAGTATGAGAAAAATATTTAGCGGGATTAATTTCTCCTTCTATCATAGAGACTAGATTTATTTCAGTTGTAACAATAGCAATAATAGGGCCTACCCATTGGTAACTTCACTTGATGTCAATGTAAGATATTCTTCAATTGTAACAACATAGTTGTGGCTGAGGCAACTTCTTCTATAGTAACTTCTTCATTTGAAAGCACTTATGGAACCAAACCTGCTTCTTTTAGAATAACTTCCCTTACAAGGACAATTAAATTTTGTTACTGAAATAACAGTGGGTGTCTTTTTACATCCTGAGCCAAATTTGGAAGCCCGTGAACCCTCTTCTTCAATGGATTTTCCTGCAAGATAGATATTAGTTTAGGTGATTCTTACTACACCATGAAATCAACCATTTTGATCTCTATTTATATTCATGCATTATATATGATTTAACACTTAAATGAAAAGACATTGTGTATGGGATCTCTTAGAGAATTTAGTTGAAAATCAACCGATGGATCTCAATACCAACTGTCTTCTAAAAGCAATACAATATTTATTATTGTTCCTTTAATAACTCCCTGGAAATGATGCCAAAATGATGTGTTGTTTAAGTACCCTTTTTAATAGTTAAATAAATTGTTAAATAAATTATCAATTCGAGGTTCAAGATTTCATACGAGTTAGTATGCAATGTCTATTCAGGCTACAGTTTCTTATCTAGTATTAGTTTTTCTATTATGAGTTGCAGTAAAGTATAAGAATTATGAACTTCTTCTAAAACAACCAGATCAACTAAGAATCAAAGCCTTGATTATTATTCACATTGAAGAATTGATGGAAGGCGTCATACTCAATTGAATCATAAAAAAGTTAAACAATCAACAAGAAACCATCAATCTATTAACATGAACAATAATCAAATTTAACAACCAATCAACAAGAATATCAATAAGCAATTAACATCTACAAATTCATTAATTAACATAAACAATTACTAAGTAAATCTAACATCTATAAATTCTATGAACTAAAAGATCAAAACCTATTCTCGGGAGTGGGCCCTACCTTGTAAGAACAAAGTGTTGGATAAAGGCTACAACTGCTATGAAATCAACTCAATTCAACAAACATAAAATGTTTTGTCTTAACTTCAAATCAACTTCTTAATTCAATGTGCAATCCATATAAAGAGCGATATAATTTTCACATTATCATTCCTTCACAACAAGAGGATTTGTTTTTTTTTATATAGACTAAAGATCGTTCATCTTAAGAAAATGATATGGGAACATGCTTGAGAATCAATTGATTCTCAAGTTGTTCTAACAAAACAACTATTCTCAAAATACAAAAAAAAACGCTCTTATCTCAAACAGAAATCAATGTAGTTACAACTACATAACTAATTTATTTGCAACCAGAACCACATCTCAATGATGCATGTGCAACTGGCATGATGAAAAAATATCTATGATAGGTTTTCATCCTTTAATGATATGCCAAAAAGATTTGTTACTTCCATATTATGTGCAATCTTATAACTTGGAGCTAACAACGATGTCCCATAGATTTGGGGATTTGTAGTAGTTACGAAAAAGACAATATCCGTAGCAGTATGGTGATGGGATCTACAACAATTATGGAGTTGGAAAAATCTACAACAATCTTGGATTTGTAGCAATCCTAGATCTGCAACAATCTTATAGGTAATGGGATTCACAACAATTTAGTGATGGGATCTCGAATAGTTTTGTAACACTCCAAAAAGCAGTTACAAACACATGATCTCTTATTTATTATTCAAATAACTAATGAAATGTCAAGGCATGCAAGCTGATAAGTACCTTATGGAGTTGACAAAATCTGCAACAATCTTGGATTTGTAGCAATCCTAAATCTGCAACAATCCTATAGACAATGGGATCCACAACAATCTAGTGATGGGATCCCCAACAAATTTGCAACACTCCAAAAAATAGTTACAAACACATGATCCTTTATTTATTATTCAAATAACTAATGAAATGTCCAGGCATACAAGTTGACAAGTACCTTAGGCTTGAGGCTATTAAGGCTATTTCAAAACATCAAAAGGATCAAATGTGAAGCAACAACAGATGGATAAACTAAGAAAAAAAATTAACATTTTCAAAACTCATCATAAATATCATATAAAAGTGATATCTTTTAACATTTAAGATTTAGAAAAATGAGCAATATTTTGCAATGAAGCAAAGCTTTTGTTTCTCTTTCGAAATATTGGCAAAACTCAATATTGAGTGTTCCTTTAAATTGCACAGATCCATGGGTTTCTTTCGATCATCCTAAATAATAGGGAGTAAGCGAAGAAGTCATAAATAAAACTTGATTTTCAAATGCGTAACCATTGCTTCTATTAATGAATAGGTCCTGATATAGTAAGTACAACACACCTTTGATTTTTAAAATCAAACCAAGATTCTTAAAAATAACAATAATATTTATTGCAACTCTACTTAACAGCATTCAACACATCGCATCTCCTACTCAACACATTACACAAACATTCATATCAAAATGATAAAGTTGACGATACAAACATTTATTTTTAATATACGAATATAGTAAAATTAATGATAAAACTTTGTGAAAATGATTCTTTATTTAAAGAAAAAAATATATAGCAAATATAGAATCCGTATATATTGGACTTGCAAATACAGAATCCGTAAATATTGGACTTGCTCACATAAGATTGTAGAAAAATTTATTAAATCCTCCATGAAATCAGATTGAGTTTTTATAAAATGTAAAGAAACATTTAAATAATATTAAAGGGCAACACGACAAATAATATACCCACTTGATTAGAAGATAGCGTAGCATCATCTCTTTGATTGAAAATGTAGTAAGAATATTTGACAAAATAAATGCATTAAAACATTATATTATTTGACAGTTGGAAAAGTGAATCTAATCTCAACCATTGGAATGTTCACCGACTATATTAATATCAAGATTATGATTTTCATTTGGAAAGATGTGTCATCATACGCTCACACTATATCTCTTTTTTTTAATTGCCACGGTAATATATATTTTTGAAGATCATCGATGAATCTGCGTGCGATTGAACCGTTAACATCATAATCATAACAACTCAGAGCTGCGATCGCATCAAGTCGAAAACTTGGAGCTGAAGCCACCTTCCACTTTACAAACGATACTGTTTAACTTTATTAGTCGTCATAAACTTCTCCTCCCCACGGCACCGCTTTAAGCGAGGGGAAGCGAGGCGAGCTCGTTCCTCACGACACTGCAGTTATAAATAAGCACGGCTCCACAGTTATAAATAAACAAGAAGCTCTACTTCATTCAATCAAGACTGTTTCACCCAATTCTTCATCATTCTTCTATTTGTATATCTGAATTTGTTGATTGATAGCCTTAGCTTTCCAAATTAGAATTATTATGGCGGAAGAAGTAGCAAATCCTGAGACTGCACCGCCGTCCCAGGAGCGCGGTCTGTTCACTCTGTATGGTCTCTTTGACAAAAAGAAAGAAGAAGTGGAGCCAGAAGAAAGCCTACATGAGCAGCCTTCTGTAACTCAGGCTTCTGAGCATCGTCCAGCCAATCCTCCTCACGCTGATCAGCCCGCTACTCCTGAAATTCAAGTAGAGGAAAGGCCGCAAGATGAATATAAGAGCATGCCCCACACCGACTCTGAGACCAAACCTGCTCATCTTGATCCGGAAGCAGCTGCTGCAGCAAACGAGGAGGATAAGGAGGGCTGGCATCCTACTCATATTCACGATGATAATGATGATGATGCTTCTCCAGCAGTAGAAAAGGAGGAAAGGCAGGATGATCAAATCATACCGCCTGCTACCACTCACGCAGACAGTCAGAGTACCCAGCCCGCTGATATTTACTCAACTCCAACTGGCCGTCCGAATGTTGCTGCTCCAGTAGAGAACAGCCAGGGCCATGGTTACAGTGATGAGGGACAACATTTCACTAGGGAAGATGAGAAACAACACACAAAGGGGTCCAGCTCCAGCTCTGAATATGTAAGTCCCCTTTACTAATTTCTTATTGATTGATTGCTGCAACATTAATGTTTTCTATGAAATCTCTTTTCACTCATTTGAACTTTGATTTATTAAACTGGAAGAGGGATGAAAAGAAATTGAAATCTAAACTTATATATATGTCAATGAATATGTATTAACTACAGGCAAGCGACGATGATGATGAAGAAGACGATGAAAAGAGTGAAGAAGAAAAAGACGAAAAGAAGAAAGAATTTGAGAAAAAGAGCACCCAAGAAAAGATCGCAGAAAAATATCCACATGCAGAGAGTGTTCAAGAAGAGAAGAAAGAAGAAAAGAAAGTGGATAACATGTATGAGAATCTTCCTAATAAGACGGAAGAAAAGAAAAATGGGGGCAGCAAGAAAAGAACTATGAAGGACAAGATCAAGAAAAAACTTGCCGGCGGTGGTCACCCGACTACAGATCAGGAGAGTGGTACGGGTGAAGAGGAGAAGAAGGCGGGTCTTCTGGATAGAATCAAAGATAAGATTCCTGGACACCATGCCAAGGAATGAGGAAGATTCCTGGGGGGCAACAAGCTGGCCGCTTCTTCCATCGTCCCGTCTGTGTGCTCAGTGCTATTGCTTCGTTTCTAGAGCACTCACGCCTTTCCAGATAATAATGATATGATATTATGTGATTTGATTAGTGTAGCGTTTGCGCTGTAATACAGAATAAGTAAGTCAATGTCCTCATGTTTGTTGCGTGGCATAGTACTTGGCTCGCAAGGACATTTGTTTTTGTCATTAGTTGGCACTATTATTGGTGAAAAAAATTTGTTTTCTCATTAGCTGACACTATTATTTGTCAAAAAAAATTGTGGTATTAAGTCCATATTGAGGGAACTAGGAAGTGATTCAATTTTATTCTTCGGCAAGGCTAGAGCATGCCATTTGTATCGCGTATTGGTGGCAGTGCCAAATCCATTGTATGATTATTGTATAAATATATGTTAGATTTATTTTTTAATATATCTATTTTAAGAAATTTATTAGACTCATTTTCATTTTATAATTGTATTATACACATAATTATTTACTAATTTTTAATAATGGTGTTATAGACCTAATTATTTACAAATTTCTAAAATTATAATAGAATTTTTATAATTTTCTTTATTATAAATATATAATAATTATTTAAATCTAAAAATTAAGTAATCTAGAACCATAACACAAACAAAATTATAAAAATATAACGATTACTTAAATCCAAAAATTAAGTAATGCAGAACCATAATACAAACTATATTATGTTTATAAACTTAAAATAAATTTTTGATAATCTAATCCGTGAGATATAGAATAGTTGGTGGTGGAGTATGGTTAAGATGCTCTTAATCAGAAAAGTATACCGGTTCAATGTAAATATGTTTAATGAAAATATGATTATTAGACATATAAATGAGAATATAAAAAACTTGGTAAACTAGTTTAAGTAGTTTAGTGTTATAAATTGTGAGCAAAAGGTCCCATAAATCTTTATATAAAAGCCTCACTTAATGTCCTTATTATATTAATTTACATGAAGTATTGCTAAAAATAAAAGCCTGACTTAATATTTATTATATTAATTTACCTAAAATATTGCTTAAAAACAGTCAAAATATTCGTAACCACCAATATGCTATTACCACATATCATAGTTGAATTATACGTTTGCAATGTTAAATCTTATCTCATAGTTCAGTAATACTATCCAAAATTTCATAAACAATACACACAGCTCATCAAATAACCACATAAACAAAACATACAATTCGTTTAAGTATTAATGTGAATGAAATTTAACCATAAGCAAGCAATCTCAGTCGATAATAAGACCAGATTATGTATATTGATGCATGAACAATGAACATCCTTGGAGTCACGGAATCTTGAATATATATAAATGTTTTCAACTTTAGTTCAATGATTTACACTTGGTTGGAATGTGCAATATGAATTGTTTGAAATTTTGATTGGTAATCGTGGTATTTGGATGGTTCAACATATGGAGATAAATGAATGGTTTGAATGGTATTTGGAATTTGTTTGAAATTTTGATTGGTAATCGTGGTATTTGGATGGTTTAACATATGTGAGATAAATGAATGGTTTGAACGGTATTTGGAATTTCATGGTGGAAAAAATTGATAGGGAAATAAAATAAATGGAAAAAATGAAAACAAATTAAATGGGGTAAATAAATGTTAGTAAAAGTTTTTAGTAAAGATTTTGTTTTTTACTCATAAAATTTAAATCATTTAAATTTAATAAAATTTTAAAATAATAAAAAATATTTAAATAATTATTTATTTTTATTATTCAAAGCTTTAATTGAAATTGCAAAGTTTTGAAAACTTTAAAAAAGCCTAAAATAAAGGCATTCAATAAATGAAGAATGGACTATTAAGAGACTTTAATTGTTTCTTTCTTTGAAATATTAGAGGTTCATCTAAGTGAGGGTGAAGTCATATGAAAAATGAACCATATGGAGAGTTTACATGCTTTTTTCTTTGAAATATTCTAGAGGTTCATCTAAGTGAGGGTGAATGACTTAGCCTCCTTCATTGTTGAAATATTTGAAGTGAGAAGATCTTTTAATTTTATGAATGTATTGTAGTAAGCTTTTCTTTTGGCAATCTTAGGGTGGGAAAGAGTAAAGAGTAGTTTGGTGGTTCGTTGGTGGGCTTAGATGGATTTCATTCCATCCAACTGGGTTCAATTCTGTTGAGACACGTTCTGGATTGGATGTTCGACTAGCGGATTGCTTGACCTACCGGCCTACGAAATGTGGGGAAGTTTGTTGAGATTTCCCATGCGTGTGAGCTTTCCTTGATTCCTTCAAAATAACAGGAAGGTGATTATTTCTGCGGAAAAATAAAATAAAAAATAAAAAATAAAAAATAAAAAATAAAAAAAGAGTAAAAAGTAGTTTGGGATTACGAAGTACTTAAAAGAAAGTGTTTTTTAAATCTATTCACTTATACTATCATATCAAGAGTTTACATCAAAGAACTATTTTGACTATGCACACAACTAGAAAACTAAGAGAAAGAGTGTCGAGAGTTGATAGAGCATCCTAGTGGGAAACTCAACCTTCATAGCCTCATTGAGGTCCTACCATAATAACTGATGTCTCTGAAATTGATTAGAATCATCACAGTTTTGAACCAAAATTAAACCAAATGCTAGCTAAGACGAAACAAAACTAGAAATATTGATTGAAACTAAGGACAAAGATGACCAAAAGACACATGAACACAGTTCTAGTCCCATTTTGGAGACTAAGCATCAATGAAAAAGGTTATGAATATTCGACGGACAACTGCTTGGAAGTATTGGGCTACTTATTCTCAGTTTTGGGCACAAAACCCAGGCTTTCCCATGGTATATTTTTCCAAAATGTTGATGTGTCGATCCAATTCCTTGATGGTTTCAACAATGCCACCCAAGGTGGAGTGAATGCAGAACAGTTGGTTCCTCTTCCAAGATGATTCCATTGCATCTTGTTCTTTGTACCTGGCCCAACCTCCATATTCTTCATCAAGGCCATACCCATCAACATTTTCATTTTCTAGTATAGAATGGTTGTCTTTCCATGCTTGTTCTCCCGCGACTGGGGCAAACCAACGTCTAATATTTTTTCCACCCATCCATCTAGGAATTCTAAGCATTTGATCAATCTTTAGTCCTATCAATCTCATGTTCCATGAACTATCTAGCTACCTGCGAACCTCCTCAGGACCATCACAAAAGAATTGTTATTTCGTCCTCGCCAAATTCTTTTGCCACTATGGGATCTCTCTCGCTTATTCAGATATGATATGTTTCATACCTCATTTCTTTCTTTATGATCGATGATTCACCAGCCACTACATATGAAACGGTAACATAAAAGTTCGATGATTTGGAATTTGATAATAATAATAAAATTGAAGAAATTTTTAAAATATCAAGAACTATGTTTAAACTTGCATAACTAATTGTGGTTGACTATTTAAGGACAATGAATCCATTTATGTGTTCAAAAACATGAACCCAAAATTCAAATTTATTAAAACCTCATAGAACAAACAAAATCGTCCAATTTTTAAACTTTCCCACCTTATTTTCACTCTGTTCACTTGTGTTTTGTTAAGCTCATCTTGCATACAAATTAATGAATGAATGGTGTTGCAAAATGAGATGGCCAGATAATGGAACTTAATCGACCAATCTCACTAAATATTTTTTGATAGGTATAATAATCCAGTTGGTAAGGGTTGGCCTAAGAGGATAGTTGAGTTGACAAGCATACTATAAAATAGCAAATTAAGTAGTTAGTTTCATTTCTCAAGGAATGTGAAACAATGACACATGTCTTGTCATTCGAAATATTTAATTAATACTAATCCAATATGGGTAAGCTTAAAATTCCAAGTTTTGTATTTTTTATTCAATCGCAATTTTTATTGTTCAAATTGCACAAATTGCAAATTTGATTGCATAAAAGTATTCAACCTCATCAAATTGGTTACTCCGATCATGCACTCCAAAAATCTAAAACTACAAATCCAACCATTTCAATTGAATTTTAGTTATAAAAATTGCATATCCTAGAATGTTTAGATTATTTCCTAAACTTTCAATCTTCCCCAATATATCACAATATGATTTTTGAATGCCTAGCTTGGTTTTACATTGTAACATTCCAATCGTTGAGGGTTGGCATGTGTATATTTGGTGTTCTAGCAATCTTACATTCTTTTAGAATTTTAAAAATAAAAATTCCTTTCTTAGAGATATATACCTAAAGGGTAGGGATATTAAGGGGATATTAAGGATAACTTGTATATGGTAGAAGTAAAGGTCTATTAAGGATCATATAATTTTATGTTTGTTCATAAAAGTATTAACTTTTTTCATTTAAAAAGTGATGAAAATATCTCTTTTAAAAATATATTTATTATAAGAATGTATTTACTCTAATAATGAGTACTTAAGGTTATTAAGAATAACTTGTATAAGGTAGACAGAACTTAAGGTTATTAAGAATAACTTGTATAAGGTAGACGTAAAAAGAAGTTAAGGATAATTTTACTTTTAAGCTTGTTTTGAAAAGCATTAACTCTTTTCAATTACAAAAAGTGATGAAAATACCTTTTTCAAAAATATATTTACAAATAAGTAAATAGTTATTAAGAATGATATTATTATTTATTTATATTTAACAAATATAACATAATAGAGGCTTGATCTCTTAATTGTTTGTATAAGTATGAGAGATTAGATAATAAACTAATTATTAAACAATGAATCGTTATTAAGAATAACTTACTTTTTAGCCATGTTTAATAACTATGATATAATTGTTAACAAAAATACTATTAGGGAATGAATGGTTTATATTATATTCTAATTTTTAGAGAAAGGAGATTAACAGCATTAGACAAGTTGTATATACATGTGTACTATTATGATACATGTGTATACTGTCACTGTTTACTTTTGAACAAGTTGAAAATAATAATTTATTAGTTGAACTAAATTTTGGTATGAGAGTATTAAATGGGAAAAATTGCTTACAAGCCTAACCCAAATGATACAATGAACCCACGATTCCATAAGGATATGTTATTTCTTTTGGGGCTCTCTCTCGCATTTACATTTGTCAGCTTCTACTTTTAGAATGCTTCATTAGTACCAAAATCACAAACTTACCAAAGAATTGACCACTTTAACATCATGCTTGCTTCTTCTCAATGGTTCTCATTTGTGTCATTTGTACGAAATCATTGTCTCCTGTTCATAAGTTTGGGAGTGCATTGTAACAAAAACCACATCACTCTTTTCTCTGGGAAAAAGGTCTAGCATCTCAGAACTTTAGCTTATATTTGGCTTTCTTTTGTTTTATTTTAGACAACAAATTATATATATAACAATCATTGTCAAATGTGCCGTATATTTTAAACAAGAAAAAAATGCACCACACCTCCTTTACAAAACATAAATTCAATTTTACTATTTCTTTTTTCATGTGTTTCACCCTCCAACAACAACCTCTCGGTGTATCATTGCACCTTTTTGGGGAAATTGCTAGTTATTTTATGTACAAGAAATATGTATATATATGGTGATCGTGTTTGGATTCAAATTATCTGAAAAGAATTTTGGAAGAAAAATGAAAGAATTGAGAAAATGTTCTTAGAAGAGGAACTAAGACTTAAAATTAAAACCCCCTACTATATGATGTCAACAAAAGAAGTATTATATGCAAGATTATTGTGCCGAGATACACTTTTTACAGCCCAAAGTGGATGAGATGTGTCACATCTATCACAGTGATGTGGCACATCTATCACAGTGACATGGCACATGTCGGCTCCAAAAGCTCAATATATAAAAATATATAAAACCAAACACCTAGGTTACAAGTTTAAATTGGCTAGATTGTAAAATACATTTATATAAATATACATCCAATATCTACTTCAATTTTCATTCCTTGATTTGATTTACAAGAAAAGATATATTCAAAAAGCAAACATTATGATTAAGAATAACTATTTTACTTCATAATCAATGAATGAATGCACAATTTTTTACTATTTGTAGGATTGCAAATAGTTGACACCTAGAAGATTGTGATATATATATAAAAGATTGTGATGAAAATACATTTAAAAAAAGAAATATAAACAAAATAAAAATTTTATAAAAAATAATTATGACACTTTTTTTCTAATAGAAATTGAAGAAGCACATCCATCAATATTGATGCCCTCACTTGCATTACTAGATCATCTTTACATGATGTTAGATGATCTGTTAGATAAAAATCTACTAAAAGTAATCCCGCAAATATTTCTAACTCTTTATTTCTTAATAGTAACAACGCTACTTCTAAAAACAATGTTTTAATCAACCCTTATGCTAAATGGAATGCATTGGATGATCAGATGTTTTTACAGCAAATTAAGAAAACAAAGTTACTTGTGTGAGTGACAATTCAACTCTCTTTAAAGGAGATGGGTAGAGAACAAACATGTTGCATAGTCAAGAGAATAAAGAAGTTATATATGATTAGATATTCATGTTTCATGAAATATGTGCATCGTTTGATGCTCTTATAACGTCATCAATTATGGATACACATTGTGCCACTAATAGATGTAATGATAATGGAATACTTATAGTGTTGGAAATTTGTTAAGATGTATGGGTGAGGTGCATGATATTATTGTAATAACAAATTCCTTTCATCAATAATTCCATTTATTGGTGACTCTCCATTGACATAATGATGTTTTTTTGGTTTAATTTACCTTAGTACCAAGCGAAGTATTTTTAGTCGTTAACTAAAATTTATAGACATTAAAGTTATGCATTTGAAGGATATTTGATTGTTGATATGATTAGGTAGCAATGAGATTGAATCTACATTTGATGAGGTTCATCGATGAATTTTTCCATGCCTTATTAAATTTAGGAACTCAATGACAAAATGAAGGAAGCTTTCATGGTGTTAAGAAGCTAGATGCACCAGTATTTCAATATGTGATTTTTCGATGGCATACATGCCATCAACCCTTGTTGTTAATTCTATTTCTAGATCTAATATTGGAAAGGCATGATCAACTCAAAGTGTTGTTAGAGAGCTTAATATCTCAGATAGATAATGACCATGTGGAAGTTAGACATCTAAGGAGGCTTGCCTCAAATGTTTCAATGATATTATTAGTTCGCCTCCAACATGGTGTTGTGCATAATGCTAGTTAAAATAGTAATGTGGAAGTTAGACATCTAACAAGACTTGCCTCAAATGTTTCAATGATATTATTAGTTCGCCTCCAACATGGTCTTGTGCATAAGGCTAATTAAGATAGTAAAATATATTCCAAGAAAAAGACCTAGCTCTATATTTTTGATGCCATATTTAAACTCCTTTGGATCCCAAAAATGCCCACTTTTTGTGGTCTTTAAATAGAATTGTAGCCCTTGGATAAGGATTATAATATCTAAGGGTGCCTCAGCCAAATGCCCCTTTGGAAAAAATTACAAAATTAAGAATCAATTCGATTATATAACTTTTTTAATTCATTTTGGAATTCAACTTCTAAATTTATCAAGTTGTTTCCTTCTTCCATTTCGTAAAAGCCGTCCATTATAGGAGACAAACTCTCCTATACCATTAACATTTTGTCTTATCTAAAAAGTTAGGCATCCATTATGGAAGACAAACTCTCCTGTACCATCAACATTTTGTCTTATCTAAAAAGTTAGGCATCCATTATGGGAGACAAAACTCTCTTGCACTATCAATATTTTGTTTCATCTAAAAAGTTCAAGGTCATTGTCTTTGTGATTGTTATAAGTAGAGGAAAAATTAAACTTTGATACTTCAGTTTGACAATTTCCATGATTATTTCTAATTACCAAAATGATATGTAATGACAAATTTGACCTATTATAGTAGGGTTAGAAGGATAAACACCCCTCTTGAGTGGGGCTTTTACTAGGTGCCTATCACATTAAAGTTAAAAAGATAAGCACCCTCTTGAGTGGGACCCTCACCCCCACTAGTTCTGTCTCCAAACGTTTCTACCCTAGAATAAACTATAGATTTCAGATATATGTGCCTCGCATTCTGTTAAATATACCAGAGAAGTTGTGTAATTTCCCCATCGTTTTGTAAAAGAAATTAATAAATAAAAACTCATAAGAAATTAATAAATAAAAACTTATTTACGACAATTGTAAGTCCACATCAAAGGGTTGGGATATTTTTTATTGTTAAATAAGACACTTTAATGGTTAATATTTTTTTTAAAACAAAATGATAAATAGAAACTTATTTAGGACAATAGTAAGTCCACATCAAAGGGCTGGGATATTTTTTATTATTAAATAAGACACTTTAATGGTGAATATTCATTTTTGTCACAAGTGGGTTCATTTTCGATAAGTTAATTAGGAATTTTGACTATAAGTTGAGTCGGTAGCCTATAATATCAGGTAACATGTTTAAACTTCAGTTTGATATACAAGGTCGGTTTGAGTTTTTTATATTTGATATTTTAATACTTTGTCAGAGCTTCGAAATATGTATGTTTTAAACTCTCTAAGCGTTAAAGCCTGTGTTACTTGAACTCATGGATCCGGTAATATTCAATGTAGTAAAAGCTCTAGGTGACAATTTGACATGGGATTAAAAAAAAGAGGTTTGAAAAGTGAAACAAAAAGACCGCATAGCGCAGTGCATTAGCGCGTTTGACTTCGGATCAAAAGGTCGTGGCAACGACTCCCACTGTGAGAATCACAAATTACAAACTGTAGATATGTTTTGATCACTATCTAGTGAGAATCACACGTTACAAACTGTAGATATGTTTTGCACGTTACAAACTGTATATATATGTTTTGCATAGTTTAAAAATTTTATGAATTTGGTTGGAGTCTGTATATATGTTTTGCATAGTTCAAAAATTTTATGAATTTGGTTGGAGTTTATATATGTTTTGCATACTTTAAAAATTTTATGAATTTGGTTGGAGTCTGTATATATGTTTTGCATAGTTTAAAAATTTTATGAATTTGGTTGGAGTTTTTATAAAGTTAAGTTATAGTTATCATGTTTTAGAATTTTGGGTGTCTAAAGGGTTTTAAAATTAAAAAATGTCGGATTATGAGAAAAAATAGTCGTCCACTCCAAATCATCGAATTTTTGGACATCTCCCATCTGTTTTTGCAGCTTTCAAAATGAGGATGTTGAAGAAATCTCTTCGTTGACTTCTGTATTTGAACTAGGCTTGTAGGTTTTTTTAGATGGTGGTTCACCAAAGGGCTACATCCACCAGGAAATATGCCAACACTTGCTATTATAGAGAATAAAGGTATGGCCAGCTTTACATAATCCATTATATCATTACATAGGGGCTCAACAAGAGCATCATGTCACTTGCAAAAAATGAACCTACTTGGGAGGGTAACAATCATTCCTCCAAACCACCCAAACTACATCCAATGGACAAGCCTCACATGCTTTATGCTTATGGTTTATGGATAACATGCAACCCCTTGACCTCAACAATGAAAGGGGAGGTCGCTAAAGACATTGCCCCTTAACCCTGGGGTGCTATGCATCATGAACTTATGCTGATGTATGCTGGTGTACCTAGCTGGGAGGTGTTAAAATGGTTTAAACCAAAGAAATTAGTAAAAAATAACCAGTTTATAGGGCTTTATAACCATTTTATGGGGCACTAGATACTCATGATTGTGTTTGGATCATGCATCCTTTCTTGACTAAAGAGTGATAAAACCCATTACACTAAATTTTGGACTCAAGAATGTACATTGTTACTACTAATGAGGAATGACATGGTGAAGTAAAACCATCCTTGCATTAAAGTGTCTCAACCTAGTTATTATTCTTCATCTTACGGATTTTTTGTACCATTATGTTGGAACCTACACATATGTAATCAATTTTAGTGACAAAGGCATGGTTGGCGAAGGATAGCATCTGTAATCAATTCTTTCAACATCACGAATGACTACAACATGCATAAGGTGAACTAAATACTACAATTGGTATTAGTACATGATGTTTAGTGATTGCTTATCATTCATCCAATTTAGGTTGTAGGGTTATGGATGAAATGAAATAGCTAATCCAAGTAACTTGATGGTTCTCGCAGGAATAATATCCTTCAAGTTAATGTTAATGATGAAATGAAGAGATTAGTCTCGACCTAAACTTGTGTGTAAAAGAGTAATCTTTTTTTATTTTTTATTTTTAAAAGAGTCATATATATATATATATATATATATATATATATATTTACCTTTGCACATGTATTTGCAAAATGCATAGAGAAGATAAGTACCATTGGAATATTCAAATTATTGGTAGTCTCATGTATAACTGAAGAGTTCAAGTCGTATCTTCATGCTTTTATGAATATACAGCTTCTCGTGGCATTAGACAGGGGTGCCCATTATCCCTGTTGCTGTTTATTCTGGTCATTGAAGGGCTTAGTCTGCTTATCAAGGATGCTCAAAAAAATGGTAAGATAAGGGGCATAAAAATTTCTCCTCAGCTCTCTCACTCACACCTACTTTTTGTGGATGATGTGATCATGTTTGGTATCGGAACATTTGAGGAATGGGTTGCTTTTAAAGTCATTCTAGATACTTTTTGTGATGCCTCTAGTATGCAAATTAATATGGACAAATCATGTTTCCTCCACAATCATTTGGATGCTGATCTTCTGAACAGGATCTTCGGGTTCTTCCCTTACAAATTTGAGCATATTAATAGGGGTTTTAATTACCTAGGATATTTTATTAAGCCCCTTGGATACTTGGTTAAAGACTGGCACTCGATCCTAAAAAAATTTGAGAAAAAAATCCAACATTGGACCTTTCGTCTTTTATCCATTGGTGGTAGACTTGTTTTGATTAAAGCAGTGCTCACTAGTTTGTCGATATACTGGATGGCCCTTGTACCGGTACCACAATCCATTCTTGGCAAGATCAGAAGTATGATATTCTCTTTTCTATGGGGTTCTTCTGCAAATAACAAAAAATTTCATCTTGCAAATTGGCATACTCTGTCATTCCCGACCTCTCTGGGTGGCTGGGGCATAAAACAGTTGGGTTGGTTCAGCCTTTCCCTGCATCTAAAAATTTTATGGCATGCTATCAATGGGAATGGTATTTGGTTTAAATTATTGACAGTGAAGTATATGAAAATACTTCCTTTGGCATCCTGGCTTCGTAAGAAATCATTTACTTTTAGAGTAGTTTCTGTGATCTGGAAGGGTTTTCTACATACTGTCTCGTGGCTGGGCAGTGGACTCATCTGGAAGGTTGGTAATGGGAGGGCTATTCGGTTGGGTCTAGATCCGATTGTTGGTTTGGGATCATCTTTTTTGCTCCCTCTCGAACTTCGTGAATACCTGGAGGATTATGGCATTAGCACGCTGGATCAAGCCAGAAATATTACCTCTTGTGGTCACAACTATTGGTTCTCGGCAGCAGATTTAGATTTGGAGGGTGATTGGAAGATACTTTGGGATAATTACACCATGGGGCTAGAGTATGGAAGGATTCGTCTTTCAGATCAATGTGATTCTTTATTATGGTCACATAATCATTATGTGGGGGTACTTACTGCTGCACAGGGTTACGAGTGTATCGTTTCTTCTTACTGCTCTGTGGGTCAGTCTTTGGTTCTTGATTTTCTCTGGGATCTTAATATTCCAAAAAAAATCTGCTGCTTCATCTGGTTGATTGTAAGGAATCATATTTTGACCTGGGACCAACTCTCACGTCGAGGTAGACAGGGCCCAAGTATGTGTATACTTTGTTGCAAGGGAGAAGATTCATCACAACATCTATTCATTGACTATTCTTTCTCCAGAAGAGTATACTCCATTTTTGAAGATCATTTTAGGCTGCCCCTTTCCCAGCATTGTACTGTCACTTCCTTTTTGGAATATTGGTTCAGTTGTATTCCTGTTAGCTCTCATTTCAGATATTTCCCTCTTTTCTTTTTCTGGTGTATCTGGAAACAAAGGAATCAATGCATTTTTGACAATAAACAGCCCTTTATTCATGCTCTTCTTAAGCGGATTGATGACCTCATTCTCTTGTATCTGGTCGCTCAAAAGAAAAAAAGAATTAGAGTTGTTGGTCTTGGTCCCTTGATCTGTTTCCCTTGTGGCTTTTTTTATGGGCTGCTACAGGGAATATTGGGGGTGCTGGATTTGTGATTCTTTTGAATGCTTCTTACTCCATTAGCTTTTCTTTGGGATGTGGCAGAAGCACCAATACCAGATCTGAGCCACTGGCTCTGTGGGCATTCTTATGGTGAGCAATCTGATGGGGATCCCACTACTTACTATTTTTGGTGACTCTCTTGTCATTATCTCTTGGGTTAACAGATTAGCTTCACTAAATGCCCCATCTCCGAGTCATTGGTGTGATGACATTCTTTCAATGCTACAACTTGTCCCTCCAATGACCATTAAACATATTTATCGTGAGCATAACCAGCTGGTTGATGGTCTCTCCAAGCAGGATTTATTGCTGAACCCAGGTTTCATAAACTTTACTGAATTATTGGATGGTGTGATCATTGATCACGGAAATTTTAAGCTTTTCTAGCTTGTGCCGGGCTTTAGTCCCTTATTTTATTTTGGCACTATATTTGAGTAGATTTGAATTGGTTCTTCGCTGACATTGAAGAGACTTTTCAGCCTTCTTGTTTTGCTCAGGACTAGTATGTTTTTTTGTCATTCTCGATCTCTTTATCAGCATTTTCTGACCTGTTTATGAGGAATGATGAGAAAGTCTGTCCTATACAGACTTCATGCTTCTTTGTCTCCTTGATCTTGGATGTTTAGATGATTCACTGATCTTTTAGTTATTAGTGGGATCCCTATATGAGAATGTTTCCTGCAAAGCTCGAATAGCCCTCTGAATGTATATGATGTCCTTTGATTCAATAAGAATAACAAGGTCTGGTATTTTTTCCTCTGAAAAAATTTTTATGAATATACTTATGCAACTACAAGGAAGGTTGCAAATGCTCAACAATCTTTTTGATCATGCCATGTCATATGTGTTTGTGACACAATCTCAAACACAATCTCCCTACGTTGAGATTTTCTCCTTATGTTGAGATTTTCATATGGCTTGGTCTTTTTTGGGGGAACGCTCATTTTCCTTGGTTTTTGTTTGGTCAATTAGCATCTAACTGTCTAATTCTAAGTTAAATCACATTTACTATTACATAAAGCCTTTGTCTTTCTTGTGTTGCAACCTTTACTGAAGCTTCCAAGGTAAAGTGATATGCATGAACACGAGCATTTAATTTTTAGAACTGCATCTCTTATTATTCCCTACAAGCAAGGAATATTGTAATCTGCTGGGTTTTGAAAGCAGTGAAACATAGTTCACAGTTTTTTATTATGCCAAAGTTTTACAATTAATTATGCTGGTTTTCCTAAGTTTTACAACGGCATAGTCTTATTATGAATTCTCTGATAAGTCTGTTATCTTTGACAATTCTGTTATCTCGGACTTATGTAATGCACACCATCTGCCACCTGCTTCCATCTGCCATTTCCATGGTTTACCGACACCTACACTTCATTGCACTCTCACACCTGTAGGACCATGCACTCAGCCACACACCTACACACCTGCACGGCCATCCACTTTCCACCTCCACCACAACGCAAATTAGCAAGAGACCTATATAAAGAACAATTTTGGTTTAAAGGGGGTGTTGAGGCCTGGAAATTCGTAGGCAACAACAGCAACGGATTCTCCCCAGTCCACGTTCCCAACTAGCCCATGACTGTTTGGTATAGGGAATCTATCCGGTTTGCGGTCCGGCTACTGTAGGTCAAGTAACAAAAAAAAAGGTATTACTAGTTGCGGCCCGATCCACCGTGTATTTTTTATTTTATTTTTTTTACTTAAGTATGATACGCATATGCCTAATTAACCATGCAAGGTGATAAAGGATGCAAGGAGTAGTCACAACGTGATGCGCAAATTCTTACCTCTTGTCTTAGAACTCACAAGCATCTCGATCACATATGCAGTAATAAAATAAAACTAACTATCTATCTATCTATCCATCTATCTATCCTCGGGGAGCAAAATTGTAACTTATTTATGAGTAATGTGTATTGTGCATGCATTATTAAGAGAAATTACAAATAGCTGATATTCCTTCCTACAACACATGAATGATTAGAGAAATTTAGACAATCAGATAGCCAATTGTTTATGAACAACATACATTACTCATGGTGGTAAATCCACGGAATGAACCAGAAAACATTCAAACAAGAACATAGGCTCAAAGAGTTAGAACGATCTCACGGTTTATGGACAAAAGCTGAAAAAACAAAATAGTTCATCTTTCCGCAATCCACAGCATAACATTTGAAAGTCCCACCAATCTTTCTCCAACAGGCAAACAATAATTCTTTATTGCAAAAAAAAGTAGTTCTTCTTATAATATCGCTTTTCATGTCTAACTGGGAAAAAACCCCCACTTCTTCTTAGTCTTCTATATTTATACAAAAAGGGTGAAACTGTTGGGCTGCCCACAAATGACCCATGGGCTTCCCAACTCTTCGCCTCCCAAAATTTTGCTTTCCTCAAATGTTTACAAAATCGTTACACGTTACAAAAGTGAATGATCATTCACGAGGAGGGCCCCACTTAGGTATTCAGAAATTTCTTCCAAGCCAAAGCCTCAAAGGCAATGCCTTCAAACGCACAAGGTTCCAAGAATTGAATGTTTATCTCGAATTTAGTAGCTTGATTCTTGATGGCCTCAATTCTGGCCGCACTCAAATGAAACTGGTCCTCTAATAGCTGCACACTGATGGCCGAATGATCTACTTCACTCCTTAAGACCTGGTGGTCGAGGACCTTAATGTGCTGTATTTTTTCTTCTTCCTCTTGATGCCTTTCTGTAAAATCTCCACAAATGAGTTGTGGTTAGGAAAAGCCTCTATTCTTTGTTCAACTACTACTTGGCATCGATTATAGGTAATTAGGAGCCTTCTGAAGAATTTTGCACATGCTCCTTTAGTCTTCCTAACAGCTTTTTTGAAATCTTCCGCTGTGTTTATAGCAAATTCTAATAAGTCATAATCCTGCTGAAGGGCTCGCCGATCTTTCGAGGGAAGCTCTGCAGGAGTTTCCTCATTATTTTCCAACCTTGTCATTCTTGCTGTCAGGACTTCCATGACATCTTGAGATCTATCAACAAAATAAGAGGAAGTCTCCAAAATTTCCTCTAATCGGCCATCTATTTGCAAAATTTTACATCTCTCTTCTTCTATGGCGGTTTGTAGCTGAAACATCTTGGCCTTTTGTGCTAGCACATGCTCCTTGAAGGGTTGGAGGTCAACCTGTTGCTCTCTTGCTTCTTCTAGAGCAGTTTTTAAAGAAGAAATCTGCTCTTGAAGCTTCAACGTTTGTTCTTGAGCCTGCTTCCAAAGTGGTCATTTGCAGCTCCAAGCCTTCTATCCTTCCCAGCAGCTGATCCTTCTTCACCCTAAGCTCTTGATACTCTTGTTGCACTCTCTCCAGAGACTCCTGTGTATTTTCCCTAACTTGTTTCTCCGCTTGGAGGAGCTGCAGTTCATCCTTCGAAGACCTTATCTCTTTTTTCATGTCCTCATATTTCCTTTTCAGTTTATTGCTTTCCTCTCTCTCCTTTTTCAATGTGTCCTTCAGTTGAGCAGAGGACCTCTTGGATTGCTCCAAGTCTATCATGATTTTGTCCACATTATCTTCCGAAGCTTGAATCAGTGCAGCTCCGGCTCTAATGGTGAATCTCGGATCTTGGTCTGTTCCAAATACAACGGGCGTATCCATTATCATTTTCCCGGGCAGACCTCCTGTTTCAATCTTCCTTTCTGTTCTCTTTACTATCCTCTTTATTTCCTTGTCATAGAAAACAGTGTTAAAATCAGGTATTTCTTCCCCTTTCTTCTGTTCAAAGGGGACCAGCTTCAGTGTAGGGACCACATACTGTCCAGGTGTGCTAGCAGATGGTACTTCTGGGTCCTGAACCTCGGGTTTTTCAATGTCTTGGGTCTATCCTCCAGCTGTGTCAGTGGTTGACTGTTCTATCTCTGTCTGCGTCAGCTCTAGCCTCTCTGCTTCTTGCTTCTGTAGCTCCTCATCAAGCTTGTTCTTCTTTTCTTCTTCTTCATTCCTTGCATCTTCCTCTACTTTTCTAGTTGCCTCTTACGCAGCTTTTCTTTTCTCTTCCTCTTCTCCCTGCAACCACCCTGCAGCTTCTTGTGCCAGCCTTTGGGCTTCCTCATTTCGTTTCCTTGCTTCTTCATCAGCTTTGGCTTGTTCATCCTGTCCCTTCCCAAATTTTGTGGTTATCTTCTTCTTGAACCTTCTCCTCAAGGCTGTCATGTTCAAAGCACTGCGGAAGACAGATTCTTCCCTATCCCAATGGTGGGTGTATTCGAAATGGACATTGTTTTCTTTGCAATGTTCAGCCACTTTGCTGTGAGAATCATGTTGAGTCCAGATTTGGTCCCTTTTTAACCACCTTCAATCACCTTTCTTCCCTTGTTTTACACTGCTTAGCATGCCAATCAGACTGACTTTCTTCACTTTATTCCTTAATTTGTCAAGGTAAGACTGATTATTATTTTACCTTAGTTAATGCTTATTCTTGTGACAATTAAGGCTATTTATCTCTTGAAATTGTGCTAATATGTGTGATCTATGAAGATAATGTGAGATGAGCAGAATGCAGGGGATGAAGCTGAACAAGTCTAGGGACGAGGGGTGGTCGTGACACAAAAAGGATCCTTCATCTGCCCCTCATCTATGGAGGCACGTGACATTCCAGTTAAGGGCCGGTCAGAGCAGCCGCAACAGAACGAGCTATGATCGAGGGGTCTTCAGGATAGCTGCTCGAATATTATGGCGATCTAAGAAGATCGCTACTTCTGGGCCAGTCAACAATCTTCTTGTATTTTCTATAATTGTATCATGCCACGTCTTGTAACAAACAATGTTATTCAGGGCGCTTGAAGATCAGAGATCTTCATGGCTGCCCTTTGTAATAGGATGGGATGTTATCACTTGTAGGTATAAATGCAGAAAGATGTCTCGGCCCAGGGGGTTGGAAAATAATTAATTCATTTGTGTATTAACAGCGGGAGCAATCTGTAATAATCCTTTCTTTTTAATACAAAGAGTACTGCTGGTTTAAGGGAGCTGTACATTGTTCATCCAGCGTCTCTGTGTGAAGGCTGGGCCCGGCTTCCGCAGAGATTGCTGAGTTAAGGTAGGATCTTTCAATTTATGGTTGTGTGAAGTTTCATTAATTACATTTTCTGTGTGCGCAGCAGTAGTGTGTGTGATTTACAGGATTGCATTTCTCAAGATTGATAACTA
>LPNX010167241.1:0-11382 GCA_001517045.1 Pseudotsuga menziesii | reverse complement strand
ATAACCTCTTATAGATGGGAGAGGGAGAACCCGATTTATTGAATTGATACCAAGGGGTATCATTACATGAAAAAAAGAGCTACATTTAATGCTTTTAACTACCCACATCTCTCTATGTCTATGTTACAGGAAAGGCTTTCAGTTACTAAATGGAAAGCCATGGTGAAATAGGTGTCTCACACACACACACACACACATATATTGAAACTCTAATTTTATGCCTAAAAACTTTTAATTATATTAATGTTCCTTGTGCAAAATTCTAATACCATATAAAGAGTAAATGAAGTGATAGGTCACCGCATACAATTAATGAAAACAATAACTATGTTAAAGCATACAATTCATGAATCTATCTTTGGAAACACTATGCTTGAATAAAATTTGCAAATTCCAAAAATGTGATACTCAAAGTTCTTTAGAGAAATCATGTTACTTCTCTTAGCATTACCATCTTTATCACGAAAATTCCATATCAATTTACCAGAGGAACTTAAACTTTAAAAACATAGTTTATTGTCACACGTTTCCAACATTACTCCATTCATGACCCCAATGAAATCTCCAACCATAGACATGATTATAGAGTGTACTGGTTTGGATTTATTCCTTAAAGAGCTTTGATTAGAATTACTAATGCATAATACCGAGATCATCTTGGGATTTCCAAGCCACCAATCAGTAACTTCACATGCAACGAATTATCTTCCTTGATGATTGCAAATCCTATGATCCATATTGTGTAATTGAGACTTAAGATATGGTGTTTTGGTATATAAATTCTTCTTTAAATCGTATGAATCCCTTTGAAAGATTGCAAGCCTTATTTGCTTCTATATCTGTCTCCTTATTAAGAGTTATCAACACATGAAAGAACCTTTTCCCATCAAATTACTCTTAAGATTAGATATAATATTAGAAACATAATATGAATATAAGGTGGATTCAAACAATATCTATTTAACATTTGTTTTTTAATTACTGTGTATTAGTTTCATTGTATTTTTTATATTGTTTATGTTCTATATATTGGAAATGATAATCCATCTCAAGGACCAACTTTAACATAGTGGCCATGTAATAAATCCATTGATGCAATCACCCTCTTTTGAAAAAGAGATTTTGAACTTCATTGAACATGTTTTTGTCTCAGAGTGTCAATATGAATGATAATAAAACAATTAACATGTCGCTACTTCCACCATGTGATGTTCGCAACTTATAATTGATATCAATTCCACTGGATACTTTATCTCAAGGGTATCTTCAAATATCTTTTGCAAACACAACATCTTTTGAATATGCATTTTTGACTCTCTTGGATGAGATCCAAGTTAGAGTCGAAAGTCCACATAGATTTGGTTGAGTTTGGGACATATTAAAATGACAACGGAGTTAGAGTAATGGAGGTGCTAAAGGAAGCTTTGTGGTAAATATTTTTAAAGCAGTGTTTATGACAAAGTAAATTGATAATGGAGTTACGAGTAATGGAGTCTTGATTAAAGGAATTTTGTGTTATTTTTTATAAACCTTTTCTTGTACTTTGAATCTCAAATGCTATTGATTTATGATGTTTGGGATGATATACGAGTGGCTATATAAATTGTATTTATTATGTTTTTCATCCTCTTGTTTGTTATAATAATTTCATTAAATAAGAATACTATCAACACAAAAGTACATTTTCTGAAGTGGGATACTAATAATGAGAAGGAGAAGTACGAAGCCTAGGTTGTCAGTTTTATGTGTTTTCTCTCTTTATCCTCACTTTTACATATTAATTTCATGCCCATTGTGTTGCTTACCAATAGAAATTTACAGTAATCTAACCTTGTTTATGACATATTTGTGCAAACATTTCATACTATATATGTTTTATTTGTGTAGTGTGTTTACTATTAAACACATTTGAATAGAAATACATTCTAATTTAGAATTAAATTACTTCACTCGATTAAAAAAGATTGAAAAAAATCTCTCTGTTAACAACATATTGTGCAAAGTAACTTTTAACAACATACATGACATTTAAATGGTTTTAATCTTTATTTAAGTGAATCCACTCTCTAACAATAACCTATCGGCGTATTATTGCACCTTCATGGGGCAATTGCTAGTATACTTACCCCTGCCTGGGACATATCTCCACCATGGGAGTGACCGCTTCCATTAATTTCTTGCCCCTCTTAAGATGCTAATAGCATCTGCAAGTTTAAAAATTATAAATATTAGCGATCTATAAAGGAGTGTACAGTAAGAAATTTAAATAATTCAAACAAGATTCAGTGATAACCCATGTACTTACATTCTTCAAGTAATCGTAAATTCCACCTTGGACTATGTCGTTGATATCAACGTCTCAGGCATCACGTTCTAAGTGGGGTTCCTACAACTTCAAGAATCGTGAATATTAGACAATTTAATAAATTAATCAAGACTAACACATGCATTAACAAAATTATATGTAATACCAAAATGACAAGTGTTTAAATATTACCTAGATGGTGGTTGTTTGGGCCTCGGGTACAACCACATCGGGTGCAGTACCACCCCTGTGAGAGGCATCAATCTCCTGCAAGAGTAAATATTGCATATATTACGAATCTTTTAATATGTTACATATAGTATGGAAAAATTAAAAATTGAACAATAACATAGTTTTAAAACAATGTCCTTACCTGACCACCAATCATTGTAGTGGTACCATGTCTTAGTCCAGAACCATAACAGGGTCGCCCACACAATGTGCAGACGTGTGGCTCGCTCTGAGGCACATGGGACGTCAGTCTATCCCCACTAATAGATGTCCCTCCACCACCAGAAGTTGGTGGTTGTACACCAGTAGAGGAAGAGGGAAATCTCTGGTCAATAGTGGTCGTGTGTCGAGAGACCATCTCAGCTAGAGTGAAAAATGCCTCCTGTGTCTGGGCAACCATGTCATGTGCAGGATGTATGTCTGACCTCGGTAGCTGGGCACAGGGTGCAGGTATTTGTGGATTGGAATCTTTATGCCTAGCATTGGGTCGGTTTTGGGGCATCCCCCCCTACCAACTCCCTGGAAGCCCAACATGTCAAAATAGTTGACATTTTTCCCCATCACAAACTCTGCATACAATTTTTGGAGGAAGTACATCGGTACTTCCCTATTGTTATGAGGGGGAATGTCAAAAACTATGTACCACTTATCCATCCAATTGTCTCTGATGGGTGGAAAGGTGCACCACTCAATAGAAATATGTGTCTTGTTGATCTCTGGAATGTCATTCGTCCCAGGCAGTCTAAGCAATGAATAGATGTGTTATTTTGTTATTTTGAGCTTTTTTACCTCGTTGTAACTTAACCCATCAGCATATTGTTGTCTTTTCCTCTCCCTGTAAGATGCGGTGCTATAAAAAGCATCATTCGATCTTGTGATCGTATCAACAATAGACAACAAAGAATCTAACAAGGAGCGGTAGAGCTCATCTCCACCCCTCCAAGCAGAACCAGTCTCTCACAAATGGGCAATAAACCTTAGTATCTCCGCATTGTTATCCATAGTAGCCACTGCAATCATAAATACAAATAAAATATCATTAGAGATATGAACACATGATATAATGACATATCTAAGCACTGAAAGCTGTATAACTAATGTACGACAAATAACAACATATAAACTAAATCTATCATGTAAATTTAAAAATTGATCTTGAATTTTACAGTAAAGAATAAACATTTAACATTTTTTCATTTCATATCTATGTCCTAAATTCAAGTATTAATTCCAATTTTTAAGTATGCATGTGTACATAAAGTGTCTTGAGTGCATATGTTGATTGCAAAGCTCCTCTAGCTTATTTTAAGGCTTGGATTATGAAGTTTCATCGAAATTGTCAGGTGCTGACTATTCCCTTTGCAGGACCAGCTCCTAGATTGCGGGTAGAGGCAACAACTAGACCCTATAATAGGTGGCATAATGTGTTGTTGATGAATAAAATCCCAGTATAAGCAACGATTTTGTTAGATATGTAATTATTTGTTGTAGTGTGATGTTTTTTGGACTCCAAAGTCTATTTAGCAGATCTTTATGGATTTTATGGTTGCAAGGGTTCCACTGGATTATATCATGTATGATAGTATGTGATTGGCATGTTTAATCAAATACATCAACCTACCTATGTATCTTCACGTTCACAGAGTCTATTGTTAAACTTTGTTGTCTTGACCTTAACCAAAAAGTACCCTTCGTTCAAGATGAAATATTTGTTAAAAGCATGGGAAGCTTCTATACCTTATTTTAACACTTGGATTGAGAAGTTTCATCAAAACTATAAGGTGTTTATTGATGTTCTTGGAAGAGCAAATTCGATATTTCGGATAGAGGCAAGGGATTTACCATGTTTGTTTATCTATTTTAGGGGAATATATGAATTCTACTTGATTTTTTTTAGTTGTATGCAAGCTTTCAACATAATTGACAAACTTTGCATATTTGTAAATTTTGGTTTGGATTCACAATAGTGAAGTTCGTTTGTTTTTTATGACTTAATTGGGGTTTTGGTTTACACTGGGCATGTAAATTACTTATGCAAACTTGCAATGTGCTTGACAAACTTTGTGTATTTGTGGATTTTGGTATGGATTCACAAGGATCCCTGTGAATATGCATATGGAAATAGTGAAATTCATTTGTTTTGGAGTTAATTGGGGTTTTGGTTTCCATTGGGCATGGGAATTTTGGGTATGAATTTTGGTAAATAATCAAAATTATTTAATTTTTATGATTAAATTGGGGAATTGGTTTCAATTGGCCAATTACATTGGGGTTCTTGTTTCCATTGGCCAATTCCATTGGGGTTTTTGTTTCCATTGGCCATAATTTAATTTATTTTGGTTTAATTTTTCAATTTAGGGCAAATAAATTGATGAACTAAGAGAAAAAAATATGAAAAGAAATGAGGAAATACCTCACAAATAGGAGGTTTGTCCAAAGGTGGAGATGGATAGCTTTGGCACACCCAAAAACGCGTTCGCCTAGTCGAGATTTGCTCCAAAGTAGTCCAATAGCTGTGCGATGAGGCAAAAAAGATGCGCTCGGCCTATTTAAAAAAAACAGGCTTTCCAAAATGGGTGCGCGATTTTGTTCACTAAAACGGAGGCGCGATTTGCTTAAATAAAACAGAGGTGTGATTTGGTTTACTATCCTAATTGGCATGCCTGTTGGCAGCCTTGGGACTAGGCTTGGCAGGTTCGGGATTGCTTGGGATGATTTTTTTTTTTGGATCAAGAGAGATTGACTTCACTCCACCATTGCATCTAAAAGGTCCCTCAACTTCTTGCACGCACCCTATATTGTTTTATTCGAATTTAAGAAATTTAGAAGGCCCTCTTTGAAACAAATCCCTCATATGTTGTTGTTGATTTGTATTTAAAAGTACGACATTGCAGATTTCATATAAACTGAGCCAATCAACGGAGCAAGTGCAGGCTTGAACTTATGGCAACCGTATGTAGATATTAGGGATGATGGTGTATTTAGTCTGGGACAAATGTGGGTTCTAAATGATGGCCCTTAGCCATTGGAAACCATGGAGATTGGATGGATAGTAAGTATATTTAACGATTTTAAGCATGAGAAATCCAATACTTCTTACATTATCAAAATATCATGCTTTGCGAGGATTAACAACTATTTTTATCAAATAAGTCGAGGCCATTATCAATTGCTAACTATTTTATTTTAAGCATGAGAAATCCAATACTTCTTACATTATCAAAATATCCTGCTTGGATTGACAACTATTTTTATCAAATAAGTAGACGCCATGATCAATTGCTAACTATTTTATTTTCCAATGACTACCGTAGATATACAGAGATAGTTACACAAGTATAAATTTGTATGTTTTTTCTATTACCTATTGGTGTTTATATAGTAGGTTTTCAAAACACACTTCTTTTTGTTTTTATTTTAATGGGCTAGAAAAAATATTTACTTTTAATTAATGGTCGACAAAATCAACATCATAAGTAAATAGAAGTAAAAAGTAAATATTTATAGCCAAACTTCACATGAGGAACATTACATAACGTTACAACATCTCCCTCATAATTGGAAATAATATTTATAGCCAACATTTACATGAGGAATGTTACATAATGTTACAACATCTCCCTCATAATATTTATAGCCGACATTTACATGAGGAACGTTACAGAACGTTATGTTACAAGATCTCCCCCATACTGGGTTGCAGAGCGCCTCTCGACGCAATCACTATATTTTGTATTTCTATGGACATAAGATTTTTTTCTATGCATGTTTTTTTACTGATCGTGAAGAATAGTATCTTTGTGAAAATTTCTATAAGCAGTCTTCAACCAAAATAGGATTTGTTCTTGTCCATTGATGAACCAAGCAATGAGGTCTTTCTCTTGTTAATGTTGTTTACTTATTGAGTTGTGTAAGTAACATTTTATTATTCTTCCTACAGGGCTTAAACATTTATCAAAATAAAGAAATCTATAAGAGGATGTAGGTGGTTATCTAGGATACTCTCACGGGTGACATAGTTACTCATTGTCCTTTTAATCATAGTGGTGTACCTCATTGTTTAGAGCACTCCCCAAATGAAGCATCTGTTGTCACATGTGGAGGATTGATCTGTGCACTTTTGAGGGAATCTCTTTGAGTGTCTTTAATTGAGGATTTTGTTGAATGTAATGAAGAGAAACAAGTGAATCACCATGAGTAGTTTCAAGTCCTCGGTTCACTCTAAAATCATATACCACTTTCCCAGTAAGCTACTGTACACAATATTTTTTCCCATGTGTGATGTCAACTATAATTTAAATTCAAGACTATTATAATGTAGAGTGTATGAGATCAATGGGGTATAGAAACATGAATTCCAACAAAAAAAACAAAGTTGGGATTCAATATATTTGGGTTATTTTTAATCTATTTAAATTCAAAATATAATTTGGGTTATTTTTAATCTATTTAAATTCAAAATCTTGTTGGAACCATTTATAGATTTCCTATTTGATTCCAGAAATGCATGCATATTCAAGGCCCTCGTGATTCAAGTTTGACATTTAAAGTATTTGTATTTTTTTTAACGAAACACAATTGTTCTGTGTGAGAGTTTGCTTTCGTCATTATTTCCAAGACATTGATAATTAACACCACTTTTTAGAGATTGTGACAAGTACTCATGGTTTAAAATATTTATGAACAAAGTCTCCAATCCCTGTGGAGCAGAATACTTTTCTATTCTAAAACATCACAACATGAGTTAAATATTTATATTATTCTTCATTGTAATAATGTTATACACAAAAATAATATGCTATGAGTGCCAAATTATGTAACTAAATAAAGCATGTAATCTAATAAAATGACTTAGGTACTTTCTTTTGGCTTTTAACACAAATACAATATAACATGATATTATAATACAACTACTTTACCACCCCTTAATGTTTTTATGTGAAATAATGTTAGGGTTATCTCTAAAGGACGCCTACATTTTGCTCTTGAGTTGCATAATATTGAAACTTCTTATGTTCCTACTATCCACAAGTTGTGAATATAGTAACGATGGATATCAACAGACTTCATGCACTTTTGAAACTCTTTGAAGTATTGTATATAAGAACAAGTTGTGAATATATTAACGATGGATATCTACGGACTTCATGCACTTTTGAAACACTTTCGAGTATTGTATATAGGAACAAGTTGTGAATATAGTAACGATGGATATCCAGAGACTTCATGCACTTTTGAAATACTTTCAAGTATTGTATATGGGAACAATAGACAACATTCCAAGTCCCCAACTAGTTCCAAAAAGTGTTATATGCTTTGTTTATGATATATGAAGGATGTTTATAATCTTATGCATTCAATTAGTGTAAAGTGAAATTTCCATATCTTAGACTCATTATTATTGATTGTATACTTTACATATGACAATATGGCTTCCAAAATTTCAGTAAAATATTAATTATTAATTTCATATATTTTATGAAAATATCAAATATGAGTTTCATAGGAGAACCTGTTATGTAAGTCAATTTTATCCATTGAACTTATTTGATTTAGATTGACTTTGTTCAGATCTATAATCAAACTAAACTTTATGTGGTTTAAGTTCCAGGTAAGTGTGCCCTCTTTATAATCTAGGGCAGTTAATAACCTGGACGCTTGAGGATATATCTCTTTCATTTCTTATAGATTATCATTCTTGATATTCATTATTGGAGTGAATAAAAATGCCTTTGAACTTCCTTGTTTACAAGGATTGATTATGATTTTGTTCATGATAACAATGTTGAGGGAAGATGTATAGGCAAGCTTGACATAACATGGGAATCTCATTAGTGAGTACACCACCACCATGAGGCAATCCCATCTCCAAATTAAGAACATGCATGGGAAAAACTCAATATACAATATTGTAGTCATAGGGTTGAATATTTCCAATGAGCATATGCCAACTCATAAAGCACCACATGATAACATTGAATAATTTGTACAAATAATTTCACACAATTTTGTAAAGGTATTCAAGGTCTAAAGGGGTTGGAAATGGAATGAAATAAATCAAAGAAAAGATGCTCTATGCCACAAAATCATGTCAGTATTTTTTTAGCTAAAAAAGGGAATTATAAAGTCATGCTATGGGTGGGTAATAGCCAATAGGTATAGGTGTAGGTGAAGAGTATATCATCTTTAACTTGAGATTCAACAACAGTAGCCTTTGAAATCATTAGAGCAGATCCAAATCATGGAGAGGCCCCCATTTCTACAGGAGCGTATGATGATCTTGGGAAGGAATCCATTGTGGCAGGAGCGATTCACAGTCTGGTAGAGTCTTCCATCGATAACAAAGATGAAGCTTCCACCACAGTGTGGGAAGATTAAAACTAAGATATTGAAAATCGTTGTGCATGTTGTGGTGGCTATGGTGTGCCTTTAATATTCAGCAGCATCCGCAAACTCAAATTGGCAGATTATCTCCACTCCCCATACAATAATTTTGATTGTAAGAAGACTTATGTCATCAATCAAGGATCCTATAGCAGAGCCCGAGCTTCAACTGTTAGTAACAAATTCGGGTAGTGTGTGACCTAATATTGAAAAAAAACTTATTAATATAAACTTACTAATTTAATTTGAGTTTTTTTGTCTAATGTGAAATGACTGTTATTGTTTACATAGATGACATATCCCAATGCTTATTGGAGTCCCATTGCACAGATAGTGTATTGAACACCATGAAAATTGCATGATTGATGTATCATTTGAGAAACCTTATGAGTATTATGAGAATTGAATGTTCTATTTTTTAGAAATTTTATGAGTACAATGCGAATTTAGTATATTGGATCCTTTTCTCCATGGAAATTAATACATTTGATTGCACTGAAATATCTGAACTACATATCGCCCATTTACTACAATTCAAAGAATTAATGAGAATTGACAATTATTCTCACTAAAGATCATTGTAGTCAAAAGTGATCAGTTTCATAGAGTAGCTCTAAGAAGCATTCATTAACTCTGCTTAAATGTGATATTTAGAATTGATGGTTTCTCAAAATTTTAAAAGGGTATTAGGGATCAAATATTAAAAGGGGACAAGAGAAGGAAAGATGGAGGCCATATTCCAAACCATGGGTCGAGCAATACCATATGTGAGTTGTAGGCATAATGTGCACAAAGCCACCCAAGGGCACTATTGTGGGAAATATTGCATAAGAGTGCTTCTCACTTTGAGATGGGGCTAGGTTTTGTTAAGGCCTTCGTATATTCAATCCCTTTTGTGAGAGGAGTTGTAGATGACCCCAAGTGATCTACAAGATATTGTTAGAAGCAAACTAAAACAAAAACAAAAAATATGAATAATAAAAACTTAGAATGAAATAACAAAGAAGGGTGAGAGCATGCAAACTTCTATAATCACAATGAGCCATGAACCACTTGTTTATTACCCATTGGTCAAGCTAATACAAATAATCTACTAATTATAAAGAGTTTGGGTGATGTGCATTTCCTTGAAAGGACATATTAAATTTTAAGTTTGGAATTTGGTAAATATTGTAGACCCTTTGACATTTTTTTCAAATTTATTTTAACACTAGTGAAACTTAATGCCAAAATTTCTTTAAATTAATTAAACATATATTGAATATACCAAATACATAAATTTCCAACTTCCAACCATAAAATATATTTATAATAAAGACTAAACTTCACACAAACCAAGTGCCCTACACTTCGAGGATCATACATTTAAATTTCTAATCCTACCTCCATACACCAACTCAAAAGATATAGTGACGAGACTAAACACCTGCCTCTCCAAAGATCTGCCAATTACAAAGACACCTGCCTCTCCAAAGATCTGCCAATTACAAAGACTTTGGATGATGTACATTTCCTTAAAAATAAAAATAAAAAACATTTAAATTTCTAATCCTACCTCCATACACCAACTCAAAAGATATACTGACGAGACTAAACACCTGCCTCTCCAAAGATCTGCCAATTACAAAGACTTTGGGTAATGTACATTTCCTTAAAAAAACATTTAAATTTCTAATGGTGACGAGACTAAACACCTGCCTCTCCAAAGAACTGCCAATTACAAAGACTTTGGGTGATGTACATTTCCTTAAAATAAAAAATATGATGACGAGACTAAATAATTGATTGGCGAAAATTAATCAATCTGTTACCAAAGACTAAATCTTAACCACTTTGACACTTTCTCTGCTATTGTTACAATCTCCACCGCATACTTCGTCTTCCCACGGCCAGAAACTTTATACCGCAGATGCCAAATATTTATATATATATAGCTAATAACATCACGCAGAACTGATCAGCTTTGAAGTACGTTGGAGAGGGACGGGGACTAATCATGGATATAATGCTTCTGCGCTTTCTAGTGGCATCTGCAATAGCAGCATCCATTGTAACTGTAGACGTTGTTGCAGCTGTTAGTTACTCAAGAAATCAGCAGCCATCTTTCCATAATCATCACCACTATGTGGATGACCAAATCAGCTCTCTTCTACCTGAAGATTTTATTTTGACTGCACGGAATCCGCTGGAAGCTCATCCATTGCTATTATCCGACGTGGACGCTCGTGATAAAACGGACGTGGAGGCTCTTTTGTCATTCAAAAAGGCCATCACAGCCGATCCACATGGCTCTCTGTCCAACTGGACGATTGAGAACTCGGAAAAAGTTTGTTCATGGAAGGGGATCTTGTGCAGACAAAACAGTAGAGAAGTTGTTGCCATAATTCTTGATGGATTAGGACTGGAAGGGACCCTTTCCCCATGTCTTGGTGACCTATCTTTACTGCGGAATCTGAATCTTT
>LPNX010167234.1:116293-129017 GCA_001517045.1 Pseudotsuga menziesii | reverse complement strand
GGATGTTTCTTCTCCCTCATCCAACTCTATTACAACATCTACTTTTGCTTCCATCTTTGAGTTGAGTTACAGATTTATGTCTTTTATGGCTTGTATTTTTTTCCTACTTAGATCATGCTCTTTTTTCTAAGTTACTGACAATTGTATCTCCTCTACTCAGATTTTGTTTGATTGTTTTTTTAGGAGTGTCACTAACACTCCCATAGTCCATAGATGACTAGTTATATTTACAGTCCCACTGACATTTTTCCTTGGTCATTTGTGGACATTAATAAAATCATCTTATTTTATCTTATCTGACATAACTTGGAAGCCACTTTAAACCCTACAATCCATCATTTATGCCAAGAAGATACCCTTTGAATTCACCAAATCTCTCATTCTCAATTGTTTCCAATTTAACAATTTGATGAGCAATAGCCTCCATATTCCTTTAAGATATTCATTCTTACTTGTATGTCGTAGCTACAGCTAATCTCTTGGTATTTAAATTCATAATTTTTTCTCAACTTCCTCGATCAATTCCTATAATTTCTCATCTATTTAATGAAATTGGTTAGAAATAAAGATCTTCTCAAGCTTGAGCCAAGCACATTTTCTCCATCCACATGTCTACAATTGATTAAAATCCAAAATTTTCACAATAACTATTCAACAGTACTATTTATTAATTGTGTAATTGCTCCAAAATTTAGTTCTTTTGCACCTAGAGAAGTGAGGTGCACTCTATAGCATGGGTGGAAGATATTTTGTCATGTCTACACACACACACACACACACACACACACACACACACATATATATAACCTCATACCTTTTAGAAGCGAGAGGATCTCAAGTTTACAACTTTTTTTATCCCTCTCGATGCTTACTAAATCCAGGGTTTCAATAGATCTATGCTAGTTATGAAGGCATCTTTAGCATGGTATACTTTGACTTGTGGTGGCTTCTACATAGCCCACCTTTTTTTTAAATGGCCCAATCAGTACATTATTGTTTAAACTTTATATTAATACTTGAAGGAAACATTTTCTAACAAAATAATTGTTCAGCCTTCTAGGATGCTCAGATTGAAAAGCCAGTCCATTAAGTACATGTGTTTTCTCAAAGCCTAATTTCATAAACAGATGGACTACTCCTTTAAAGCTTGCCAAAAAAGCTACCTTCTTCAAAAAGAAAAGATAGTCCAAAGCATAGATTTCTTGAATGGATTGAGGTTTCTTTCGCTTCAGCGTTTCAAGAAATAAGAGCTTTAGTCTGTGGATAGTAGGATACACAAGTTTTGCCAAGCTCATGTAGAAGGCGTTCATGAGTATAATTTCCGTAACTACTATTCCTTTCAATTTCATTCTTAGGATAGTCACTTGATAAGTTTTCAATAAATTTCAGCAATCACTTAGTGAGTTCATCCTTGTCACTTTCTGATAAAACCTTAACATATATAAGCATGCTAAATCCCATGGAAAATCTCATTTAAGAAAACACCATACCTAGGTCATTGATCTTGCATTGTCTAGAACAATAGTAACCTGTCACAAGCTCATTTTTTCAATCCAATGGAACTTTCTTTGGCAAAACTTGACCAAGTTTTGTGTCTAAAATCAGAGCTTAGGCAGGTAAATGACCTTACCTACTAGGTCGGGTAAGGTTATCACTATCTTTGTTATAAGTTTCCTTTGTCGTGCTCACTCAAGAACTTACTTGACGTGAAGATGAGGTTATCTCAACCCACCCACCTTTTTTTAAAATGGCCAAATCAGTACATTATTGTTTATATTAATACTTAAAGGAAACATTTTCTAACAAAATAATAGTTCAGCCTTCTAGGATGCTCAGATTGAAAAGCCAGTCTACTAAGTACATTTGTTTTCTCAAAGCCTAATTTCATAAACAGATGGCCTACTCCTTTAAAGCTTGCCAAAAAAGCTACCTTCTTCAAAAAGAAAAGATAGTCCAAAGCATAGATTTCTTGAATGGATTGAGGTTTCTTTCGCTTCAGCGTTTCAAGAAATAAGAGCTCGAGTCTGTGGATACACAAGTTTTTCCAAGCTCATGTAGAAGGCGTTCATGAGTATAATTTTCCCAACTACTGTTCCTTTCAATTTCATTCTTTGGATAGTAACTTTTTATCCAGAAGGATTTGTTCCGAGGTTGAGTCCTCCTGGGTGAGTTGGACGACAAATCAGCGAAGGTTTTTCTGCTGATTAGACCAGGTTTTGTGAGGATTGGATCTGCAATCTCTCACCTGGCATCTGCTTGGATAACTCCCTCTCCCTATTCCTTGTGAAATCATGCCCCCATCTCTTTCACATTGCAGTGCAGAGCTAGTTGTGATATTTTATTAAATTGTATATTTACATGATATTTTCAAAATGTAATGTGCCTAACTTAGCACTATACCCATCGGCATCAACCTTGATCACCGATACACAAAACACCAAATCAATGGCAGGGCCTTGGCCTTGAGCTCCTCGCCATGATTTAAATACAATATATACATCATGTACAATTTTAGTACCATGGGGTCAAAACCGAGGTGTTACAAATTCCTAGTTTATTTTTGTTGGTACATCCTCTGGAAAATGATAAAACCACCATAACTCTGTCCAGGATGAGTACTAGGGAAAAATGACTGCACTAGATGGTCCGGAGACACAAAAGAATGGTATAAGTGACTACTCATACCCCCTGGTGTTATCAACCCAAATGACACTTCTCCATTTGAGTACCGACATTCTTTATGTTGGTACACAAAAGGACATATTAGGATTGAAGTTTGCCAAAACACTATAGATGGGCATGACTTGGGATGCATTTACCTTTAAACCAGCTTGCTACATAATTTTTCTAAGTGTTGAGTTGCGTACGCGACTATCTCCATTGCAACCCGCGTACGGTACGCGACTATCTGCATTGCAACCCGTGTACATTAGCGTACGTAGGTTTCCTTTAAGCAACTCGCGTGTCATACGCGGGTTGCCTATATTAATAGTCGTGTATACCTCAGTTCGACCTTAAAAATATAAAACACGATTAATGGAGATTAGTTGGGCCCTAATCATTAACTATCCCAACTGTTTCAACCACCCCAACCTTCGAAATCACTCTATTTCCCAAAGTATAAATAAAGGCCTTGGGGAGGGCATTAATCAATCAAGATTGGAGAGAAAAGTTATGTTGGTGGTATATCTTCAGAAGTCTTGGAGCAGCAGAACTCAGAGTCCTTTGGTTGCAGAGGAGTCCTTGTCTCAGAAGCTAGGTTGTATTCTTATCTAACCTCTTATATATATATGCATGAGATAGTACTTGGAGAATTTGCTCTTTATAGGTGAAAGAGGTGCATCCCTAGAAGCTTTGGAGAGAAGAAGAGCGGGAGAAGATCAAGCTTGGATGAACCGTCGGTAATCAGATAAGTCAAGACTTTCTTCCTATTCCCTTTCTATTCTTTGGTAAAGCTGATTGTCTGCAAGGTTAGTAGTAAGTTGGTAACTCCAAACCCTAGGTTACAAGGGTGCTTAATCCTAAACAACACCTGGAACACTACACTGCTCTAGGAGAACCAAAATCACAACCATCTGTAATAAAATTTGATCATTTGGCCAATAATAAAGTGATAATAATCACTTATCAAGAGATCTGGGGCCAAACTCTCAAAACTAGAACCTCAGTATTGGTCCTGGGCATGTCTAGAACAAATATAAGCCATGTTGTTTTTTTTAGTCATTGCATTGGGAACCGTGCTTGACTTTGTCAACTGGGTTGACCTGATCAGAGTACCCAAACTGAAGGTGAGAAACTGTATCCATATGATCCTGTAAGCATCTAGGGTAAAAAATGCTCCAATGGTGTATATCAAAACCAAGCTTAAATCATGCTATTCATAATCATGGTGACAATAATAATAATAGTGAGTAAGATATACCTATGCTTCTGAAAAATTTAGACCCTTTTGGAATTCTGCTTGTTCATGCCATACTTACAAAGTGTACACAATGTGGTAGTGCTGGATGAGGATGGAAAGCAAGGCTAGGTAAAGGGAAATGAATTTTGACTGACTTTGACTAAGTGATCTCTCCGAATGATAACCAATACACTCAACCAAAGTGACATGTACATGACAAATAACAATAACGGAAGGAGGTGTCTCACAGATGGATAAAGTACTTGGGCTTGTTTCCTCTAGACTCTAGCAAGTTTTCCTTTGCACTTATTTGCAACATAAATCAACCTTCAAAGGAGGGTACACTGGAATCCTTCTGGGCTCTAGTACTGACAAAGACATAACCTCTGCAGGCTAGTCTCACCCTATTGCCCTAAGGGAGAAAATGAGTCAAACACTATACAAAGAGTAAGTGTTCATCCTTTGACCATTGATCTTCTTTTTCAACAACTTTCTTTTTCACAAGATCGTAGCCATCCTACAAGAGCAGGTGCCTTAGAAAGCCTTATGGGCTCCAGTAAATGACTAAGGCCTAGACCTGCAGCCAACGAGCAGTCCATAGCCTCGACGGGTTTGCCTCTCCCTACTGCCCTTGTGGAGGGTAGATGAGCCTTACATTATACAAAGAATGAGTGCTCAACCCCTTGGTCACTGACTACCTTTTAAACATTTTATACTTTTGCATCCTTTCGATATGGCTTTTATGTGTTCTAATGCTTTAGTGTTTAGCAACACTGTTTTGGTGGAGCACTTGTTTTGAGGACTAAAAGAGAACTTCCCAATGAACACAACCATACTAGCCAAGCCACATACTTCATAGCAAAAGACACAAAACAACATGGAGTCTATCATGTACAAAGGTCAAGATGGGGAAAAGATCTTCAATCTCACAAGTCTCAATCAATCTAAGTCATGGGGTAAACTTCAAAAATGAATGAATTGGATGTACGGGGACATGTGACACATGGAACCAACAAAGCACTAAGGTTTACTCTTTATACAAGCATGGCATAAGCAACAGTCTTCACAGCAAGTTCTTTGATTAGTCATGGTACAAGTTCAAGCATTAGTGCAATATAAGAATAGGTCACCATAATCATCCTAACAAGACAAGCATAAGTGTTTGGCATACATCATGAGCAAACTCAAACTATGGAAGCATATACCTAATCTCACCATATATACCTGTCTCCATGTGATAGGGCCCCTCTGTGACTGTGTGTACCATATCTGATTTGTTGCTCTGATGAAATGAGCTAGGTCATCACTGAAAGCATCTCAATGGACTAATGAATCTCAGTCCTGGCAAGGAAAATCTGATGAACAAGGCTCTGGAATGGTTGAAGCTGTAATGATCCATGCTAATACCCCATGTGAAAAATAGCTCGAAAAAGAATAAGAGATAAGTCTCTATGTTGCATCGTGGTAGCCCAGCTGCAAAATCTATATGTGATAACAATAAGCATGCTAAATCCCAGAGAAAATATCATTTAAGAAAACACCATAACTAGGTCATTGATCTTGCATTGTCTATAACAAGAGTAACTTGTCACAAGCTCATTTTTTCAATCCAATGGAACTTTCTTTGGAAAAACTTGACTAAGTTTTGTGTCTAAAATCAGAGCTTAGGCAGGTAAATGACCTTACCTACTAGGTTGGGTAAGGTTATTACTATCTTTGTTATAAGTTTCCTTTGTCGTGCTCACTCAAGAGTCAAGAACTTACCTGACGTGAAGATGAGGTTATTTCAACCTGCCCACTTTTTTTTTAAATGGCCTAATCGTTACATTATTCTTTATATTATACTTAAAGGAAACATTTTCTAACAAAATAATAGTTCAGCCTTCTAGGATGCTCAGATTGAAAAGCCAGTCCACTAAGTACATGTGTTTTGTCAAAGCCTAATTTCATAAACAGATGGACTACTCATTTAAAGCTTGCCAAAAAAGTTACCTTCTTCAAAAAGCAAAGATAGTCCAAAGCATAGATTTCTTGAATGGATTGAGGTTTCTTTCGCTTCATCATTTCAATAAATAATAGCTTCAGTGTGTGGATACACAAGTTTTGCCAAGCTCGTGTAGAAGGCATTCATGAGAATAATTTTCCCAACTACTATTCCGTTCAATTTCATTCTTTGGATAGTCACTTGATAAGTTTTCTCTAAATTTCAGTAATCACTTTGTGAGTTGATCCTTGTCACTTTCTGATAAAACCTTAACATATATAAGCATGCTAAATCCTAGAGAAAATCTCATTTAAGAAAACGCCATACCTAGGTCATTGATCTTGCATTGTCTAGAACAAGACTAACCTGTCACAAGCTCATTTTTTCAATCCAATGGAACTTTCTTTGGCAAAACTTGACCAAGTTTTGTGTCTAAAATCGGAGCTTAGGCAGGTAAATGACCTTACCTACTAGGTCGGGTAAGGTTATCACTATCTTTGTTATAAGTTTCCTTTGCCGTGCTCACTCAAGAGTCAAGAACTTAGCTGACGTGAAGATGAGGTTATCTCAACCTGCCCACCTTTTTTTTCAAATGGCCCAATCAGTACAATATTGTTTATATTAATACTTAAAGGAAACATTTTCTGACAAAATACTCTTTTTTTTTAAATGGCCCAATCAGTACAATATTGTTTATATTAATACTTAAAGGAAACATTTTCTGGCAAAATAATAGGTCAGCCTTCTGGGATGCTCAGATTGAAAAGCCAGTCCACCAAGTACATGTGTTTTCTCAAAGCCTAATTTCATAAACAGATGGACTACTCCTTTCAAAGCTTGCCAAAAAAGATACCTTCTCCAAAAAGCAAAGATAGTCCAAAGCATAGATTTCTTGAATGGATTGAGGTTTCTTTTGCTTCATCGTTTCAAGAAATAAGAGCTTGATTTTGTGGATACACAAGTTTTGCCAAGCTTGTGTAGAAGGCGTTCATGAGTATAATTTTCCCAACTACTGTTCCTTTCAATTTCATTCTTTGGATAGTCACTTGATAAGTTTTCTCTAAATTTCAGCAATCACTTAGTGAGTTCATCCTTGTCACTTTCTGATAAAACCTTAACATATATAAGCATGCTAAATCCCAGATGAAATCTCATTTAAGAAAACGCCATACCTAGGTCATTGATCTTGCATTGTCTAGAACGAGAGTAACCTGTCACAAGCTCATATTTTCAATCCAATGGAACTTTCTTTGGCAAAACTTGACCAAGTTTTGTGTCTAAAATCAGAGCTTAGGCAAGTAAATGACCTTACCTACTAGGTCGGGTAAGATTAACACTATCTTTGTTATAAGTTTTCTTTGCCCTGCTCACTCAAGAACTTACCTGACGTGAAGATGAGGTTTTCTCAACCCGGCGAGAACTTGAAGGACCTTACACATTTCAGAACCAACCCTTCTAACAGAAGTAGGAACAGCATCCTGATTTCTGGCAGTAAATGACCGTATTACTGACTTATCATATATCCAAAGCTATTTTACCTGCACCGGAAGGGTTAGTTATATGTCTCAAGCAGTAACTAAAAGAGAGCTATATGATGTGTTGAGAATTCCTGATCACTTTCTTTTTCTGTTACTATTCTTTGTAGTTTCCATTGAAGGAAGGAATTTTCACATAAGAACTTATCAGGATATGCAGCAATGGTAAGATAGCTTGCAGTTATAGATATTACCTGAATAAAAACCATGGGCCACAGAGAGCTCGACGAGACATCACACTGAACCACGGGCAATGTTATACTAGAATGAGGGAGGATGCTATCACCTCAACTCGTGGGGTTGCACTCCTAAGCCAACTTCAAGATTGGCAAAGCTTTTTGGTAGGGATAGTGCTTCATAAACAACCTGTGTCTCGCAATTGTTATCCATGCAGATTATTATTCACAACATACATACATAGTACATACAGGAAGAACGCGTCTTGAGCTGGCTAAGAAATATTTATAGCTGTAATCCATACTTATCTCTCCCATCTTACCACACGAATGCTATAATGAAATCTGTGTGTATATATGTGTAGATAGATAGATAAAAACACACCGCAAATGGATTATGGGTATAAACATGAAAAATGAAATGTGGTCATAAATGCTGGCATAAAGTTACCTGATTTCAGCGGGAGATCTCTTTCCAGGACTAGCAGAGCAACGGACGACTGCATCTCCTAGCGTTCCATGGTCTTTGTTTTCAAAATGAATCAGCTTGAGCAGTACGAAACGACATGAGGTCGATCCACATAGGTTCTTACTTCGCCCGACAAAAGCATGCAGTCTTACTTTTGAAGGAAAATACAGGTTATAATGCAACGATCTAGTGGTAATGTAGCAAGAACTTACAAGAGCCATGATCATGGGCAATTCTGAATAAGTCCTTCAATTCTCTCTTTACATGCCATTGTTTTTTGTTCTTCTATGGCAACACGAAGCGGTACACCAGCCACCCGTTTTAAGCTATCAATTAAATTCTAAGCCCTCGGTCACATTGACGCCATCCATGATAGATACGGGACTCGCCACATTGACGCCATCCACCATGCAAGGAAAGATATGGGATTATGCAATTCATGTGGTTTATTCAAATTTAAAATTAGTTAAATGGGCATCTAAGTAAGTAAAAGAATGGTAAATCAATTTTTTTTTCTAACTAATCAATTATAATGCCTAATGTTTGTGATATAAAATTTATAGTATATTAACATTTATATATTATTATACCTCCCTCAGTAGGTATATTGTAATCCATCAAAGTCAAACTCCATTGACTTTGGGTATTAGTTGGTGTCTTTTGAGGCACATATAAAGAATTAAAACCTGTTTTCCAAAGTATGACTTAAGGGTTTGCAAAATATCTTTTTTAATTTTGATAAAAAGCTATTTTTCTAAAGAGCTGATTGGTGGATAGGAGATGATGTCAACATTGGGATTTGGTATCTGGATTTGAGTTGACATGTGGCAAGATGACATCATAATAATAGAATTAAAAAAATGAAAATTCTATCCCATTGCCATCTGTTATTCTTGTTATTCTTGGAAAACCGGCAGGGTCAACGATCGACGTGGTATATGCATCCGGTCTAGCAAAACGCTGGGAAGCTTGGCGAAACCAAGATCGTCTCTCGCATAATTATTCAATTTAAAGTTAAATTTCATGTCTCGGATGATTCTAGCGGCCACCACGCCAGACAGGAGCTACTACAAATTTCATAGTCTGTCTCTGGATTTTCTTCCAGGCCCTGTTTTTCTTGTCGCCGGTTGCAAGAGCTTACTTTGCTATTGTAGCAGAGAAAATGAATTTTTGATATGCAATCCTGTCACCCAAACCTGGATACAAAGCTCATCACCATGATCATAACTTCTACAGAGTCTTAAAGCTCATGTGCAAGGCTTTGGAAGAAGCCCGAGATACTCTGGATGAATACATGATTTCTGTTAATAATGCAGTGTCCATTCTAATCAAGCAGAGTCCTCGAGACTTGAACCTCAGGTTGGCAGAATCAAGAAGCAGGATAAAGCATGCAGTGACTCTGTACAATGCATATTGCTGCAACAAGGGTGTCTCCACTTTCCACAATCCAATGCAGGTACCCACGGCAAGAAATTATAGAAATGTTCTTCAAGGGGGCTTGATGAATATATGGGAATGCTTGAACGAGCTGGAACAGGATTATAAGGATAGAGAACTAGTACATGGACCTTGTCCAAAGAGAATTCTGAAAGCCATTGCTAAGTTGAGAGCTAAAACAGTTTGCAGAGATGATATTGACAAATGGGGAGAAGAGGAGATGGAACACTTCTGTAGAGCAGGGGGCTTGGAAGCTTTGATTAGTCTTCTAAGTTCATCAAATTCATAGTGTGTTCAGATGCAGGCATTGAAATATCTTGGGACAATTATAGCAGTTTATAATGAGGATATGAAAAAAAGGATCACCAGTATTAATGATCCAAGTGCCATGGAGCCGCTGGGATCTATTATAGCTTCATCTGGTGGAGATCATGTTCTGTCCGAAGTAGTAGCTTTGATGCGTACAATGATGAGAAATAACAACGGAATCGATGTTAAAAAAGCTTGGCAACCAGGTACAATGGCTGCTCTGTTAAAGCTTCTTCTTTGCAGCCCATCCAGCATTGAGGTACAAGCAAATACACTGGGGATTTTATGGGAATTTTCTATATATGAAGAATATCATTGTAAAATAGCCAACGGTACTATGAATATCAATGGTGAAGTTTTATTAGAAAGGTTAGTTTTGTTGTGTAAATCTTCTTCGTCTCGGCCAGTAATCGAATTCTTTGCAGCAGCGCTCTTGCAAAATCTCTGCATGGACAAAAATATCAAAACGAAAGTATTGTCCACGGCAGGATTATCAGAGCGCTTATGTAATTTGATCGAGAACTTTGATAATTGTTATCATAAATCGTCGATGGCACAGCGAATCCAGGCTTTCAAAAGAGTTGAGTATTTAAATTCCCCGATGGCAATCGGATTCTCTGTATCAATGCTAGACTCTCATTCAGAAATACAACAGATAAGAGGCCTGGATCTGTTAATGCTGGGATTCTCAGAGTCTCTGCTAGATCTTGCTGCCTCCGAAGGTGTAATATCGAGGGTGATCCGCTTATTGAAATCTGGATCGACCACTGTGCTCGAGAAGGCCACATAGGCGCTTTATATGCTCTCCATGCCTGAGGAAAACGAGGTGAGAATAGCTTCAAATCACATCACCATTCAAAGGCTTGCAACACTTGTTGAATATCAGGATTCATGGAGTGTTAGAGCAAATGCAGTGAAGATCCTGGAGAGCCTATCTTTCAACCCAGTTAACAGAGAAAAAATATTGAAGGAGCACAGATCTGTGGAGGAAGTTGCAGCGTTGCTGTTCCATGAATCGTTTGCTGCACAGTCCAGTGCTTCGAGTTTGCTTTGGAATCTGTCAACAAGCAGCATGGCCAACAGAATCAGAATTGCTTCCATCTATGGACTCCCGCAGAGGCTCTCGGATTTGCTACTCTCGGATTCTCCTCTTGTTCAAGAGAAAGCAGCGGGCGCCATCATGAGTCTTTCATATAATGGGTGAAGCAGGAAGATGATAGCTTCTATAGCTTGCACTTTTGAAAGATTGATAAAGCTTCTGGACTCTGTGTCGACTTTAGTTCATCAAAACGCAGCGGGTGCCTTGTATAATCTGTCCATAAGCCCTGATAATATTGCAGCGATAGGAACCCATCCGAGGGCTGTGGCAAATCTGGTGGGCCTACTGTGTTCAAAGTGTGATCTTGTGCAGGAATATGCAGCTAGAGCGTTGGGAAATCTTACTCTGATGGAGGAGATGAGGGAAGATATGAAGTAGATGGGTGCAATGCCATTGTTGAAGAAACTTAAGCAGAGCTCGTCCAGTGCATCAGTGAGAACACAGGCCAAAAGAGCTCTACAGAATCTCTTGGTGTGAGAGACCAGATCAGCCCCTACTTAGTTAGTTATTCCCAAACTATTCATCTATATCTGAATGTGTATGCTAATTATTCATAGGCAATTTGGTGCTTCTGCATATTGATTAATGGTCTACTTTTATTACTTCCAAACTATTCATCTAGGTCCATTTGCCTATTCATTCAAATTAGTATTTCTACAGGTTTACGATACTCTTTCTTTGTTGATGATGTGATCATGGAGCACTGGTTGTATATGGTTGTTTATACTGGATCTCTATAAATTGAAATTGTTCGTGTAAAATCATTCTTTTCTTAAGAATGCTTAGATAAGATGAATTAAAGAAACTGCAAATGCTTACCAGGCAAAGGGCAAAAACTCACACAGACATGAAAGGTATATACAATAAATATTTATTGTATATGAAACATAAACAGATAAACACCAATTAAATTTAGGTAGATTAAATAGTTTAGGAGGGTCATTTTATTTGGTGGTCCAAGCTTAAAACTGGCTACTTTTTTTGAGAGGTGACATTTAAATCCAATCATGCTAAGAATTGGTGTGAGGGTATAAGGCACTCAAACATAAAAAAATAGATAACCTAAATTTAGAAAACAACCACAAAAACATTTCTACATTAAAAGAATCAATTTCTTATCCAAATGAAAGGTATTGATTTCATGTAGATTCTTTGTGTGACTTAAAGATCATTAAGATAACTACCTCTCTTAAAGAGCTTAAAGCCTTGTATATATGTCCTTTACTTTATGTTCTTATGAAGAATTGGATTCCTCATTTGGAGCTTCTTCTTGATTTACTTCATGTTGATCACCATTTTTATGCTAGGAGATAGTGGTTGATTTATCCTTACTAAGATTTATTTCAACAAAAATGGTTGATTTATGGTTACTAAGATCTATTTCAATAAAAATAGTTAATTTATCTTTACTAAAATCTATCACAACAAAAATGGAAGTGTACTTACACAATCCCAAAGAATTTTCAATATCCTCACAACTAATAAATACCATAAATATAATGATAAATTAGGAAGTCCAGCGCAAATTGGCATTCTAATAACTTATATAGAGTGAGGATAAAAATATGTATATAGATATATTATTATTATATGTTTAGTTTTGTATAACATATTATATGTGGCCTACACATTCACATCAATATTAAGAAAATAAGATGGGCATTACAACTTTATCAACATTGAGTTTTAAAATGTACCTAGCTTAAAGTGTTTAAGAGAAATTTACGACTATAAATTGGAGGCTCATTTAATCTAAACTTGTTTATGATAATTTATAATAATACAATTTAACACACATAATTACCTAGCTTAAC
>LPNX010167234.1:61006-113945 GCA_001517045.1 Pseudotsuga menziesii | reverse complement strand
GAATTACTATATTTGTTCTACTTTTGTTTAGATTCTTGAAACCGGTTCTGAAGAGATGAGAGAGACCATTTTGTTCGAGTGCCATTTTTTAATGGCAGTGTATGAAAGTTTCATTTCGGTAAACATAAATATATTGAATATATAGTCTATTCGGTTCTATGCGCATAGGTCTAGCCAGTTCCATGAGTGTGTTATTTAGTCTATGAAAATAGAAATTTATAACTCTAATACTTGCCATGAGGGTTGGTTGACACAATCACAATCTGAAATGGTATTTTGTATTTAAACCAAATTTTGACCCTGAAATGTTAGCCATATTTGACTGGTAAATTGGCAACCGTCAAATTTCAGCACTGCTTGGGAGCATTTTGTTCAATAGAACTTTTTCATTAATTTCTTAGATGGACTTTGTTTTCAAACTCTCTTATTATTAATTTAGGTTATGAATTTTCTTTAATTTATTTAAAAAAAGTGTATTTAGATAATTTAGATTATGAATTTTCTTTAATTTATTTAAAAAAGGTGTATTTAGATTATGATGTATCTTCAATTATTTTTGTTTTCAAATTCTTAGAATATATTTTTGATATTTTAAATAAAAAATTGTATTTAAATTATAATTAACTTTTAATTTTTACAAAATTATGTTTTAATAAGTTCATTTATGTTATCAATTTATGGACACCTTCCGCTCATGGTGGATAAGCGAATAATTATTAAAAATATACAAGGTAAAGTAATTAAAAAAGTATTATAAGAAAGTATTTGTATTACATGTATGTTTTATTTGTTTAATTATTTAAATCAAATAAATAAATTGATAATAAACTAAATGGATTATTAGTGTCTCTAATTAATAAAATTGTAAGCAAATATCAAAATACAAAATGAATATGAAATATTTAACATAGTTTGTTCTTTGAATAAAAAAATATGATTTTACAAAAAGAATTGTATTTATACAAAATGAGTGAACATAAACCTGTGTTTCATAATGCAAATGCTGAAAACATGATCCCACAAATTGAATACAAACAAACTTCTACAACTATATTAGAATAAACATACGCATCTACAAAAAAACCATGAACTAAATAACATATATGTACTTTGTTCTTGGAATAAAAAAGTTTGTATTACAAATAGAAAGAGTAATTACTCTCATAATGAAAAACCCAATGAAAATAAACCCAATAGCACATACAGGCTTAATATAGGCATGTTAATAAATGCAATTTCTTAAACATGCTCCCCCAAATTAAATAAAAAGGAAAATGCTACAACTCAACTAGAATAAGTGTATGCATCTAAAAAAGTTACCATGAACTAAATAACCAATATGCTTTATAGTTTAAATAGTACGTGCTAAATAGGATTGAGACCACATAAAGATAGCTGGTATAAAGACAATTTAATCATTTATATTGATACATAAATATTGCATTATGAAATGAAGATAATAAAACTAAATTCCCTATTTAGTTCTCAATTTTAAAGATAATAAAAACTAAAACTAATTCTTAACAAGATACAATGCTAAGACTCTTCAAATAACTATTCTCACAACAATGATATTAATTTATAGTCTTATAAGCTATTATTTCTCATTTCCTATTTATGCTAGTCTATAAAGAAACTTGCATATTTTTATAACATAAGTCAAGAATATTACTAGAAGTATGTAAGGAAGCTTGAATATGCTTGTTTTATGCTACATTGCAATAACCTATATCGTATTTAAATGGACATTTTTTAATTCATTTTTGTTTTAATTTCTTTCAAATTGTAATTATATTTGTTTTATCATATATTTTTATAGCAAAATTATCCTATTGCTATATATTTTCAATCTCTTCTTAGGAGGTAGGTACTAAGCAACTTTGTTGCTTATTCCACTTGTTTATTAATAAAAAGATAGATGTTTTTGGATTAATAATTTCAAAATTATCCCTAGAAGCGGGTGCCAACTGTCTCACAGTTGGTGATGGCCTCGGGAGTTGGGATGCCATGGTGGCAAGAACATCACCATGCACTCAAAACCCACCCCACCCACCAGCATGACATTTATCGCACATAGATGACGAGGTTAAGGCATTAAGTGTTGGCAACGATGGTGGTCATCAGCATTTACACACTATGTCCAAAGATGACCATGTGGTCATGTCACAGGTTGGCAGACATAAGGTTACGCTGCGTTGGGACCTGGAAGGGGCACCGCCTTCTTAATTTACCATTAATGGTTTTTTGGTACTATTTTGTTATCACCTAAGTCATGGCTCTAGTGCATTCAATCTTGTGGTCTCATCCTTTGGTAAGGAGTTTGGCTCTGGCTTGCATTCCATCCTCTTGGTTCGGCTTGTACACATTTGGTTTGTCTTTCCCGCAGTCTTGCTACGTCTTTGATTCAGCCAAACGCGTCATCTTACCTACTAGTATTTGTCTTGGCCTTGTGATTGAGCTTCACTACTGTTTCACTATGTCTTGTCAGCGTGGAACACCCCGTCGAGCTAGCAGTGGCCGAGGACGGCCTCAACAGGGTGCACACCTTATGCCGTAAGACGGGTATTCTAGTTAGTGGGGTTTCCATGTCGATGCGCAATTTGATTGATGAATGGGAAGCTAGGTTGATTAATGAAAAAATGGATAGAGACATTGGAAGGGGATGCCTCAATCACTACTGGATCATCAAGAACATGATGGGCCCCTGGAATTGTACTAGAAGCTCAGTCTTACAGGCCAAAACCAAGCTTCTTGAATTAGACACTCTGCTCAATAGACAGGATGCAACGGCACCATGGAAGCGACTAGCTCTGGGACTCTGTACGTCAGGAGAAGGGGGAAGTGGTAGCGTCTCAGCGGCACCCACAGTTTCAATGGACATGGGTTCAGTTCTAGCTAAGCCTCATTCTTCATCCACTCCATTTCTGACGCCGTCTACAATCACCGAGCTTCAACATAAATAGGTACGTGATATTGATGTTTCTGTTCGTAAAACTGCTCATCTTCATGTTAAGTAGATTGAACCTTCGACTGAGGAAGAGTTCTATGGAGCCTGCCTGATCATTGAAGAGAACTAGGAGAATCTGGACCTTGCAGCTACAACCTAATGAAGATATGCAGCATGTTTGGTTCATTTTAGTTTTTTTTGTTTTATTCTGATAGTTTCGTTTACTTCTAGTTAATTTTCATGTTAGTGTTATATGTCTATTCTTTGAACTCTTATGCTCTCTAAATTTTGTACCAAGCCTCCGTCATCTGAATGGGTAATTGTGCATTTTTTTGCTAAAAACTGGTTTACTTCTATTTTTTACGGGTTGAGACGGTAAGTTTAAACCACCCTATTCACTTGTCCAGGATGCTTTCTTATGTATTTTTTTGTTTCGACTAATTAATAATTAATATAATGCAAACTTACAAAAATAAAAATAAAATTTATAAATGGTATATAAATTTGTTTTGAAAAATATTTATGAAAGTATGTAATAAAATATTAAAAAATAATGATTTTTTTTTGGTACTATATGATTATCCATTTTTTAATTCTTAGTATGAAAAAAAATTCAATATGCAATGCGTGTTTTTCAATTTGAAGGTTTTCGTAAGTGGGTTAAAAAGCTTTCAATTTAGATGTGCATTAAAGTTACAACAATTTATATATCATTTTTTCCCTTGCAAAAAGCGTTGTTTTATTTTTGTCCCTTGCAAAAAGCCGCAACAAGATATTTTTCCATTTCTCCCTATTTTCATTAGTGTTTTTCCTAGAAAAGCCTTCATATACCAATATAAAGCAACAAACTTCACATGCTTAGTATCTTGAATCCGAAAAGATCATGCATCTTGGACCAATGCTCCATCTTTGAGTGAATGTTCACAACCCTTAACGTCTCTTGCTCACTCTTGACCCAATTCTTGACCTTTGCAATTTCTTGTTGAATCAAAGGAGAGATTAACTTATGGAACACTTCCTTCACATCCTTTGCCTCTTTCTGGACTTGCGACATGTGAGTTCAACCCCACCCACTCTACCCACAATGTGCACAGGCCCTTCTCACCATTTTGCAGGTATGCTTGAATTTTACACCCCAAATTAAAAACCCCAATCTTCTCCCAAGGACAAAAATGAAATCCCTTGCAATCATAGCCACCTCGCTCTTTATTTGCTAGAATCCTCCCTTAGGCACAATTATGTTGATTGATTGCGACTTGGTAACCAAGATATACCTAAAGGAAGGGCAACTTCAAGTGCACTACAATGCTTACGGTTTCCTTCCTCCATCATGTTCCAATGCGAGGGTGTTGTCATTATGAACCTCACCATCATCACCTTAAGCGGGGGAGGCATTGCTTACGAATCATGACCCCTTCCTTTTGGCCTTTGTTAGCTACAACAATCTCCTAAATTCATTGCAAACCTCATTACTAGGTTACAATGACTGCAAGAGGCGTGTACCTCCTTGTACTTGGTTATCTTCCTGGGTGTCATGTGTCCCTTCCTTCTTGTCAGACGTCACCTTCATTGGGAAGGCATGGTTGTGTAATACCCCAAATTTGACCCTTGGAATATATTAAATCCATTATGTAAATGTTTTTCTTATTTGAGCTACATGATTGGCTTATCAAGCAAATGAGAATGCTATGTAAATATTATGTTGAATAATAACATGAATGGTCCAAGATGGTTGTGTACGATGCACCAAAGGCACTATAATTCCACTAGAGGGGAAGAGCGAAGGGGGGCTATGAGGAATTGAATCCTTGATTGCCAAGAGTTAGCCATAGATCCAGTCTAATTGCATCCATGGGCCTTGAATGAGTCAATTACTTCTTTTTTACTGTTTCACTCAATCATTAAATTATGTGTGAGGTTGGTGGGAGAAGTCCCTTAATGTAGTTATGGAAGCATGGGGATTGAAGGATATTTGTGATAGTGCAGAAGCCCCTTTCTCCATGGTCAGAAGTTATGTCGGGGAGGCATGTTGTTTTCCCCTCTATCTTACCTGAAGAGTCAGGCCCGCCGACCTTACCTTTCACACCTACATTCGTTCATGTTGAGACACTCATACTTTCACTCTCACCTAGTTTTCACTCATACCCTCACCCATAAATTTTCCTCATGATTGACATTCCCAAATTTACCTGCACTGAACTTGTGCACACCTTAGTTGCACTTGGAAAGATAGATTGTCGGAGGGACCTGTATTGTTCAAGGGGATGCCTGAGACTTGAAGGATGTTGGGTGGGATAGACTATTTAGCCTTGCATTCAAATCATTTACCCTTGCATTAGATCATTTGCCTTCACTTTCAGACTCGTTTACCCTTACGTCTAAATCACCATCATGGGAACCATCCCTTTGTTTCAACCTTACGTAGACCCCAGATGATGTAGACACTTACCTTCACAAACATAGAGACTCCTTCACTTTCAGACTCGTTTACCCTTACGTCTAAATCACAATCATGGGAACCATCCCTTTGTTTCAACCTTACGTAGACCCTAGATGATGTAGACACTTACCTTCACAAACATAGAGACTTACATTGCATTGATACCCTACACTACGTGAAGACCTCCCTCACTCAATCCATTACCTATATCAGTCACCAAACATTGCATTTCACCGTGAACTTGAACCTTTATTATAATCTATAGATTGGAGAGAGAGAGAGAGAGAGAATTAGTTGTAAGTGAACCCTAATACCTATGATTGACCTTGTGAGTTCTGCTACTTGCACATTCCCCAGAAGCCATGAATGAAAGCTACAGGTAGATCCCTAGCGTGATGCAACTAATTGGAATCTTTCTATGCACACACTAGAATCACTTGGTTGGATGGATTTCCCGAGGGACCCAGATTGGTGAAGGGGATTCCTGGTCCTAGAAAGTGTTGTGCAGGGTAGGTATTGTGGAGCCAAGGGTATGTTAATTGTTTGAGGCTAATGTAGAGCTCTATGTGGGCATTTGGCTTAGCATAGAGAGTAGAATGGGTTGTGAGGTGATATATAGAAACTTGTAGGTGTTTCCTTCGCCCTTTTGGACTCATATCCCAACTTAGGGTGGACTCTCAACAAAAATAGTATATGTTGGACATAGTAGCTATAGTTGGGTGGGAAATGGCCCTTACAAAGCTAGTTGCTTGGATCTTTATTCCATATAATTATTTCTCTAATATATGATATGCACTAGATCTATTATTCCTGTTGATTGAATATGGAATGTTGATATGGCTATGCATGTGATGATTTATGTTGGTAAATGAACATGTTATGTGTGTGTTAAGTGTAAATTTGTTGTGTGTAAGTGTTAAACTAGCAGCAACAAGGAAGGTTTTCATGCATGCAGAAGACTTAAATTAGGAGACCAGTTGTATTTAATTTACTTTTCCTAAGTTTACTTTGGAAAATAAATTAAAGTGATATAAATTAATTGTAGTGAAACACTAATTAAAGTGAAAGTGAAATTAGGGTTTTCGCTTTACCTAAAGTTATAAATGAGAGGTCAATTGGTTGAGAGGAAACACACACTTGTATTCCAACAGAGACATGATACATACATGGAGAGAAAGTCAGACATAGGATTTAGCTAGGAAGACGGAGGAGCGAGCACCAGGATCACCGAGCTTCGTACAGCTGGGTCATACACTCACACAGGAGGGTGTTGAGGTTTAGTTGGGATTTGCCTAGTGATTTTTTCGGGTACTACATTTGCCAGGTTTGGGTGAATTTGTAGTGATTGTAAAAGTTCCATATTTTCTCATAATAAAATCTATATTTGATTGTTGCACTGGTTTTCCCATCTTTGGTTTTTTTGGGGGTTTTCATACCCAAAATAACTGTGTCATTTTTATGTTGTGATGTTGCGAGTTATTTCTCAGTTTTATATTCCGCTGCATACTTTCAAAGATATTCATGTGTGGTTATCAGTAAATATTTTGAATGCACTATTTAGCCCTAATTGAATAGTAAAGGAAAATTTTTACATGGTATCAGAGCTCTGGTGAGCTAAAGCTGAGATATTTGCAGCAACAATGATAGATCGAGGGCAGATCTATTGAAGACACAAACTTAGATTGGAGATCTAGGGTTTGACAGGTAACACTTCACAATGGCCATGCAATTGAGAGTTGAGGATAGACTCCAAGGTGCTCAGAACTTTCCTACATGGAAAGAAAGGATCAAAAGGATCTTGGACGTCAGTGATGCAGAGGAGCACATTGACTCCACGAAGGTTCCACCCACATATCCGGAAAATCTAGCAACATGGAAGAAGATTGATTCCAAAGCCATGTTGATTATCATGGATGGAGTGAATCACCATATAGTCCCTCACCTTTCTGGTAAGAATGCCGCATTAGATATGTGGAAGGCTTTGGAGTGTTTGTACCAAAGCAAGAACGAGAACCAGAATATGGTGTTGCAAGAGAGGATGCACAACACCAAGATGGGAAAGAGAGAAGGAATGGTTCCTTATCTCACGTGGCTCACACAGATCAGGGATGAGCTTGGAGTTGTTGGCTCTAAGACTGATGATGAGGAGCTAGTTAGGATAGCCCTCAACGGCTTCTCTAAGCCATGGGACACCTTTATCAAAGGTGTTGTGGCTAGGGAGAAGCTCCCTGAATGGCAGATACTATGGGATCACTTTTTGCTGGAGGAGACTCGCATGGGTCAAGGATCAATCTCATCCAGCAGTGCCCCACATATTGTGGATGAGGAGGGTCTAGTCCTTACAGGGAAGAACAAGGGTAAGGCAAAGAGGAAGAAGGATGGTAAGAAGAACCTTGACGTGTCAAAGGTAAAGTTTTTTATCTGCCACAAGTAGGGACACTTTGCCTCCCAGTTTCCAGACGGGAAGAAGAAAGAGTAACACTCAGATAGTTGGATCTGCAGAGGTGGATGAGTTCAGCAGGAACTTTGATGAGGAGTTGTGCTCGATAACTTGCATGGAAAGCACCACAGGGAGCAACATATGGTACATTAAGAATGGAACATCTAGTCACATGAATGGACAAAAGAGATTCTTCAGAGACTTGCAGGAGGGTGGAACAGGGGTCCACATTGAGCTGGGTGATGATGCGCAGTATCAAGCGTAGAGAGTTGGCATTATTTCATTTCAGAGGGAGTCTGGAAAACCCCTTAGTTTTGTTGATGTGTTCTATGTTCCAAAACTGACCAATAACCTTATATCAATATCCACTCTGGAGGACAAGGGATATCAGGTGAATTTTCATGACCATCGAGTATGTATCAGGCCCAAGGGATTAGATAGGAGCTTAGATCGGGTGATTTTTAGGATGAGTGGGAAAGTGTACAGCTTACACTTTGAGCTTGCAAAGGCTCTAGTCAGTAGCAACAACAGTAGTCAGGGTGAGTTGTGGCATAGGAGGATGGCACACTTACACCATGGACCACTGAAGCATTTGAGATAGGAAGTCATTGGAGCTCCTCAGGTACAGGAGGAAAAGCATAACCACTGCAAGGGTTGTGCTTTGGGGAAGAACATCAGGAAACCTTTCCCACAGAGTGAGCACAAGTCTAAGGAGCCCTTGGACTTGGTGCATTCTGATGTATGCGAACCTATGAGTGTCCATTCATTCAGTGGTTACAGTTACCGCGTAACCTTCATTGATGTCTATTCTAGGAAGACCTGGATCTATTTCCTGAAGTCCAAGTCAGAGGTCTTTGAGAGGTTCTGAGAGTTCAAGACTCTCGTGGAGAACCATACACAAAAGATGATTTGAGTTTTGAGGACAAACAATAGGGTTGAGTACACTTCCAATGAGTTCATGGAGTATTGTTCAATAGATGGGATCAAGAAGGAGCACATTGTACCCCATGCCCCACAACATAATGGAGTTGTAGAGCAGAATAACATGACTATGGTTGGAGTATCCAAGGACATGCTATTTGATCAGGGATTACCACTATTCCTCTGGGTCGAGGCATATAGGACTGTAGTATACATTCAAAATAGGTGTCCCCATACATCTTTGGGGAAGAAGATACTAGAGGAGGTCTTCACAAGAACTCGACCAGATGTGAGTCACATTTGCATATTTGGCAGTGTTTGCTATTGTCATGTTCATGCTGACACTTGGAAGAAGTTGGACCCTTTTGGAGAGAAGGGGTTACTTGTTGGATATAATGAGACTTTGAAGGCATATAGATTTTACATTCCTGCTCGTAAGAGGATCATTGTGAGAAGGGATGTCCATTTCAATGAGGATAGGGCCTTGGGAAGATCTATGGACTCACCAGCAGAGAAGCAACCAACACAGGACACATGGATCAAGTTAGAGGAGCCAAATGTACATGTACAGGTACAAACACAGGGCACATGCTCTGGTAGCCATAGGGAGTCAAGTGGACATGATCCTCCTATCCTTGATGGGGAGTATGGGTTGCAACAGGAGACAGACATCCAACAGTCGTAGCAGGTAGACACTAGGCCAAGGCCTAAGTGGTTCATGTCCATAGTATGGGATCCCAGGCAGGTTGATCTTCCACAGAGATATTTCAGATGGAGTATACCACCATAGAGACTTAGTTATATGTCGTTGATGAAAAATTTGATTGACTCTAAACCTTCCAGTTTTGAGGAGGTTGCACAACTTAATGTGTGGCAGGAGTCCATGGTTGAGGAGTATGACTCAATCATGAAGAACCAGGAATGGGAGGTTGTGCCGAGACCTAAAGGCAAGAAGGTGATAGGATCCAGGTGGATCTACAAGGTGAAGCATGCAGTAGACTGAAGCATGGATAAGTACAAGGTACGCTTCATGGCTAAGGGGTTTTCACAGAAGGAGGATATTGACTATGAGGAGACCTTCGCCACTGTAGCCAGGTATTCTTCCATTAGGACCATTATCTCACTAGCCACTAAGATGGATTGGCGAGTCCATTAGATGGACATCAAGATTGCTTTCCTCAACAGAGTGATAGAGGAGGAGGTGTATATTGAGCAGCCAGAGGGGTTTCATGTGGAGAACAAGGAGACGTATGTTTGTAGACTGCATCAAGCTCTTTACAGGCTCAAGCAGACTCCTCGAGCATGGTACTCAAGGATTAACAACTATCTACAGGAGATGGAATTTCAATGGAGTGAGGCTGACCACAACCTATACTTCTTGACAGGTGAGGTGCCTCTCATACTGGTCCTATATGTGGATGATCTCTTTTTGAAAGGAGATGAGAGGTTGATTGGAGACTGCAAGTCCAACCTTGCAATGGAGTTTGAGATGAAGGACCTTGGGCTGATGCATTAATTTATGGGCTTGGAGGTTTAGGAGAGAGATGGATGCTTCTTCATTAGACAGGGGAAGTATGCAATTGAGATCTTGAAGAGATTCAGGATGGAGGAATGCAAGCCTATGGCCATACCTCTAGTTTCCAATTGGAGGAAGATTGATGCATAAGGGTTAAACGGATTTGATCCTACCTTGTATCGTCAGCTTATCAGATCACTTATGTATCTGATTAACACTCGGCCAGACATCAGCTTTGCAGTCAACTCTTTGAGTCAGTTCATGGTGGACCCTTGGAGAGTGCATTGGACAGATGTGAAGCACATACTTCGCTACATCAAAGGTACAATGGAGTATGTATTATTTTATGAGCGCAGGGGGAGTGAACAGTTAGTAGGTTTCACAGATTCTGATTGTGCAGGATGTGTAGAGGACCGGAAGAGTACTTCAATTTATTGTTTCAGCATTGAATCAAGGGTTGTCTCTTGGTTCAACAAGAAGCAGAAGTCAGTTGCATTGAGCTTGACATAATTTGAGTACATGGCAGCCAGCATGGGTGCTTGTGAGGGTATGTGGATGACGAAGTTACTTGCAGGGTTGTTTGAGTGTGAGCTAGAGGCTACAATAGTTCACTGTGATAACCAGAGTGGCATAAGGCTATCTGAGAATCCAATGTTCCATGACTGGAGAAAACACATAGACATCAGATACAACTTCTTGAGAGATTGTGTTCAGAGAGGAACCATTTGATTGGTGTACATACAGACATATGAGCAGGTGGCAGACATTTTCACCAAGGAACTTTGCAGACAGAGTTTTGTGAAGTTCAAGGATAAGTTGGGGTTGCTATCGAATCCCTTCCTCGTTGAGAGGGAGTGTTAAAATAGCAGCAACAAGGAAAGTCTTTCTGCATGCATGTGTTCTTGCATGCAAAAGACTTAAATTAGGAAACCATTTGTATTTAATTTACTTTTCCTAAGTTTACTTTGGAAAATAATTAAAAGTGATCTAAATTAACTTTAGTGAAACACTAGTTAAAGTGAAAGTGAAATTAGGGTTTTCGCTTTACCTAAAGTTATAAAAGAGAGGTTAATTGGTTGAGAGGACACACACACTTGTATTCCAACAAAGACAAGACATAGACAAGGAGAGAAAGTCAGACAAAATATTTAGCTGGGAAGACGGAGGAGCGAGCAGCAGGATCACCGAGCTTTGCACAACTGGGTCATACACTCACACAGGAGGGTGTTGAGGTTTAGTTGGGATTTTCCCAGTGATTCTGTTGGGTACTGCATTCACTAGGTTTGGGTGAATTTACAGTGATTGTAAAAGTTCCATATTTTCTCATAATAAAATCTATATCTAACTGTTGCACCGGTTTTTCCATCTTGGGTTTTTCCGGGGATTTTCATACCCAAAATAACTATGTCATTTTTATGTTGTGATGTTGTGAGTTATTTCTCATTTTTATATTTTACTGCATACTGTAAAAGATATTCATGTGTGGTTATTAGTAATTATTTTGAATGCACTGTTTAGCCCTAGTTGAATATTAAAGGAAAATTTACAGATATGGCTATGCATGTGATCATTTATGTTGGTAAATGCATGTGTTATGTGTGTGTTAAGTGTAAATTTGTTGTGTGTATATTATACACCTACTCACACTTTCATTTCCTATTTATGGATTGTATATGGTCTTCAGGATTAATTTAAAACCCATAAACATTCATATCCCCCTCTATGTTGCACAGTTGATGGATAGGGACATACATAGTGGTATTAGAGCTCTAGGTTGGAACAACAAAGTTGTATGCGTTGAAAATTGGCATTGACAGTAAAAAAACCAAAAGAAGCATTGAGAAGGAATGAAGAAAATTTGGGCTTAGAAATATTGATGGAGAACGCTCAATAGTGAATCAAAGGACAATAAGTTGGTATCAACCAAGAGGGTGCATTGTAGTGTATCGGAGGTGTCAACAAAATGAATTGGTGAATTCCTGGTAAGTTTTGTCCAATGACCAATCGGGAGTTGACATGTGGTAGCAAGAGATTAAGTGGCAAAGATCATGTTGGGACTAGGGAAAGATAGACATAATTCAGTTAGAATTCTACTCGGAAGTATGGAGAGTCTGATCGAGCGACAAAGGAAGTTGCGACAGAGGAAGAAGGACGAGAGAAGAGGCAACTATAGAGGAAGTTGTGATGGAAGAAGAGTGATAATATAATGTTATCACCGACATTCTTCATGTTATCCATTTATCGACTATCAATAATTTTTTATATTCCTTTTCTTTTTATCTCACATTATTCTAGTTATCTGCCATGAACTGTAGGTTATCGAATCATCAACTATGAGTTATCCATGCATTGCTACAAGTTATCAATTCATCAACCAGCTAACATTTATTTTTTATATTCCTATTTTTATAAGTGTTTATTTCAAATTTTGAACGACTACCATAGAATCAATCTCGACGATACACATGTTTCATCTATGTCCGTAGATGAAAAAACATAGATTGTAGTCCACCCCAAATCTTAAATAAAAAGATATATAACATAAAGATATAAATAGTAGATTCATAGATTGAATATAGTATCGTTAATATAATAATCTTACATGTAAATGGATTATCATGTTTCTTTGGATGACTTCATTTAAAAGTTTTTGTCACATACAAATAGAAGTTAATAAATTAGTAATATAAATTATTTAAAAATGAACGTTATGAAGTGATATAAAAGTATTACTTCATGAATAATTAATTAAGAGGAAGGATTTAGTTTAGTTCAAAGAAAAGGTATGTAACGTGGATTTATTTAGTTTTAAATATATATACTCATATTAAATCTTAGATAAGTAGTTAGGTTTATAAATGTTATATGATTATTTAGGATTATGCATGTTAGGATATATAAATGAAATAAAATGAAATAAAGTTTTGTCTATGTATTAGATTTATTTAGTTTTAAATATATATACTCATATTAAATCTTAGATAAGTAGTTAGGTTTATAAATGTTATATGATTATTTAGGATTATGCATGTTAGGATATATAAATGAAATAAAGTTTTGTGTATGTATTAGATATATAAGTGAAAAATATGGAATTACGAAATTATTTCTATATTTATGGGTATAAAATATGTTATAGCTTTTGTAATTATGGATTTTGAAGTTATGGATAATTTTTTTTTGTTAGAATTTTTTTGATTTGCGGGAATGACTTTTGGTCTAAGAAATTATGACCTACGGGCATTTAAGCCATCGAAATCACTCGAGGATCACACCCATCCTGGGCCACACCAACTGTCAACTGGTTAGATTTTGGGTATTTCCTTCTAATTGGCTTACCCTTAAGGGGAATTGAATCCAAGCCGCCCCATTAATGAAACTCACCTTAACCGAATAAGCTAACAAAACTTGACCAATTATTGATAAAAAAGTAGATAAATGATAATTATAAATAATTTATTTAGAGATCATTATGTATTTTTAAATTACTAATTTTTTTATTATAAAAATACTATTATATTTTTTATATATTTTAGAATACAATCTCTTATTTTTGTCACTATTTTGAATTTTTTCTTTTACCTAATAGGGGAAATAATTGCATGGACTTATAGCCTTGACTATAATTACATCGTAAGGCATTTCAACAAGTGGGAGTCGACTCCTCGAAGTTAATGCTTTTTTTTTTCCAGCCATAGGATGCTTTTGTCCAACGATTGGGGTCATCTACCTCCTTCATCTTGATTTGCTAGTTCTGCTCCTGATTGATATTCATCTCTTCATCTGCTACCTGGCATTTCTGTTAGTTGAAAATATTGGCCATTTAAATCTGCACCCGCTCTCTTGCACGCAAGATAAATACTTATCTGAGCATTTATATGAATGCACCAACCTGCCAACCTTCATTGCTCTCTTAACCTACTCTCTTACACGCAACATAAATACTTATCCGAGCATTTATATAAATGCACCAACCTGCCAACCTGCATTGAATGTGAATGTAAGGTGGACCAATAGACTATTTTTAAATCAGTTTTTCCTACTTATATATTCAGTATTGGGATGCTTAATTCGGCCATCACTCTGCATATGCATATGCCAGTCTTCTGAGGTAATACTCTCCAGCCGATCCTAGCTATGTTGTATTTCTTCCAGTCATTCATTCCATATATAATTATGCCATTGTGAAAGACAGATTTTGTGCTTGAGCATAACTAAAATGTGATGTTGTTGGTGCAAGAATAGACAATGCGACTGTAACAACAGGGGAAAAGTTCAGGAAAAGTTTATTGAAGACATTAACCTAGAAAGGTCTACTAAAGAATTAGAGGAAGTAGTGTTATCAGGTATTTTTTCATCTTCCTGTAAATGTACAGCAAGAGTGATTCACGTATCCTTCCCTATTCATCAACTTCTTCTTCAGCTTAAAGTATGGATTCATAGAATCTTCAATACAATTCTGGACAGGAGTAGAAGGCTACATATCTGTACTTTTAGAGCATCTAAACCTAACTGAAAAAACACTATCCTAATCTGTGTTGAAGCAATAAATAAACAAATAATTGCTTCCCAGTAGGTTTGAAACTAGCGCCAGTAACATAAACAAATTAAGTAGGTCTCTAACATGCTACGCCTACAGTCTAAAACAATACACTGAAATAGAGATGTTTTGAGATTTCAAGGGGAAGCCCTTGTCAACAACTAATTCAGGGATGTATTCAAGGTCGAACAGACAACGAATTAATGAGGAACTGCAATGTTCATTTGCGCCACAAACTTATTTTATTGGCTTGATAAGGCGTTGTAAATGTTTCCATAAATATATTGTCTACAAAACAAATTTGTATTGAACCAGGTTCCAAGTAATCATAAAATTAATCTCCAAAGGTTTGTAATTCAAGTTTCTGGAAGATGTAAACATACTCAGGACTCCACGCTCCAGCTTCTTTGTTAAACCTTCCTTGCAACCGTCCTTTCGCCTTCGAATAACCGGCCAAGAAGACTGAACACCCATTTCCCTTTCCTTCTCACTATCGGAAGGAATTCGAACCTTGATCTCGTCTGCTCCATCCATAACTGCAATCTCTTCACCTCCCCTCTTCACAATCGTATATTCCATTCCTTTACCAAACCTCTCTAGCAGTGGCTGAGTTGACATGCTTGCTAACTCTGAATTCAATCAAGCTATTTAGAATTTTTTCAGAATCTGTTATCACTAGCAGACTGCAGGTATTCAAATGCCATTCTGCCATAGCCTTGCAAGCTGTGTGTGCCTAGAAGAACATGGGTGCCATTTTATATTCCCTGTTTGTAGTCCAGCCAATCAAGTAGAGAGCTCTTGTTCTCAAGCTTTTCCTCTTGTTTGATATAGGTAATTTAGCTCCACTGGAACTTGCTTCCACCGCTGAGCAAACAAGCCAAACATGCTTGGTTGGTTTATGTGGGGAATTTTAATTTTGACGCACCTGCTAGTCACCAGGGTTTGGATTGAACGTTGATGGTTTGTTACAATTACCTATACACATTGGCTCTCCATCTAGAGTAAACATAATTACCATGATTATTTTAGGGCATAGAAATTGCCATTTGCAAATTTACATCAACTGAAAACACCATAACTCGATATGATATGATGACATTTACCTTATTCCCCATCGAAGCTATGGTAAGTGAATTTAACAGATGGCTTCCTTTCGTCTCTATACTCCTTCACTTTCCATAGCACATTTTCAAAGCTTCTCAACCCTCCTGTATTCATACACACCACCAAACAATCAACAATACATACATATATGTAACCCAACATGATCTGTTCACATACATAAAGATTTTGTTATAGGGCTCTCTGTTTAGCCACATAAATGCAAAACTGGAAAAACTCTAGCAGGCTTCGTCTACATTTCAGAAGGTGTGCTACCGATTGAGCTTGCCTCCTTTGTGGTTTTCTTGATCCCTATCGCTTCCCCATTAGGATGAAATGATCGATACAGAGCGCGCAACTATGGTTGTTGGTTGTTTGAGCATCCTCTTCGCAAATCAACTGAGAGAAAGCGTATTCATGGTGTGCTACGCTCTGCAAAATGATGGAATAACATCCGTAACTACACAAAATTGATGAGAAAACTACAAATCACCTCACAGAAAGCGTATTCATGGTGTGCTTGGATGGTGGGTTTTTTCCTGCCATCTGCACAAAATTGAATTGATGAGATAACTGCAAATCACCTCACAGTAAGCGTATTCATGGCGTGCTTTTGTGCTACGACGATGGGTTTTTACATGCCATCTGGGCGGCATGCAAGATGGGCATGCAATGTTACTATTGTGTGGACACACGTCATTGATGTTAAGTTGAGAGTCAATAACTCTTTTCTATATTGATTGGGTTTTATTGTTGAAGAGCAAAGTAATTTTGACACCTATATGCAATAGATCCGTTCCAGATCTCTAATTATCTTGAACTCTGTTCACTGGCATTGAGAATGTGACTTCTTCATTGCAGAATGAGCGCCCTCTACGAGTCCTATTAGGTTAAAGAAAGTGTTTGGTAGTTTTTGAGTCCCAACAAAGTTTATACTTCCAATTTGATAGTCTTCAAATTTAGGGCATGTTGGTTATTGCCACCAGTCCATCGTTGTACGTAAAGGATTTTTGAATCTATAGGCCGAAACGATTAGGAGTGAGAAAGTGAACAAAACCACTCTGAAACTATATTCATATTCTTTCAAATATAGATAAAACTTCATGAAGGAATTCATTATGCCTACAACAAGGTTATCACACCAAAAATTAATTTCCATAGCATTTCTACTAAAACAATATGTACAAGAGGTCTAGCATTACAGTAGTTTAAAGTTTAATGTACATTAAAAATGTAGTACCAACAAGAAAGATACAGAAGTTGATTTTAACATGATATGCCACTCTCCTAGCTAATAAGGCCAGTTGTATAACATAGAGTGTGAGAACTCTAACTGTAAGACTCCCTAGAGCCTGGTTGAATCCCTTGCGAAAGGTGGCGCCTGTTCATGTTGATATTTTTTCTATTAGGGTGTTGCATTTGAGAGGTATTATTGTGTTGACAGGTATTTTATGGATTCTTTTAGGGAACTATAATTTTCATAAAGCTTAAATTTATGGATTCGGTCCTAAACATAGATATGATAGTGGCACCTGTTCATGTTGATATTTTTTCTATTAGGGTGTTGCATTTGAGGGGTATTATTGTGTTGACAGGTATTTTATGGATTCTTCCAGGGAACTGTAATGTTCATAAAGCTTAAATTTATGGATTCGGTCCTAAACATAGATATGATAAATTGTAGTTATGAATTTAGAATATATTCTATCGTAGATCTCATAAATCGTTGTTATGAATTTGGAAGACATTTTTTATTAAAAAATTTATGAAAAAACTTAAATTTTGTCAAAAAGTTAACTTTTTCAACTATCAATATGAAAATGTTAAAACTTCAAAAAGATTTAATCCCTTTTCATCAAAATTTAAAATAAATATACACATGAATTTGTTTATTCTTTTAAAAAAATACTCGCGTACACAATATACGCGTCATCGCAATCCTTTTTCCAAATATAAACACTACCATTCGGTTTTATTTTTTTAATATTGGAATCTGTCCCTGAAAATCACTCGAGGCCTAAAAGACATTATAGATTAATTAAAGAACACAAGATTCCTTTAAATTCATATCAATACATTATAATTTTAAATAGTTTGGAGTATTTAAACAAGTCATTTTAGAATGGAATATGAATGTAGGTCTATGGAATATGAATGTAGGTCTATGTCGTTTGTTTCAAAATTGAATTGTAATTTTTTAAGTTTTAGGAAAATTTATTATATATTTCTTTTAAATTATTAAATTTATAATTATACTAAAAGAAAAAACAAATTAAAATTTATTAAATTAATGATAGATAAATTAATGAACTTAAACATTGAATTCCTGCCATGTTATTTCTTAGCTTTGCTTTGATACACCAATGTTATGCAGAGTTTCGTGCAGGCTATACTGATTTTTTGCTGAAACATAGAGAACGTAAAATGTAACATTGAATTTACCATGAGAGCATTATCCTTCTATATATCAACCTTAAAGAACAACATCCTGTTGCGTTAACTTCTCCAATGATAAAGAAGAGGAGATGGAGTGAAAGAATGCAGCATTAACTTATAATTCGATCTTGATTTCATGAAATGATAGTTCTTAGCTTTGCTTTCATGAGATACCAGTGCATGTTATGCAAGTTCATTTTCATTAGATATTAACTAATTTTTATTAGATATTTTTAGATAATAACTAATTTTTATTAGATATTTTCATTTTCTTTGATTAACATTTTGAGTTGTAAAATGTTAGATAAGGATATTGAAGAGGCTCTCATTTAAATGAGAGAAACTATGGTTTTATTTTATTTTTTAATTATGTATTGGTAATTAATATTTAGATTTGTATAATTTAAAATTATATTTTAATAATAAAAGAGTTTGTATTATTTATATTTATTATTTTAATGATAATAAAATTTGTATAATTTAAAATTATATTTTTATAGTAAAGTGAGTTTGTATTATTTATATTTATTATTTTAATTATATTAGGTATATAATATTTCAAAAATTTTATAAGTAAATTAAAAGTGAAGTTTTAAAGATTAGTTTAAGTGGTTATGAAGTAGAGATGAGATTTCTTCCTCAAATTTGAGAAGTTCATGGATTCAAGTTTTATAATATTTTTAAGGCTAGATTTTATAAAAATAGTTATATCTAAATTTAGGTTTTATATGTATTTCAAGAAAATTTTTAAGATATGAATATTTTTGTTAATCGGTAGTAGTTATGATTTTATTTATGGAAATAATTAAAAGTTTAAGATGGATGTATGGTAGCTTTATTTTTTTCATGTAATAAAATGATATAAATTTTTTTATTTACTTAGTAACTTATAACTCAATCTATTTTTTTATCTTAATTTTAAAAAACAAAATTAATAAGTACAATTATGATTTATATATTGTTTTTTCAATTAAATTTCAAAATAATTTTTTTTAACTACAACTTTATAACTTCATAATTAATTAATATGAATATCATTTTTTTATTATTATATAATATACTACACTATGTCAAAATTTTAAAATGTTGTTTTTTAAAATTGCACTAGATGTTTTTGCACCACTTGCACACACTAAATGACCTATATTGTTTTATAACAAATAATTTGATAAAGTTTCAATATGACCAAGATTTTGGATATTACACTATATCAAATTTTTCATTTACTTTACTTTTACTTTACACTCTTATTGTTACTTTCATTAATAAACAGTAGACCCTTAAAATCAACTTTATAAATTTTCAACCAACTAAAATCCTCCACATGAGGTCACAAAAAAAATTAAGTTAGGTAGGATTGATTGGGCTAGGCATCCATTAATGCCCTCCAATCTACTTTCATTAGGTATATTTTGAAACATAGCATTGTTGACTTATATGGTGCTTTATAAATCCTGCTATAAGCAAGTGTTAAAAGAAAACCCGAATCAGAAGTGCGTCGTGCCCAAGGAGGTTAAAGCCGAGGTATAGTTGCCCCGCTCTCCCCTACGAGTCACCCAAATCGTTGTAGGGAGACAACACTATACTGTGCAGGCCAAAACACTGATCCACACTTGACGCAAGGTATCCTAGTGGCCAAACTTAGGACATCATCAAGGAGCAATTGTGGGTGCAATTGATTCTTGAAGTCAGCTATTGTTGTTGGGAGGTGTTTCCAAGTCTTCTATATTGGAACATTTGCCCCATTGCCAGTAGAACTACCTCTTTGTTACCTTCACTAGTCAATTGGTGTGTGAACCCCATTGTCACCATCAATTGTGCTTTTGGAAGGCCCAATTACATATCAAATGAAGGTCATAAGGTCTTTTAGGCATTTTACACTTATTTTTATTTATAAATTCAAGCTACCTAACTCATAATTAAACATAACCTGCATTTTGTGACTCTTTCACTAAACCAACTTTGTACATATCACTCGCTTGTTGCATCTTTTACACTTATTTTCCTTTATAAATACAAGCTACCTAACTCATAATTAAACATAACCTACATGTTGTGACTCTTTCACTAAACCAACTTTCCACATATCACACACTTTTTGCATCTTATTGCATTTTTTTTTGCTCACATGTTACATTATTTTGGATGGCTTCACTCACTCATCTACCACAATGTCCACACAAAAAAAATGTCTTTTTTATTTAAACCCCTTCCTTTTTCTTTGTTTTAACAAAATCATCATTTCATGGAATAATATGCTGTAATATTGACTTTATTGTATTCTAGCTGGTAACATTGACCAATCACTTTTGGATTTTATATCACAAAAAATGTCTTTTTTTATTTAAACCTTGACTTTATTGTATCAATTTGTAAATATTGGTTATCACTCTGCATTCCTGAGATTGCCTTGATTTATTTCAATGGTTTCTATATTTAGGAAATAAATGCTTGTTGTTCCCGATAATATTTCTAGTTATTAGAAACATCTAATTCCCCCCTTTTTTACTTTCCCCTTACACCTAACTTCCTTTTATTTTCTTGTTCCTCCGAGGTAACAAATAATGGCCACCCCTTTGACTGAACATGCCATTGAATTACTACTTGCACCAACCTCCGACATGCAACCATTCCTACAAATATTTGGTGTGGAACAAGTCAAATCTATTTGCACCTCAACCATACGATACCGAACAACAATCTTTGATGGGACACACATGCACCACACCATGCTTCCATCAAAGTTCAATTCTCTCATCGCTTTATGAATACTTCAACAAGGGTCTATTATACACCTTAAGAAATGGACATGTGCAATTCTTTGCCAATCCATGTACGCTTCATTTTTTATTATACTAACTTATGTTTTCGTTTCTTTCCCATTTAGTAAAATCATTATTTTTTTTTCTTACTTGTTTTTTACCTTGCGCAGGTCTATCTTACTACATGAATTTGACGTCATCGAGCCCTCTGCATCATTGATCGGCCACCCAATCGCTATATCTCGCCCACCTTCTCTTGAAACAACTTCCCCATGCTCTTCAATGCAAGAACCACCTTGAAAGAAACAATGCACACTTCTTCAAAGTGCTTCACCATCCACTATTGAAACAACAATTCCTATTAATGCATTGAGCCCCTACACCTCAAATTGGTCCATAAAGGGTCATGTCCAGGATAAATCAACCCTCCGCCACTTCACTAACCAAAAAGGCTCTGGGAAGGTCTTCGGCTTTGACTTTATTGATAAGGACGGGGGTGAAATACACATCACTTGCTTTAATGATTATGCAGATGTTTTTTTATGATCAAGTGCTTCCTGGCCATGTCTACCTCATTTCCAAAGGCATTATCAAACCAACAAACAAGATGTATAGCCATCTTACAAATGAATGGGAAATCTTCTTGCAACCAAGCTCCATCGTTCAACATTTTCCACTTGAAAGCATTCTACCTCCACAAATGCATTTCAACTTCAAAACTATTAAAGATATCAAGTCATCTCCTGTCAACTCCATTGTTGACATCGTTGGTGTTACCACAAACACTTCCCCTACTGCCCCTATACATAGGAAAGATGGTTAAGAAACTATTAAAAAAACAATCCATATAAAGGACAACTCAGGTTTTAGCATGGATGTTACTTTGTGGGGAGAACATTGTCATGTAGAAGGCCAAGAACTATCTACCTTGCGCTTTGAAAATTCCCACCCTGTGCTTGCAATCAAGGGAGGTCGTGTAGCCTAGTTTAATGGAAAGACAGTTGGGACTACATCCAAATCCATAGTTATCATAAACCCAGATATACCAAAAAAGCACAAATTCACCCAATGGTTTGATAAATAGGGCTTCCATACTTCATCCCTGTCCTTAACTACACGATATCCAACTTCTCCTAACAAGATGAATAAGAAATGAACCCTTCTTGAAGTTGAAAACATTCATCCTTCTGAAAGAGCTGAATGGGTTTCCGTAAAGGCTACCATAACACATATTGATGCTGACAACTTCTACTACCTTGCTTGCCCTTTAATTTCTGATTCAAAACAATGCATGAAAAAAATCATCAAGAATTCTACAATGGTTGGCATTGTCCCAAATGTGAGGTTGACTTGTTTGATTGTGACTACAGGTATTTATTGAAACTGAAACTTCAAGATCACACTACCTCTCTTGAAGCAGTCATCGCGTTCGATGATGCATCCACTGAACTCCTTGGTATCGCTGCAAAGGACCTACACTTACTTTCTTCTGATCCTTCTGCCATCAAGGAAATATTCTCTAAGGTTGAATGCATGCAATTCCTACTCACACTTTCCATTAAAATGGAAACATTTAAAGACAAGTCTCAATTCAAGGTCATCATCATGCGCTCTGAACATGTTGACTTTGCGGAAGCCAGCAACTTACTGCTCCTTGAAATAGCCAAAATGGGGCATGCATAGAAGGCATTTAGAAAAAAAACATTGCCTTATTTTTTGTAATAGTTTAACTATATATTTTTCCTAGCAACCTTTGCCATACATGCAGACAAACAATTTCCATTCTGCATTACTATAGCTACAATTTCTACACTTGAAGCTACTCTTATATATTGCTTTTTACTTCATATCTTATATACATATACAAAAACATTTCCAAGTTTTCCTCAACTTTAAATGTGTTCTCTTTATTGCATTTATCTTCTTCTCGCCTTGTTCTACTCTACATTAATCTTAGCAATATCAATGTTAATATTAGTTTTTTCATGTTCTAATATGTCATTTTAACACATGCACTTCTTTATATGTCAAAAACATACATTTCATATTTGTATTTTAGTTGTATATCATTTATTTATTTTTTTCCTTCCTACATTTACCTACTTACAATGGTTTCCTACATATACCTTGTATATTTATTTATGTCTCGTTTTATTTAAATGCAATCACTTTTATGAACAATGTGTTACTTTTGGTAGCCATTTATACACTATTCCAACTACACACATTTATTATCGGCACATTATTTAGTTCTTTTTTCCACTTACAATGATTTCAATATTTTTTTTAAGGTACATTGAAAAAAAAACACACTACTACTACGTAATTTATCAACAAATGCTTCTCTTTACATGTGATTGATTGACTTCATTTATCTAGCCATGTTTTCATTTTATTTTATATTTTTTGTTTCTTCAAGCACTTTGCATCCCTTTATGTACCTTGAAAACAAAAATTACCATGTCATACATATAACATCTTGTTTCTTTAGAATGTCTATGAAAAAGTTGCAATTTCAAAGTCTCTTTACATGTCTTACATATAATCCCTTTATGTACCTTGAAAAAAAATATTACCTTCTCCTACATATAACATCTCATTTCTTTAGAATATCCATGAAAAAAGAAAACATGGTGTTTCTTGTTTTCTTAATCAAATCCAAGTTCCTTCGTTCCTCATCTACCTTTGGATATGTCTCCTCCATCCAAAAAAGAACGTGCACATGCCTATCATTTGGCTAACAAAGACCGCATAAATGCACATAGGAGACATATTTACCAACAAAAAAATGATGCCCTCTCCATCCATATGGTAGAGTCTAATATTCCCACTCCAACTCCTACAACATCCGAGCTTTCAAATCCTACCCTTCCATTTCCAGACCACAACAAAAAAATCCTACTTCCCTCCATGCAAACCAAAGCTACAACTTCACATATTCATACTGACCATCTTCCATCATTAGACTACCCTTCCACTTCTCAAACAACCTCTTCCCCAACCATCCCAAATACAATTCCTCCACCCAACAAAGCCATGCATTCCTTTAATCAAAATAACGTATCTCAAGCACATCAACGCTTTCGCTTAAGGCTAGATAAGCTACAATCCATCCATGTTTGTTCAATCTTTAAAGAATCTTATCTTGGACTTCATTTCCGCTTTTTAAATGGCCAATATACCTGTTCTAGATGTTATTCAGAAAAAAAGGCCACCGCTTCTCCCTTTGGAACAACATGGACCCTGCTGAACAACCCCTTGTTCTATCCATCCTTACACAAGTTGAAGAAATGCTCATTTCATGTGTCAACCCAATTTTGCAAGTAACCCATGCTCGTGGTGGAGAATACAAATATAGTGGCCATACAATAAGCTTTCCACAAGACATTTCAACCATCCTCAGTTTTTTGCCTCGACGTGTTGAAGACTTACACATTTTAGTTGTCACTCGTAAAACCTTCAACAATCACTCCTATGATTGCATTGCTAGTAGATCCCATGTTCTTGCATCCTTGGAATACAAGATATCACATGACCCATACTATAAAGATGTATAGCTTGACCAACGTGCAATTATGGCTTTGCCAATTCCCCCCACTAATGTTTCCCCTTTTCTTTGACATTCACACTCCACTGCCCCTGTTAGAAAAAAAACATTGCCTTCTTTTTTGTAATAGTTTAACTATATATAATTTTCCTAACAACCTTTGCCATACATGCAAACAAACAATTTCCATTCTGCATTACTATAGCTACAATTTCTACACTTAAAGCTACTCTTGTATATTGCTTTTTACTTTGTATCTTATATACATATACAAAAACATTTCCAAGTTTTCCTCAACTTTAGATGTGTTCTCTTTATTGTATTTATCTTCTTGTCGCCTTGTTCTACTCTACATTAATCTTAGCAATATGTATGTTAATATTAGTATTTTCATGTTTTAATATGTCATTTTAACACATGAACTTCTTTATATGTCAAAAAAATACATTTCATATTTGTATTTTTGTCGTATGTCATTTATTTATTTTTTTCCTTCCTACATTTACCTACTTACAATGCTTTCAGTCACTTACAATGCTTTCCTACATATACCTTGTACATTTATTTATGTCTCGTTTTATTTAAATGCAATCACTTTTATGCCTTCAAATTTACTTTTGGTAGCCATTGATACACTATTCCATATACACACATTTATTAACAGCACATTATTTAGTTCTTTTTTCCACTTACAATGATTTCAATATTTTTTTTTAAGGTACATTGAAAAAAAACACACTACTACTATGTAATTTACCAACAAATGCTTCTCTTTACATGTGATTGATTTACTTCATTTATCTAGCCATGTTTTCATTTTATTTTAAATTTTCCCTTTCTTCAAGCACTTTCCATCCCTTTATGTACCTTGAAAACAAAAATTACCATGTCCTACATATAACATCTTGTTTCTTTAGAATGTCCATGAAAATTTTGCAATTTCAAAGTCTCTTTACATGTCTTACATATAATCCCTTTATGTACCTTGAAAAAAAATATTACCATGTCCTACATATAATATCTCGTTTCTTTATAATGTCCATGAAAAAAGGTGCAATTTCAATGTCTTTTACATGTCTTACATATAACATGGTGTTTCTTGTTTTCTTAATCAAATCCAGGTGCCTTTGTTCCTTATCTTACTTTGAATATGTCTCCTCCGTCCAAAAAAGAACGTGCGCATGCCTATCATTTGGCTAACAAAGACCGCATAAATGCACATAGGAGACATATTTACCAACAAAAAAAAGATGCCCTCTCCATCCATATGGTAGAGTCTAATATTCCCACTCCAACTCCTACAACATCTGAGCTTTCAAATCCTACCCTTCCATTTTCAGACCACAACGAAACAATCCTACTTCCCTCCATGCAAACCGAAGCTACAATTGCACATGTTCATACTGACCATCTTACATCATTAGAATACCCTTCCACTTCTCAAACAACCTCTTCCCCAACCATCCCAAATACCATTCCTCCACCCAAAAAAGCCATGCAATCCTTCAATGAAAATAACATATCTCAAGCACATCAATGCTTTCACTTAAGGCTAGATAAGCTACAATCCATCCATGTTTGTTCAATCTGTAAAGAATCTTATCCTGGACTTCATTTTCGCTTTTTAAATGGCCAACATACCTGTTCTAGATGTTATTCAGAAAAAATGGCCACTGCTTCTCCCTCTGGAACAACATGGACCCTGGTGAACAAACCCTTGGTCTATCCATCCTTACACAAGTTGAAGAAATGCTCATTTCACATGTCAACCCAATTTTGCAAGTAACCCATGCTCGTGGTGGACAATACAAATATAGTGGCCATACAATGAGCTTTCCACAAGACATTTCAACCATCCTCAATTTTTTGCCTCGATGTGTTGAAGACTTAACATTTTAGTTGTCACTCGTAAAACCTTCAACAATCAATCCTATGATTGCATTGTCAGTAGATCCCATGTTCTTGCAGCCTTGGAATACAATATATCACATGACCCATACTATAAAGATGTACAGCTTGACCAACGTGCAATTATGGCTTTGCCAATTCCCCCCACTAATGTTTCCCCTTTTCTTCGACATTCACACTCCATTGCCCTTGATTCTAGTTTTATTGCTGAAGATGTTCACCCTTATCAACTTGACATTTCAGAGCCAAACTCCCAACAAACTTTGTCCTTTGCTAATATTCTACCCAATATAGACACAGAGTTCCAGCAAATCAGAACCTTCTTGCAAATGACTTCTTCATCTCCAACAAATGCAATGGATTGTCCACCTATAGGTTTGTCACCTATCAATGAATACAATATAGAGGGCCTTTTCTCAATGGAATTTCCTTCACTTTTCCCCCAAGGCACTGCCATGTTCAAACAACCGCATTTTAAATCAGTTGATCTCCACGAATATGCATTGCACCTTCTTTGATACTATGATAACAGGGTCGGTTTCCACCCACGATTCCCCTACTACCTTTACAATCTCATCATGCGCCATTGTAGCCAATCAATAGCAGCAATATTTATTAAAAAAAACATTAAAGGCAACTTCCCCACAACCATCTCTGAACTCAACACCCGCTTGGAACAAACTCCTTCAGACAAACTACCAGATCAAATCATGCGTTTTGGCGCAACACTCCGTGGAACACGGTCTTTCTGGCACAAATCAAGAAACGAATTGACAGATATGATTTCCTAGCTTGGTTTCCCAACTTTTTTCTTCACTTTAAGTGCGACCGACACTAAGTGGCCTGAACTACATGCGGTCATGCCTGGGACACCACCCACTTCTTTCAGCAAGCACCAACAATGGAGAATACAAAATATCATCTCTAACCCACATCTCGCATCGCTCTACATGCACCACAGGTTCACAATATTTTGTGAAGAGGTCTTGCTTAAACACCTCCACGCACACGATTTTTGGTATAGGTAAAGCTTCTTATCCCATCTTCCAACAACATATCTATTTTCCTTTTATTATTTTGCCACATATTACTAACACATATTTCATGCATAGGTATGAACGGAAAAGTAGAGGCTCTGCACATATTCACAGTTTCATATGGTTACCAAATGCACCTGATATGGAGACGCTTGACTGGGAGAATGCTACTGAGGTTGATAAAGCCAAGGACTTCTTTGATCAATTTATTTCTACTTGGAACACACGAGATAACCACCAACAAGCCCCCTTCTTACCCCACTCTGATATGCTTGATCCATGCATGTTATCTACTGATGACATTCTAAAAAAAACCCTTTTCATGACTATACAGAACTGCTCAATTTCATCCAACGACACACAAAATGCACAACAAATACATGCCTCTGAAAAAAGGGGTATTCCTACACATGTCGTTATAATTCTCCATGGCCTTTACAAAACTCATCTTCCATGTTCATTGATACCAATGGCAAAAAAACATACAAACCAACTTGCAATGATGATTGTTTGAATAGCCATATCCCTTCCATCCTATCAATATGGGGTGGGAATGTTGATTGTCAACCAGTTCTCGACATATATGCCGTTCAAAAATACATTGCTAAGTATGTAGCTAAATCAGAAACAAAATCTGAAAGCTTTCACCAAATGCTTCGATGAATTGTCCATGTTGCACCACTTCTTGACCCTTCCATTGTTGCTATTCAAAAATTCCTTTCAGAAACACTTGTTGATCGTGACATTGGAGCCCAAGAAACATGCCATATGTTGCAAAAAATGCCTCTCACAGTTAGTAGCCGTACTTTCTTATCCCTCAATGTCAACTGAAAAACTTATAAACGTGTTTCATCAGACAATCCCACATCCTTCACATCACCAAACTTCATAGGTGCCTACCTTTCACACCCTTCCGCTCTTCATTCCATATCTCTCATTGAGGCTGCAAGATATTGGTCATATAATGCTCATCGAAAAAAAGAAAAATGGAAACCAAGAGATCCCCCTGCCATCGTCCGTGTTCTTCCCCATTACTATTCAATCCCCTTCATAGATACACCCTTGTTCATTAATTTCTGCAGATTTGAACTCATGCTATACAAACCTTTCCATAATATACAACTCGACATTGGTGCTTCCGACGATGTAATTGTTACAAACTGGCAAGAACTTAAATTGACCTACACTCCTTGGCATGTTGATCGAAAACCAATTGAACCCATTTCCTTATCAGAAGACACCATGGTTTCTGACGATTTGCAAAACCCACAACCCATGCAATTGGATGAATGGGAATTGCTCTCTCAACTACACCCTGCCAATGACATGCAAATAAGTGACCTGGACATCCTTGGTCGTCGTGACTTAGACAAAAACCATAATTGGCATGATACGACCATCCCCCTCCACTTGCAAGAACTTGCCATTGACTTCACACAAAATAATTGCTCAGACCACCACCTCCCTCAACCATCCTAATCTGATACACCAAATTCTCAGACATTGTCCCCAACTCAAATGAAAGCCCACTCCATTATCATGAATCACTCTGCAAAAATCCTAACAAGTCCTCCACTCAGAATGGTTGTGCAAGGAACTGATGGCACTGGCAAATCATTCTTCATTCGCTATATAAGATAATCCCTTTCCTTGACCAAAAACTTCAATCAATCCCCAATCTTGCTACTGGCCCCTACTAGCATCGCAGCATTCAACATCCAAGCGTCTACTATCCATTCAACCCTTCATATTCCTATAAAAAATTTCATGCCTTTGGAAGGGAATTCACTTTCGAACCTCCAAGAGGAACTTCACCATATCCACTACATTCTCATTGATGAAATGAGCTTCCTAGGCCCAACACTTTTAACCCAGATTGATGAACGTCTCCATGAAGCATTCCCTCACCATAAAAACATCTCTTTTGGTGGTTGTTCAATTATTCTTGTGGGAGACCTTGCCCAATTACCACCAGTTATGGACATTCCATCGTATGCAGGCTCTTCCCATGGTACTGCACTTTGGCGCAACTTCAACACAGTTGTAACACTTTCAACTGTTTTTCGCTAGCAAGGAAATGACCCATCACAAGTCACCTTTAGGAACCTTCTTACCAACATTAGAAATGCAACAGCTACTATAGAGGATTGGAAGCTTCTCATATCCAGGACAAACTACTTCCTTTCTAAGGATGAGTTATCTGCTTTCAAAGGTTCCATGCACTTATTTGCAACCAAGCAACTAGCTTCGCTTCATAATCTACACATGCTCAAGTCTTTGCAAATTCCAGTAGCACTTTCTATTGCTGAGCACATAAACAACCATGCTACTTCTCAAATTGAAGATGAGCAATTAGAGAATGCAGTGTTGCTTTGCCCTGGGCAGCGAGTAATGTTAACATCAAACTTATGGGTTTCAGCAGGCCTCATTAATGGATCGCTCGGACAAGTGGTTGATATTTTCTACAAATCACAGCATCATCCTCCACAACTTCCAACATTTGTTGTTGTTAACTTCCAAAAGTACATTGGTCCAGCATGGGATACCAACAATCCTACTTTTCTACCAATTCCACCTATACAAAGGGGGGGTCATACTCAAATCCCACTTAAAATGGCATGGGCATTAACAATACATAAATCTCAAGGAATCACATTACCAAAGGCTACAATAGACATTGGCACAATGGAGCGTCAAGGTTTGACCTTTACTGCACTTTCTAGAGTCCCGTCACTTAAGGATCTTCACATCTCTCCATCATTTTCCTATGATCATTACAAACGTATGCAAGATAATCCACATGTCAATGTAAGGAAAAATGCAGAGACATTGCTACAATCAATGGAGCTCCCTTAACTACGTTCTATATGTAGGTACTTCTCTTTTTCCACTGTTTTATTTTCCTTTACATCCTTTCAAGCTAACTCCAAATTCTTCGTTCTCCCTAACTACTTTTCTACTTTTCATGTGCAAGATCTACTCCTCAACAAGCTACAAATTTCTTGTTGTAATCTACATATCAATGTTCTATTTTTCATTAACATATATGTACTCGCATCAAAACATTATAATGTAAGAGGATCGAAATGTATATGAATTCATTTCAATTGTCAAAACAATTTGACAAAAAAATATATATTTATGAATCAAATTATAATCTTTTCATAATATTATAAATTTTATTTTTTATTATGAATTTAATTTATCTTTTTTCTAGATATATACATCAATTTTAAGTTTTACTTTATAATTTTTTTGAGATATTTTCCAATGATGCCCATTTAGATGTTATGAATTCCTTATTAATGATATACATTTAAGAAATGTATACATGATTGTAACATAAGATCTACAAAAACTAAGAATCCATTGTCATTTGGATGAGGTAAGAAAACTTTTTATGATTACTTTTGAAATGCAGATAATGTAATGGCCAATTATGTGAGTAATATAATGATAAAATTTATGATTGAACACTTCAAATTCTCTTTCTTGTTGTATATGCACCCCTGGGTACAATTGTAAGTTACAAATTGTTTCTTGTAAATGTTCTATTTTGCATTAACATATATGTACTCGCATCAAAACATTATAATGTAAGAGGATCGAAATGTATATGAATTCATTTGAATATCAAAACAATTTGACAAAAACAAGTTAGAATTGCTTGCCTTTTATATTTTTAGACCTACTAAATTCTTAAATGTAAGGATATATGAATCAAATTATAATTTTTTCATAATATTATAAATCTTTTTTATTATTAATTTAATTTATCTTTTTTCTAGATATATACAACAATTTTAAGTTTTTATTATTATTTTTTTGAGATATTTTCCAATGATGTCCATTAACCTACCTCTTTTTTATATTATTAGAATTTGAACATGTTTGGTGACAATCAAAATGTTATGGATTCCATATTCATGATCCACATTTAAGAAATGTATACATCAATTATTTTTATTTATTTAGTAGATAGATCCATAAATTTATGCAATGTTTCTTGATTGTAACATAAAACCTACACAAACTAACAATACATTGAAATGAATTATTTTTATTTATTTAATAGATAGATCCATAAATTTATGCAATGTTTCTTGATTGTAACATAAGAACTACATAAACTAACAATCCATTGTCATTTCAATGAGAGAACAATTATTTTCATGATTACTTTTGAAATCCAGATAATGTAATGGCCAATTATGTGAAAAAAAATAATGTCTTTAAAATATTGTATCAACCATAATATTTTATTAACTAGAATTTGTAGTTCAACACTTCAAATTGTCTTTCTTGTTGTATATATCCACATCTACTTGCTTTGCTTGTAACACACCGTTCTTTTATTCCACCCCTAGGTACAATTTCTAGTTTTAGAGAAGATGAACTATAATTATAATTTTATTTTTGTTATTGCGCATAGCATAGTGTTGTCATAGAGAAATATAATTCTTCGTCATTTTAGATGAGGCATGTCCGGGTCTTTATGAAGGAAATATGACTAAAGCACTTTATGTTCCATATATTGTACGATGAGATTCCCTACGTACAAGTTTGTAAATAATGTTCATGACATATATAGTTTTGATATCATCCTTTAGTTCAATATCATTCTTGCAAAAAAAATTAGCACCATTCATTTTAAATATGATATATAGATTTTTAGGAAAAAAAAATTTCACATAAAAGAATCGTAAACTTTTATATATGTATAAAAAATTACATTTATTAGATACAAAATACCAAATAATAGTATTGTTCATGAACAAAACAAAATCTTCATAGATTTCATAAGTTTGCATCTATACACCCTTCTTCTAGATATACAAATAATGTCCAAGGCTAAAAAAAATAGTAAACCACTGTTGAGTAAAAGAGACATAGAGTCTCGGTCCAAATAAGTCACCAAAAAAACTGTCAAAAGACATGCATCATATTCAAAAACCAATACCATACCACCAGAAGGCACACTTGCTAAAGATTTCAATTTAAGAAGGCACACTTGCTAAAGATTTCAATTTAAAGTTTTGATAAAATAAACTTTACAAAATTCTGTATCATGATCAACAAAAAAATTAAAACGTTGACAGAGTCTCTGTATACTCAAAATTCCAATGTTTCATAACATATCAAACTCCTTCCCGAACCATAGAACCATCTTTTGCAAAGCCATCTGCTACATAATTCCTTTCCCTGTAGATATGTTGAAAGATCACTGAATCCAACATTCCAGAAAATTTGATAACTTTAGAAAGTAGTGGAGAAAGCAACAGATTATGCATTCTGTACAGACCATTAACCCAATTAATAACAAGCTGAGAGTCACCAAAAACTTGCAATTTACTAATTTGATTATCCAAAGCCAGTTTAAGAAGCAATTTTAAACTAAGAAGTTCGGTATAATTATTAGATCCATTCCCAAGACCAGCTTTAAAAGAAATAAAACGATCCTCAGAAAAAAATAAAATTCCTCATGCTCCACAGACTTTTGGGTCACCGGCAGCCGAACCATCAAAATAGCCCCAAGGATAAGTTTTGTCAATAGATTCCTCAATCAATAGTCTAGTTTTTATAACAATGCTTACCTATGGAATGGATCTCAACAAACCCAAACAAAAAAAAGAAACTTGGAGAGGCCGAGGGAGAAAATCCTCAAAACAACTCTGATTCCTTGCCTTCCAAATAAACCAAAGGACAATAACAGGTAAAGATCTTATAATGTTTAAATCCTTATTAAGACACCAAGTCTGAAGGCATGCTTCCATCTAATTACCCATCCATAAATTGTTTATCTGCAGCTTTGATTCAATTTCCCTCAAGACACTTTTAGTATAAGGACGTTCCACACCTAAATGAAGATTAGACTCTCCATCCTCTTTGCATAAATAGCACCTTCCTGACCCTTCCCTTCCTTTTCCACATAGAACATCCCAAGTTAATGCCTTATTAGACAACAAAAACCAGACAAAAAATTTAGATGGAATTAATCATTTAGATCGCATCATTATACCCATTCATAAACATATCGACAAATATAAAACCATCAAGTATGTAGAGACATCACATCATTCAAAACATAAATCATATGCAACATTCATTCATATCGCATCATTAAGACTTTAAGATAAACAAAACACAGAACATGGAATTTCCAACATCAACCACACTTGTCATATTACTTATGCGAATCAAAACAAGTCTCCAACATACATCCTTAGGTTCGAAAGACATATCCAAAACAACAGATACATAGATTGATCTTCCGTAGATCCGATGACAACAATCTAAAACAATGATCAAGATTGAGATTATTCTAATTCCAACTCCCTAACTCTATATATAGGCTTGCACCTTTACAATATGGTCCACATTAACCGACTCTCTAACTGACTTGGACCAAAAACTACAAAACTTATGACCAAGCCGACTCTTTGTTGACTTCTCCGCCTTGCACATTATCCTTCGTCTTGCACATCATCCTTTGACTTGCACACTACGCACATCCAAACCGCATGCCAACCGGTTCTTATGTTTATCTATGAGCAGATTTCTTTAAAAACCGATAAATATATGTGTTTCCCTTAGATGAGGATGTTTATGCTGTCAAGATATAGTTCATTTGACTTTGTATATTATCTTATTCAATACATTTAGGGTGCAACAGTATGGCGTAGCCCATAGAGTGCAGATTGCTCTCTTTCCTTATTTCTGTATTGGAACAGAGTGATGACTCTGGCTTATTAATATGTTTGATTGTGTATAGTTATTCATTATCTTTTATCTTATAAATTGAAATTTGTACTCTAGAGAGAACGCTGCCCAAAGGAAGGTACGATTCTATTTTTGAATATGTATCTATATAAGTACACACATCTATGTAAATTCAGGGGTTAGAAAGGACGTTTACCCTTCCAAATCTTCCCTCAACTAAGTAACTAAAATAGAATTTAGATTGTTTATTATTATATTCATCAGTGGATTGAGTTTATCTCCTTGCGGGAGTGAGAGCCAACTCCACTCAAGTATGCATTTTTGGCCTCTCGAAAAAGACTAAGTCTTGATTAATTAAACGTGATAGTGGTAAAACCATAAATTGATTGTTTCTTGGTGAACCATTATCTTTAATTTGAAAATTACATGACCTATACCATTGATTTTTATTTTGCTTCTTATGTGGGCAGTTGTTATCCACACAAGTGACTATGATTCATAATCTAGAATCAACTTAATATATAAAAATGAAAATTAATCCTTAACAAATGAAAATTAAGAATTGAAATCCAAATCATTAATATTTCAAGTTAAAAATAAAGAACTTAGCGAACCTTAATGTTTGAAGGTTATTACTAAATGACATAGGAGTCTAAATTAATGGCTAATGACTTTAGTTATATATGAATTTTAGTTGAAGGCTGAAGGAAGCTTAATAAGTTTGTGATACTGGCTAACGACTTTAGTTATATATAAATTTTAATCAAAGGGTGAAGGAAGCTTAATAAGTTTGTGATACTTACTTAGGATAATTTAAGTGAAAGTATTTTGAATCGGTTTTAGATGGAATTAATCCATTTAATAGGAAGGACTTTCCATAAGGTTTAATAGTAATTTGACAATGTTCTCTGTGAAAGAGACTTTGTGGAAAAAATGAATTGCAATTGATGAGCTGTAGAATTGTAACCTACTTTTATGGACAATCAATAAAAACATTAATAATTCTTGGTGGATGTAGCCCTGGTTGGGGTGAACCACATATATTGGTGTTTCTTTTATATTTGCCCCTTATATGTTTCATCTTTGCTTTATTTAATATTCATGAAATATACAACCATATTCATTTTACTTGTGGCCTCAATCAAAAGAGTATAGTATGTAGAAAAAGCAACGTGAATGTGTGCTTTCATTTTTGTTTAGATGATAATATGAGACACTACTTATTTGATATATTTGTTTATTTATTGTATTATGGTTCTTTAAGGTCTAGAATTTAGTTATGAATGATCATAACTAATGCAAATGAGTAAGTTTTCTTCAACGTGAATCAAGATGGATATAGTTGCATGCACATGATCTTCACTCAAATAATAATAAATTATTATTATTATTATTATTATTTTAACAAAAACGGTTATGATATTATAATGGACTCAGCGGAGAAACACTGATCTAGAAACAGATTACAACCATCCACCAAATCTCTCCTTCCTTAAGCGGAAGACCTGCAAAATAAGGAGGAATATCCATGCTTACAATTGAATTTACAATCAGATCATAGGAACCTACAACTATTGATTTATTTACTGCAGTATCCGCTAGCCCATTAAGCTCCCTAAGAACATGAAAAAATTCTATCTTCCTAAACCTTTTGGCCATAGACCTGATTCTATTAATAATCCTTTCGGTTCTCTCATTTTTACCCCTTCTTCCCCTATTCAAAGCTTGGATAATTAGTCTAGAATCTCCAATGACCATAACTTCCTCCACTCCTTTCTTTTGCACCTGCTTGAGGCCTTGCTAGAGCCCATAAGCTTCAACCATGTTATTAGAATCATAACCGATGTTCCAGAAGTATTCAATTTCAACTTTCCCTTCGGGGTTAATGACAACTCCTCCTCCTCCCGCTCTTCCTAGATTCCCTTTTGAGGCTCCATCAAAGAACAATTTAAAGATCCTCCGTTCTCTTAACCAGTTCTCAAATTGAGATTTGTCCAGTCAGACTTCCCATTCCTCCAGCTTTTTAGGAGAAATACTATTTGCAGTGTGAATATTAAGACTTTGCTGCCAGTTATTTTCTTTGTCTGTCAATCCAGCTTTATTATTTGGAATCTTAGAGATACTTACCACCTCACCTAGTAAAGCATTAGTTTTAGCAACTATCTTCCATGTTGGTTGATTCTTATTTTGAAAAATTCTCTGATTTCTTTCTATCCAAATGCACCAGCAAATGATCTTTGGAAGTTTCAGCCAACAAGCTCTCAATCCTTTTTTCTGAGCTAGCTCTCCTTGGTACATTTTTTCCCAATTAATAAAGTAGTCCTGAATATTGCCAGTCCATTGAGACCCATCGCTTCCATTCATCATTACTTCCTTCCATACAGATATGACATATGGCAATTTAAAAATAGATGGTTAATAGTTTCTGAATTTTCAGCACAGAGAGGGCAGCGGAATGGGCCTGCCATCCCCCTTTTTTCTAGGTTCTCACTAGTTAGCAATCTATGGTGCATCAGTGTCCAGCTAAACATATCTATTTTAGGCAATGTTATGATATTCCATATTTTATTCCAGATATCAGGATTAATGGGCACGTTGTAGTTTTCAGCAAACAGAAGATAGCCTTCAGCCGTCGTGTAACTGTCGGTTCTCCTTCCCCAGCCACGCCCATCCTTAAAGTTTTTAGAGACTGGAGCAATCCCAGCCATATGGGTGATCAACAACTTTTTATCCTCTTCTAACTCGACTGGGTAGTTAGGCAATGCCCATCTTGAATAGCGGTGAGGAGATCCTAGCTCCCAATCGGATAGACTCCAAAGTGTTTTCAGCCCCATCGCCTCCATCCAATTATGCAAACGTGGAAGACGTGGAGGAGGTTTTCCAAGTATTGAATCCTGCCAGTAATTTATATATTGCCCATTGCCCGGTATCCAGTACAGATTTTCAATGAATTGAGGCATATTTTTGTTGCAGAGTTTGAAAATTAGAGACCCATTTGTTCTCACATGCTCCCCCTCTAGGCATTTGAGCCTTGAACCCGGAAAGTATTTATTTTTTAGAACCCGACTACACTAGGAAGGTTTTGGGTCGAGCATATTTCAGAGTAATTTAGCTCCAATGGCCAAATTTTGAAATTTTAGATCCCTAATTTGAAGTCCTCCCTCAGATCTTGGCAACTTGATAGTTTTCCAACTAACCAAAGCAAACTTTTTGCCTCCTCCAATAAATTAATAATAATAATAATATTATTATTATTATACAATTGCTTGTAACTACTATTATGAATATAGAAGCTTTGGTTTACCTATTATTAACTCCACGAGTCTCTTAATGATGGTATGGGTCTTTACATTAAGGATAACTAAGATCTTATTAACAATTGGTCTTTACATTAAGGACAACTAAGATCTTATTAACAATTGAGTTTGTTACAAACAGACCATTACTTACTTGCTGTAAATCATTTAAAAAGGTAATACTTCATCTTAAGTTGATAATGTTATATTATCAAGAAGAAGAACTAAGTTAATTTTTTTTTTTACCCCATCTCCTATAAAAGACAAAAGAAGAGATTGAATTTGTTACAGTGTATCTTCCTACTCATAATGCAATATAGAGAGTCTATGGTTCAATTTGCTATCTCTCTTCATCCATTGGTTCCTTGTCTTTTGGGCATCTCTCATGTTTATGAGGAATTTTAAGAGTCCCTCTTTGTTACAATTGAGGAGTTTTCTTTTTTAATTCCCAACAATTTAAATTTAAAACCCCTTCATCTTTGAAAGAAATATAAAAAGTTCAAATATAATTTGAAAATTTCTCATTAAACTTTAATGAATTTGTGTTTAATTTGAATAAAGTTAAATTAATTAAGTTTTATTTATGTTAATAAAAAAAGATAATTTATAATTTATATCTTAAAATATGTTAATTAAAATATAATTTGATTAGTCTTTAATTTAAATGATAATTAAATTAATTAAATTTTACTTTAAGTTTTAATTTTATATCCTAAAATATGTTAAAATAGCTATTATATACTCTGAATCTAAATTTTAAAATTCGATTTTAATATTTCCTATTGTGTTCTATTTTAAAGTTTGTCTTTAGTATTTTGTAAAGTAGTGTTCTAATATAATTTTTTAAATTATTGATTTTTAATTTAATCTAAAAATTAAAAATTAATACTTAATGTTGTTCTATTTTAAAGTTTGTCTTTAATATTTTGTAAAATGGTGTTATAATATAGTTTATTAAATTATTGATTTTTAATTTAATTTAAAAATTAAAAATGAATACTTAATGTTTTTAAAAGTGTGTATAATATCTTGTTTAGCCACCTTTTAAATTAAATGCAATATAATTTGATAAAATATTAAATTTTAATGTCATGGTTTAGTGTTTATAACTTAGATTTTTTGGAACGACTTTTTAAAAGATGGAAAAATTTCATCAATGAACACAACACACAATTGCCAAAAAAAATCATTTTGGACTATAAAATTTCCACGAACAAAAGCATTCAATAGGCCAAACCAAACGAAAATGAAACTGACAACCCAACAATAAAATTGAACAGATTCATTCATTAACTTACATGATTTTCAATTGTTAAATTTGATGTTGCCCCAACTTGTGCTTATGGAGAAGGAGTTGCAGTTTAAATTTGAGTACTGGAGCCAATTGACTTAGTTTACCTAGGTAGAGGAAGATATTACACGGGAGTGTAATGCACATCCATCGAAAAATATAGATAAAGTAGTAAACCAAAATATAAAAGCAAGCACATAGGCTAAGGCTAAGGTTGGTGGGTCGAGGTTAGGACATAAATATAAGGTAATTAAGAAGTTGTTGCCTTTGCTATTCATGGTCAAACCTTAGTTGGTTCTTCTAGTGCTTCTTCTATCTCTTCTATAGCAAGATCTAGATTAACAAACTCAACATAATAGCCTGTCATTGATATTGCTCATACTAGTACTACTTTAGATGTTGGACTGGATGCATGAACTCCATATATCTATAAATATATGTGGATATGCATAAGGGAAATGCTTATGCTTGCGATTGGTTCTGTTTGTCAATGCTGAAGTGCCCTATCGAAGCTAGGACAAGTTTTATTTACTTTGGGTGGGTCAAGTGCTCAGGATGTGGTCATCCTTATTGTGGCAAGAGAGGATGAAGGCAATACATTTCATTTATGGGATGAAGATAATAGGTTTCATCGATGCTTCGTCCATCTTTCAATACTTATGAACTGGACCTTGGTATGCCTTATTGGTTGTGGATCCCGATCTTCTAGATTCAAAGATGTTATTGTTCAACTGTGTTTGTACCCTAGTTTTGATGTACACTCGTCCTAGATGGGGGGTGCGGGGGCCAGTGGGCCCTTGGCGGGGGTTCGAGGGCGAAGCCCTCGAAAGAAATTTTTTTGGGATGTTTGTTGGCCAACAGTTTGCGGACCCATTGTATAGGGTGACCCATAGTATTTTCCTGTGGCAATTCCCATATAAAAGGAAAGCATTGTAACACGATTGTGTATTGTATTGTAGTATTGTAAAACAATCTATGTGATTGTGTGAGAGAGAAGAGGAAGTGAAGCGGGGTTGTTGTAGGTTGTATCCTTTTATTTTGTTGGATGGTATAATAATAAAGGACTGGCAATTTCTGTGTGGATGTAGCCCATCTTGGGTGAACCACGTTATATCTGTGTCTCTGTGGTATTGTGTTTAATATTTGCATCTTGTTTAATTGTTATAGTTATGCGACCGTGTTTTTTTAACATGCCATGATACAAGGGATTCTTCGACATAATATCTCCCCTCGAATCCATTTCACAAGTTACTCTGTCGATCCTTTTGTCATCTCTTCTCCCCCTTTTTTGGGGGTCAAGTAACTCTGTTCCTCTGCTACTGCAACAAGAAAGTGTTTCAGTGGTAATTGAGGCAACCATTTGCAAATGACATGGGCATGTATTTTACTATTGAAGAGGTGATTTCACAGTCAATCCAATCCAATCATATGGGATTTGATGAAAATTAATATAACCCCAATGACAAGCTAGTTACATCCAGACACTAGTGAGCGCGCCTAGTGACCGTGAAATGGAAAAGAGACCCTAAAGAATTGCTTGTATGAAAGGAGAATCAACTTGTACTGTGGGTTTGCGTTTCATGGAAAATGCAAAAAAACTTCGAATTTACTACCCTGCTTACTAACTGCAAGCCACCATCATGTTCACATGATCCTCAGTTACAAATAAAAATGTTCTGTGGATGTGTCAAAAAATTATGACGGGATTGTATGAAAGCCATTTACTCGACGTTATTTAACCCTTGCAAATTATCTAATGAGTTTTTAATCACTACATCTTCAACTTATTCATTATTTGTTATTTATATCAAAATTTGCAATCCTATGGTATCTAAATGCATGCCTTCAATTATTACTAGAGGAATTTTGATGGAATATTCTTGCAAGTTTGGGTTAAATTGAAACTTTCTTACTTGGAAGTGTCTCTGAGGTTGTATTGTGGTTTTGGTGCATTTTATTGTTCCAACATTGTGGTTTTAAAGAACTTTGTTATGAAATATTATGTATTTATTTATAATAATAAATAATAAGAATAATAATGTATTGATTTATTCATATTTTGATATATAATAAATATTAGTATTATATTAAAATATAATATCTATAATAAATAATTAAATTAATTTATCATATAAATACAAAATTATTTCTATGAAATATATATTTTTTGAACTGGAATGCATAATCCCAATAGACCTTTGAAGCCACGGGGACGGGGATGGAATTTATTAGCGCCACCCCCTTCTTTCTTTTACTGCCCAAACACCCACGAGGCTAAAAAATATGATAGAGGCTAAAAAATATGATATATAATAAATATTAGTATTATATTAAAATATAATATTTATAATAAATAATTATATTAATTTATCTTATAAATACAAAATTATAAATACAAAATTATTTCTATGAAATATATATTTTTTGAATTTGAATGCATAATATATATAAATTTATAATTAATTTGACAATGCCATATTACTTAAAATAAAATAAATATATAATTTAAAATTAAAGATATGAAATGCACATTTTGAAGAAAAAAGACATAAAATGCACAAATATGATAAATATAATATTTATTTGTATAATTCCTTTAAAAAAACATGAAAATGGAATAATTGTGTAGAGAGGCACTCTCTACAGTCGAGGGAGATCTTGTAATAACGTTACTCTTGTAAATGCCGGCTATAAATATTAGTAAAAAAATTATAATGTTGTAACTTTACAAGACTAACAAAATAATAAAAATAATTTTTTTTAATTATTAGCCAAAATAAATGTCGGCAAAAAAAAACTAATATGAGTGAGATCTTTGTAACATTTGTTTCTAACAAAAAAAAAATAATAAAGTTTTAATTAAACAACCTAATACTGGGGAGATGCAATAAAAAAGTAAAAATTTAATTATTGGCTCAAAAAAATGTGGGTAAGAAAAACACACAATATGGGGAAGATGGGTAAAAAATAAAAAATTGAATTATCGGCAAAAAAAAAATGTTGGCCTTGCATATGGTTTTAAAACCATGTGCAAGGAATTCTAAACAACTCATGGTTTTATTGTACATGGTTTAGAAGGGCTTTGCACATGGTTTTAAAACCATGTGCAAGGCCTCCTAAACAACCCATGGTTTTATTGTTCATGGTTTAGGAGGGCCTTGCAAATGGTTTTAAGACCATGTGCAAGGCGTCCTAAACAACCCATGATTTTAGGAGGGCCTTGCATATGGTTTTAAAACCATGTATGGGGAGATGTTGTAATGTTCGTTCCTAACAAAATAAAAAATATTTTATGTCAGCCATAAATAATATTAAATATTAATAATAAAAATGTTATATGTCGACCTTAAATAAAAAGATGTGTGTTTTGGTTTGAATCAAATCAATGGTTATATATAGGACACATCAAAGTTGATAGGTCATTGAGTGCAATACCTAAGAAGAGGCTTGCACCTCTAGAGATTTGATCCCTCTCGACCCTTGATAGAGCAGAGGATTTAGATTTAGGCTGGTATTATTTTATGAGTACTTCACTTGAAGTAAAAAATAATATTATTTTATTATAAGTACTTTACTTGAAAATGACAATAACATTATTTTATTATGCATACTTTACTTGGAATTGACAATAATATTATTTTATGAAGAGTGTGAAAGGACCTTCATCATGAGTATTTTACTTTATGGCTTCAAAGCACTACCAAGGTTAACCATGGGTTTTCATCCACCATTGAAAATGTGACAAATAAGCAAGCATTGCCACCTCAACCATGGGGTATGATGTCATCCTCTGAATTGTGATTGGTTGAATTTTAAAGTACAATTTCTTTATTTTTAAGCCCATTTTTTTACCTCAAAATTTGTCTAATTAGTAGGGTTCAAAGGTTTTCTTTAGAGTTGATAGATGGTCTTTTGGAACCTAGATTAACTCCTTCTTAGAAAAATGGAGAGGGTTTGAACATAAATATCTCCTCGTCACTGTTGAAGGAAGATAAAGCTAATTTTACCCCTTAGGAATTTCCTTCTCTATTGGACTCAATGTTTCTAAAGATGATTCCAAACTATTCAACTATTCAATTATTACTGATAGGAATTATGATACCTTGCCAATTTCCTCTATTAGAGCTATGAATGTTACTACTAGAAAAAATTGAGGAGGAAGGGTAAAAGTAATTTGGAGGAGGATTTGGAGCATAGTTTTTTTATTCCAAATGTGATGTCTCTATTTCAAAGGGGTTTGGAAAAACCTGATGATATTGGGGCTCTTAGAAAGAATGCAGCCCCTAATGAGGTTATCCAATGAAACTTGTCTCTTTAAATATCAGAGGGGTCTGCATATCACCTAAAAGATATACCTTAAAAATAATAATTGAAAGGGTGAGTCCTTCCGTGGTTCTTTTACAAGAAACAATGGTGAATGCCTCATATGCTTGTGATTGTTTTTCTGAAAATCAATCCTAGTTGGAAATGTTGTGCTGTAGAGTCTATGGGGTTATATGGAGGGTTGCTTTTAGCTTGGGATCTGTCTGTTTCTGATTTTAAATATTTTACTACAGGAGCAAGTTTAATGGTGGAAGGAAAAAATTTGGGCCTTGACTTCCCAGTTAGAATTATGAATGTATATGGACCATATTCCCATAAACAGGTTTTTTGGGAAAGGATTAGAGATGGAAGTTTGCTTAATCATCAAATTCTTATTTGAGGAAGTGACCTTAATTTATCTTTGTCGGATGTAGATGTTTGGGGCGCTGGTAGGATAAATTATACCCTTCATGATTTATTCAACTCTTCCTTTGAGCGAGATGGACTGATTGATATCGAGCCAAATATTTTGGTTCTCACCTTATCAACTGGAAGATATCGAAGTGAAGGTATTGCTAAGAGGTTAGACAGATTCCTTATGACTGAGTTTGTTTGTAATTCTCTAGGTAGATTCAGATATTGGTAAGTTTCTACAGGTATATATGATCATAAGGTTGTTGTTCTCGAGTTGGATTTGGAGAAATCTCATTCCTTCTATCCTTCTAAGTTCAACAAGGTTTGGTTGAAAGATGATTCTTTTTGTAGGGTGGTTGAAGGCTAGTGGAAGGATTATTCTGATTCGATTGACCTTGCTCCGATGATGGGTTTCATTAAAAATATTTCTTTACTTAGTAAGAAGGTAAAGCTTTGGAAAAAGGAAAAGAAGAAGGAAAATATGATGAATTTGGAAGTGATTGAGGAGGAGATTGAAATTTTACAGAGGCAAGTGGATGAGGACTATTTTTTGAGATCTAGGAAAGAAAGGTTGGTTGTTCTTCATTCATCTAGAGAAAAAATTATCACAATATTCTATTGCAAATTGAGGAGACTTAGAGGCTGGAAAGAAGAGTTGTTGTTGGAGAATGGGGACACAAACACGAATATTTTTCATAGTTTTGCAAATCAGAGAAGAGTTTCCAATTCAATTTGGGAATTAAAAAATCAAAATGGTGTTTTTAAATTATCAAAATTATTTAAAGGAGGAGGAAGTGAATTATTTTAAAGAGATTTATGGGTGAAATCATGAATCTGGGTGTCTATTCCGTGCGAATAATTTTTCCGAATCCATATTCCATAATATTTCGGCCAAACTCATAGAACTAACTTTCGACAGAAAAAATAGTTTGACCGAAAGTTACTTTAAATGGACATTGTTAACTTTAAAGTTAGAAAGAACTAGCTTTCTAACTTTCTAATTTTACAATTAACAGTATCCATTAAAAGTAACTTTCGGCCGAAAACCTGTAAACTTTCAGAAATTGAATTCCATTTCATTTCTGACTCTTCTTGCAATTTTGGAAAGATCATATCATATAAAATACTTACAATTTCTCTTCACAAATAATACTATTAGTTGCATAATTCAATCGACTTTCTATAGATGCGAATTTTGTTGAATTTGGTATAATCCACTAATTTTATTTATTATATTTCTTAGAAGGTGTTTCGATTGCTTCAGAATTTAATAGAATTCATTGAAATGAAAATTCAATAACTTCTTAAAGACACGATAATTTTTTTTGGAAAAATCATGGTGCCCAACATTGATGTGTTGTCTTCAAAAGGGTACTTTTAGTTTTTTTTAGTTGGAAATCAGGGAAGATGTTGTGTCAAAGTAAACATGTTGGTTTTATGCTAATTTTTTAGATTGGTCCAGTTCAAAAAATTCTAATAATGATTGCATGCGGTTGTTAGATACAAAATTATAGACAACCTTTAGTATGATATGTCTAGATCATCATAACATATTTTGTTTTTAATGAACAATAGTTGAATAATGAATAAACTGGTGTAAAAAAATGTGTATTTATCATAATTTCATTAATTAATAACATACTATCAAACACTTGCAAAAATGACATATCAAATCCAATAAAAAAATCTAAAAAATAACCGATAGAAAACTAACACAATTCTATACAACTTTGTTTTTACTACAAAATTAAATTCTAAATACAAATCTAATTTTTCTTTGCTCAAAGTTGACAAACTTGCAAAAACAACAGTGCTTTTCTCATACGGTCGTGCCCCCCCAATAGACACCCAGATTCATGATTTCACCCTTATAACCATGATAATATATCAAATCTAGAGCAACAACTAATAATATTAAATAATTTCCCAAGATTCTTTAGTGAAGAAGAGGGTTTAAAGGTTGGAGAAGAGGCGAAAATAGAGGAACAAAAGGATTTTTATCAGAGTTTACAAAAGATAAGATCCCTAGGCTTGATGGTTGTCCAGTGGAATTTTACTTACATTTCTTTTATTTGTTGGGGGAAGAGTTAACTTTGGTTGTGAATGAATCTCGAAGATTGTGTAAAGTTCCAAACTATTTAAATTCCATTTTTTTAGTTCTCATTCCAAAGAGGGATAGGTGTGAAACCCTAAATGATTACATACCTATTTCTTTATGCAATATACTTTATAAAATAATTACAAAAATAATTGCAAATAAGATAAGGTCTATCCTTGGTTGATGTATTTATGAATAACAGTTTGATTTTTTTACCAAAAAGGCATATCATGAAGGTTGTTGTATAGAGAAAGAATGTTTACATTCTATAAAACAAAGAAAGATGAAATCTTCGGTCTTAAAGGTGGACTTAGTAAAGGTCTATGATAGGGTTGATTGGTCTTGTTTATGCCTTAATCTGTTTCATATTGGGTTTCCATTTGAAGCTATGAGTTGGATAATGGGGTGCATTTCTACAACCAGTTTTGCTACTATGGTGAATGGTACTCTTACCCCTCCTTTCAGGAGTAGTAGAGGCCTTAGGAAAGGTTTCCGATTGTCTCCACTACTATTTTTATTTATTATTGATGGGCTTAGTACGATGATAAATGAAAGAAAAATGGAGAGGAAATCAAAGTTTTGAAACTATCTCCTTCTCTCTTTATTTCCCATTTGTTTTTTGTGCATGATATTCTCACCTTTGGGAATGGATCTAAGGAAGAATTGATGCAGTATAAAGAATTTTTTTACTTATTCTATGAGGCGTATGGTATGATTGTTAGTGATCAGAAATCCCATTTTTCCCATTCATGTGATGATGAAGATTTGTGTAATTAGTTTCAATCGATTTTCCTTGTACTATGTCTTCTATAAATGAAGTTTTAGTTAACTTTCTTTTTACTTATAGACAAATGCATATAACTTACTGCTAAATGGAATTGGATTTTGAATAAATTGGATAAAAGGATTAAATGTTGGTCTTATACATGACTTTCTCTTGGTGGGAGGTTGGTGTTGGCAAAGGCAGTTCTTCAAAGTATACCGGTGTACTAGTTTTCTTTATATATCTTATTTGTTTAACTGATCTCACAATTAAGAATAAATATGTTTAACTTTTTGTGGTTGGGTAGCTTGGATTTTTCAAAATACCACCTTGCTGCTTGGGAAAAAATAGCTCTTTCGAAGAATAACGAAGGTTGGGGTATTAAAAAATTGAGTTGGTTTAATTTGGCACTCTGTGCTAAGAGTATGTTGAGAACCCTTTTTGTTACAGGTCTTTGAAACAAGGAAATAAATTACAAATATATTAGGTCATTTTCTTTATTTCAGTGGTTTAGAAGTCTGGTCTTGAAACCTCAAAGATCTTCTTACATTTGGAAAAGTTTTAATGTCTTTCCTTGTTATCAGTAACTATGTGAGTTGGAATGTTCAAAGAGGTTTTTAAATCTTTATAGGCATTGGTCCTATTGAACGTGTTCAAGGTACTAGCCTTTTGTCTTAACCCCTAGTTTCAAAACTCCACAAAAGCAATATCTTGGTGATTGTTTAGACAAGGGATATTCTGAATTGATTTGAAGGTTATTGGCTTTGAGTTGAAAAATTGAATTTGCCTCTGGAGCTGGAGGATGAAAGGAGAAAGTTTACGTTATCTTTATCAGAGGAAATCATTTATCTTGAAGACATTGGATATAAGTTATTTTTGGAACCAAATGTTAAATGTGGTGAAGTCATGGCTAAGATGACTTATTTGATCTTAGTGGAACAAAGGGCAATTGTGGTTCCACAATGGTGGTTTTTAGGTTTTGTGGAAAAGGAATATTCCTTTGAAAATTAAGTGTTTATGTTGGCTGGTCCTCAAAGAGAAAATTTTGGTGTGGGAAAATATGAAACTCATTAATTATGTAGGGCCTAGTATTTTTCTTCTTTGCAGGAAAGACTGTGAATCAGTTGGTCATCTTTTCTTTCAATGTTAGGTTAGTGCATGAAGTTGGTGTACATTTTCTATGCAATTGGATTTTCTTAAAATTGATCATGTTTATGCCATAAATTTTTCCTTTCTAAACCATTTCATAAAAAAATATATGTTGCACTAGTAGACATTGACCTCTACAAACTATAAAAAAATCCAATCCATCATCATTACATTAATATCTTGAAAAGATGCACTAACACTTGGTGTACTAATTTCGAGGTATGCTTACTTAGATAGTTTTAACAAATATTTAAAAGTACTAGTTTTATTTTGGAAAAATAGTCTCACACTAGTACTATTTGTTATCTACATATTTGTTAATTTTTCGTATATTGATTCCATAATTTAGGAATTCAAAGGCTGCATTGACATGGAAATATACCTTATCATTTGTTCAAAAATAAAATGTCAATGCTAGAAAAAATAAAAATTGAGCTAGTTTTTAACATTTTCAATAGTTTTTTTAATATATTTGGAAAGGTGATTTAATTTCCTATGTTTCATATTTTTTATTGGAAGTATGATTTGTTGTGTATATTTCAAAATACACATGTAAGATGAAAGATGTATGCGTTTCAGTTCTATTGCATCTAACGTGCAAAAAGAGACCATTATTATCTTGCACTCACCCTGTTACTTCTTCAAAGCAATATGGGATGAGGTTGGAAGGTTCATCTCTATTTCTTTCAATTGGAATTTAATTAATATTGAGGATAGTTTGTTGAGATGGTACCAAAAAAAGGAGAAATATAAAGAGTTACCTTTTTTTTTTTTTTTTGGGAAGTTTGGAAGATAAGAAATAGATGTCTATTTCAGGAAATTAAACCTTTTGTGCATGTCATTGTCACTAAGATTATTGCATATTTATATGAATGGAGGAAGGAATATTCTCATAAGGATAAAAATATTTTTAAAAGTCTTTTTTTATTTTTTTTGAAAATATTATATATGGTTTCTTTGATGGGGCACAAGGAAGGTAGATGTGGTTTTGGTATGTTTATAAAATTAAAAATGAATCATTGGATTAAATTGAAGATGGGAGATGGCTTTAGAACCAACACTTTGGCATAGCTTCTTTCTTTCTATAGACTACTTTGGTTTGCAAAGAAAGGAGGCTTTTTTGAGTTCTATGTGATGGGTGACTGAAAAGATGTTATAGGCTTGGAAAATGGTTTGAACTCTATGAAATATTTGCACTTTTACAATTGGATGAGGAAAATAAGTTTCATGCCATCTCCTTCAAGGACATCTATCGTATCTTTATTGAAAAAGCATATTCTTTATCAAAAGAATCAATTGGGGACTTGGATGGTGTAATTCACTTCTCTCAATTTGTGAACGGCTGGTCAATACTTATCCTTTTCATAGTTTGAAGGCATGTTTTCCTCGTTTCAATTAGTATTTTTTTAGTTAAAGAGTCAGTTAATTTTTTTTTGTCTATGAGGTTCATAGAGATTATAGGAAGTATTTTGTGAGTTTTGACTATTCAAAGTTTGGAGGAACTGTTTTTCTATATGTATATTTGATTCTATATTTTTAATAACAAGTTACAAGCATTTTTGGTTGAAAAAAAAATATACTAAAGCCATAAATACTGGAAAGTAATAATGAAAATTACATAAATAAAATATATTAAATTTCTTAAAAGTTATATGCTAAAATGAAAAAGTTCACTAAAATTTATAAAATCAAAGTTATATTAAAAAAATTCCCTTAAATATAATAAAATAAAGTTATTCTAACTATTTAAAAATAAAAAAAATGAATTATTACTAATAAAAAAAACTTACTCAAAAGTTGAAAATTTTGAAATTCCACTAACTTTCTAAATAAGAAAAAATAAATTATTACTAATTACAATTTAGAACAAAGGCTTTGAGCAGCAAAGTCTCTCCCTTAGAAAAAAAAATTAAAAATAAAAAGTAAAAAATACTATCATAGAACATAATCTTTGGTAGACAACCATAATAAATGCATAGTTGAAAAGAGAAATTTTTTGATAAGTTGTTATATAATCACCCACAACTAGATTAGAAGCTAGATTCTAACCTCATGTCCTACCAATCTTTTATTAAACAAAAATTTAAACTATATCTAAATTAAGGAGCCATGCAAAATAGATGGCCACAAAGGATGTTGCAATGTACCACTGGAAAATATTATCCTGGGAACATAGTGTATCCTTCATGCCATGTATTTAAATTAAATAAAAGCAGATGGGTGGCAAACATTAACCCATTTATCGAGCGGTTTATTGTCTACCATAGAGCTCACAAACTACTAGAATGCTTAGTAAGTCGATACAAATTAACTAAAATGATAGTAAGCTAGTACACATTAACTAGATATGAAGTAGAACATTGGAAATATGAAAATGTACAATTCACATATCATTTGACCATAAAAAGAAATTAGCAAATGAAAATATTACAGATGAAATAAGGTGAACAAACCATATTAATCACACAACCAAAAAATACTAAAGGGCACTTTGATTTGATAGACCAGTTGATTCCATCATCTTGTTCTATAGTTGTCGAATCTCCGAGAAAGTTTAGGCCTTGAACAAAGAGATTTTGAGGGAATATGAACTAGATGATACTATAATACTTAGAAAAATTATTTGAATATGAAAATCCAAAATTTGTGACAGGTTGCAAAAAAATTAACATACTTATATTAGTGTTTGGGATATATATGAATTTTGGGGGGTTGTACAAAATATTTTCTTTATGGAAACATATTAAGAAAAAACAAAAACAACCACAGAGAAACATATTAAGCAAAAACAACCATAGCTAAAACCAAACCTGAGTTATTAATCACAATTATGTAGATGGAGAATCCAACATGGGTGGTAGATGAAGATTTGCTTATAAAGGTGGACAACATGAAAGAGATCTGACCTATTGCATGATGTATGGAAAGTTTTGGTTATTTATTCCTATAGATAGAATTCAAAATATATAGTGTCCATTTATATTCCTCCCTTTTTTGTCCCTTAGTTTAAAGGCCTTTCATCCTTTTAAGGAGAAACATGTTCTTTTAATTTGGTGTTTACTATTTAAATAGTGGCATAAGGTTATTCAATATAAATGTCTAGACTAACCATATACATATAGAGTGTATATAAAATATTTTAATTTTATTAGAATAAATTAAATTCATAAATATTTTCAGGTATTTTTATGCATCCAAGCACATATTGGTATGGAATGATCATTCTTTGCACTCTTGTACTTTGAAATAATATTGGTGGCCTCTATGTGTATTTGCAATTTTTTCTTTTTTCTAAGAAACTTAACAAAAAATCAAATTATTAAATTTATAGGTTTGAAAATTCTTGGAATGGATGTTCGCACATTGAGCCAAAGACATAAAAGATTAGATGCCACACTCCACATATTACGTCTAGTACATTCAAATATCTTGCAAGTGAAACAAATAATGCCTAATTCCCCTTCGGTAGGAGAAATATTTGACCCTGTAACACCCACAAAATTAATAATAATTATTAATTCTACTGGAAAATACTTTATTTAATACTTTATTATTTATTATTATTTTTGACAGAAAAGTCAAGAATATTTTTTTTGTAATAAAAACAATTTTATTTAATAAAATATGATGGAAGGGGACAAGAGTGGATACAGTTGTTGAAGAGTGTTTTCTGACCCACAAGAGGAAAAATACAAGTGGCAAAAACCATTGAGTGAGAACCCAGGACGCGGGAGGCACCATCCCCAAAAATTAGGTCTCAAATCCTAGTTGAGTGCTAAAGAGCAGGAGGCTCATACATGACCAAGTCATAGGAAAAATACTATAAATTAGTATGTCCATAAGCAATAGGAGGATATCATTGGATGGGGATTGAACATATTTGAAATGCAAGAGATGACACATCGAGGTTTTTCTCTTGTGGTTCAGCAATCAGGCTCAGGGGTTATGGAGCAAGTAACTTGGCTTCTCTGGGAGTTGGTTGGGAGGAACAACATCTCCACTCTTGCTTTCCCAGCATTGGTGCAAGGTTTATACCTATATTTTCAATGCTGTAGAATATATTAAATCCCTAGATATGTAGTAGCTTAACTCTAGCTGTTTTCGATTAAACTATTGTTGATTATACTTGTATCTTACACATAATGGAGTGGAATCATTTTAATTCTAATATGCACAGTAATTTTCCATATTTTGACCGTATATTTCCTAATGGCATCATTCTTTTAGATACTTTCTTTACTCTATATATTGAATTTAAATCTGCAATTGGGTTTACAAATAAGTATAGACCAACAATCCTTCCATGTAAGCGAATGAATCCATTCTATATAATGTTGATCCAAATTCACTACACAAATATACAATGTCAGATTGTAAAATATTATTATAAAGATCTGTAGCTTTTAGATTAACTATAGACATGAATATTTTAAATAATAATAATAGTATTATAACTTATGAATCAACTAAGTTAAGTACTAAGCATTGAATAAGATCTGTATAGGAGAAATCATTGTTAAATATCATGAGTATTTACATAGGAATATCATAACTAAAAACAAAATAATGTTAAATTAGTATCTAGACAACATTATAACAAATCGTGTTTACAAACAGATCCCATCAAATCATAGGTTCTTCTAGAGTAAGATAACTTCTAAGGGAGTGATCAAGGTGAGGGCATTGTGCTACCGGCGCTGAGTAGGGTTTATCGCCTCAGGTCTCATGGCTACGCCTGGGGGAGGGCTCTCCCCTCCCTCTGCCCCTTCATCTACTACAGAAGCCTTCCGTCGGTTACTCAAATATCTGGGATTCAAACCAGTTGTTATACACCTGAATGGCACCTCTCCGTCCGAGTGCTGATATCCCTCATGTCGGCACACAAAAGGACACTTATGGATTGAGGTTGCCCATATTCACTATACCTTGGTTTATGATGAAGTACATTCCCTATACACCCAGCTGGTTACTTTGCCATTTTGCCATGTTGAGTTGTATTCGCGACTCTCTATATTGACAACTCGCGCATCATTCGCGAGTCTCCTATACAGCAAGTCGCGAATCCTTGTATTCGTGGGTTGCTCTTCTATAGAGTCGCGAATCATTCGCGGGTTGCTCTACTACAGACCCGCGAATGGTTTCCTCAACATTAAAAAATAAAACCACGCGTTAATGGAAGATTGCTTTACTCATTTAACTTAATCTTCTTAACTGCCACAACCTCCCTAACCTGCGAGAACTGCCTCATTTCATCCATATAAATAGAGGCCTTGGGGAGGGTGTTTGAGATATACATACTTGGAGAGAAAAG
>LPNX010167234.1:29970-52544 GCA_001517045.1 Pseudotsuga menziesii | reverse complement strand
ATATATATATATATATGTAAATATCTGTTCATACATAGGATAGGTCAAGTCTGATCCATAGATCCCATCATGTACAAAATATACAAAAAGTGGATCAAAATCCATCAAAATTCCTAAAACTAAGCCTGCCCANCTCAGGACAGCTTGTTGCCGCGGGTGGCGCTTGTCTAGGTCCTGCTTCCAATAATGTTGCTGAGTATAGGGCTATAATTGAGCTCCTATGGGATGCCTTGTCAAGAGGTATCACCCAGCTTGAAGTCCGTTTGGATTCTCAGTTGGTTGTTTCCTAGNGATCTCTGTGCCCCCTGGCTTCCTCAGCCTCCTCAGCTTCGGCAGCCTCCACTGCATCTCTATATACACATACTGCTCTGGCTACCCGTCTGAAAAGACGTAGCCAGGCCAGTGGAACCCTAACTACGGACTCCTGCATAGCTACAGGGAGATGCTCTATTCGTATCGTAGGTACTTGTTCAGCCAGCCTGCCTAACTTCACCTCGAGTACCGTGATCAATCCTGGGTCTCCCCTTGCAACAGGACGTACGAAGGTACGTGGGTGCCATACAGGGCGGACTGGTCCAATATCTGCATTTTGACACATGAGTAGGGTTAGACTTGTGCATATGTATATATCCTATCATTTGAAAATCCATAAAAATTTGATAATGATAAAAAATAAAAAAATGACTTATCCATCTCTCCCCATGCTCCTCCTGGAGGGAGGACTAGGTCCGGATCACCTTGGAAATCTAGCCCAGCGTATGGAAACTGCTCCAATACCGGCACCTGCCATTCCCACCATGAATAGAAATCATTGTCATACATGCTATGTACAACATCTCCTCCTCCTTGACGGAGGAAGATATCTCCCCACCTGCTCAGCCTCGGCTGACGTGGATGTGTCACCTGTAAGGGTATCGCAGGGCTCATAGTTGGCACCCTCTCAAAGAAGAATGCTACCAATATACTAGCATAGCCAAAGTTCTTTCGTCTCCCCCTCCTACAGTCGGATAATTTCCTCCTCATGATGGGGGCAATCCCTATACACCAATCAAAGAGTGTGCCTCTAAAGCAATCCACCGCCACTCTCATCTGAGTCCTGGTGGCCATGTGTAATCCTTCCGACCCTAACAGTCTCACTATAGTACTGGCTAATACCTGTAATGCAAGATCCTGAATATCTGCTATGAGAACGTTGCTGCCCTTCTTTTGAGTACCCGACCTGCAGAATACATCGACATAGTTCTGGACACTCAAGGGGTCCCCACCCTTGCCAGTGCCCTCCGGGTTCACCAGTGCTCCCCGATGTGATAACCTGGTTATGAAATAGATGTCCTGTGTGGTAAGCTCCAAAGTCTCACCTTGGATGTTGAACATCCCCAGGTCATGGTCCCAATAATGGACTAAGAACTCTAATATGCGGACATTGGCCCACATAGGTGATGTGCAAAAGAACTTGAGCAGCCCACTATTCCGCAATGCTTGGATGGTAGGTGTGCTTTGGAGAGCCGCTTGGTCCATCATCTCATGTTCCCTCTCCCTCCACTCTAGCACCATGTTTTTCTTGACAAATAAACATAGTTTAATTCAGTATTTCACCATAAAAATTTAAAAATTTAAACCATTTTTAAAGCTTTTATCCTTTGCGCAGCATGCGCGACTGTCCATTAGGACAAGTCGCGAGTCATTCGCGACTTTCCTATGCAGCAAGTCGCGCATGAAACGCGTATTCGCGGCTTTCATGCGTAGCAACCCGCGAATACATTTTGCTATTTTTTATGTTGATGAAATAAACTGAATTGACCATCAATTTTAAAATTTGTTTGGATGAAAATGAAGAGCTCAGGGTGTAGAGTTACCTGAAGCTGACGGATCTGAATTCCGACAGTCCAATTGTCCACGGCAAGCAATCAAAGCTAGAGGGTAAGCTTTCCTTTTTTGGCTCAAAAAGTGCAAATGGTAAGAAATAATTTGATTTTCAAACTATTAATAGAAAAAATATTTTGTAAAGTGGGTCTTTCTCTATAGTTTGAAATGTCAATTGACTAATATCACCCCTTTTGTGCCTTGGAACAGGTTTACCTATTTTTACAAAGTGTTGATGCTTCTATAGGGTGGTTTTTGCTCATTCCAACACTTGTTGGCGTATTATCACTCCACATTAACCTTAGTACTCAACATTTTTGCCACGGACTATGGTATTTTAAGCCATTAGTCCCTTGTCTCTACCATTGTTCTTACGTGGCTAGGATCCCTTTTAATGAGTATCATTCTTATATGCCATTTCCATCCTTTGATACTCATTTCCGTCACTGTTTCAGGCCCAGGGGTTTCCTCATAGCTATTTTTCATGCCAAATAGAGCTTCTTATGAATCTCTCTTTACAAGCTATCCCTTTATAGGACTCCCCACCCTTATGGAGTTTCTTTAGGCCCAGGTCTGACTCCTTCAAAACAGACTTGACTGCCGAGTTATCTCGTCCATTGAAGCTCGTTAAGAATATGTGAATGGGCATCCGCATTGGTGGTAGGTTATCTCTTTCTCGGACCATGCGGAATAATACGAGAAAGGATCACTCTCTTTTCTTCGGAATTGAGAAGAGTATTCTCAGGTATAGGTTTATCACTTTTCCGGACCTGAGGGACTAAATTTACAGAAAAGGAACACCCGGTTTGAGCTTAGTTTTCTCTTTTTCGTGCTCTGGACCCAAACATGAAAAAGATTCCGAGTGTACTTTGTGTCTTTGTCATGCTCGTTAAACACTCAAGAACAAAGCAATGAGTTTATTGTTGTAAGCCCCATTTCTCGTAACCAAATGGATCTTTCCGAGTGATCTTGCTTTCCTTCACACTCGTAAAACTCAAGCTATTTTATGCTGTTATGGAAGGAGCATTGGGTAGGTGGTAATTTAACCTTTTTCGGACCTTCCCGACTAAGTACGAAAAAGGTTCACCTTTTCTTCTTCGGAATTTAAGAGAGTTCTTTTGTGGTTTGTTTTATACTTTTTCGGCCTCAAGAGACTAAATCGGACGAAAAAGGACCCCCCTGGAGTCTTCTTTGGCATTTTCAGACTCTCTAAACGTGAAAATACCGCATGAGCATGTACTAGTTCGGGCTCATTAAATCCACGGCTCATTGTATCAAGCATTATTTTCCCATCTCTTCAAGCTTGTTAAAAAATGAAGAGGGAACCGAGTTTACTTTCCTGGACTCGTTAAAACTTAACAGGGAAGGTAAGGAAGAAGTTTTCTCTTATTTTCAGTAATGGCAGCATATCATCCTTGAACATAGCACTCCTTGCTTTCCAATATCCATGTTTTAGTATACACTTGTGTTCAGCTATCACTTTGAGTTTTGACTCCTCCTCTTATCCATTATACCTGGGGAATATGATCATGTCTCCTACATGACAGATAAGTCTAGTTGTTCTATCTATCCATTGTATGCTGCCTTGGGTCATCTCTGTGTCGTGCTCACTGTTCAAGGATTATACCTAATGTCTGATTTATCACCTGATCCCATCACTGTTATATCTGTTATCCATTTACTTGTGTCTCCCTTCTTTTGCCCAGTTCCTAGTCACTCTTATGATCCGTTGGAGGATCTATTGCCTTCCCTATCACAGTATGGTTCCGTTTCAGTACTTCTGGATGACGACGACCTAGAGTTTTGACGATGGTACCTCTGGATTAACTTTCATCATTGGTGAACTCCTTTGCTTCAGTTGTCAATTATCATCTATTGGTTGACAAACTGTTGAATCCTTTCCATGTTCGACTTTAGCTTACCCTTATTCACATGGCTTGGATTGTACTGGTTCTTTGGGATCTTTTATGAAGACCTTAGTTCCTCACTCATGAACTAAGTTGCGCAAGACTATGTTCCATTTCTATATCCGGCTTCCAGATCTTTGAAGACTCATCATTATTGTATTATGGCTTTGCTCCACCTTTGTAAATACGTGGTTTTTACCCGTATCATATGATGTACTCAAATATTGTAAAGGAGCTAGTGTTCCAGTAAATTGAACATAGCATCCTCAGATGTAACTTTGTATATGACATTACTATGTATCTGTTTCAGGTACTCCTTCTGCTCCACTGGATTTTTGAGTTCTCTCCAGAGTTAACTATTATAACGTATTTCGGCCATCTTTCCCCTCTGACCTCACACATTAGGGGGCATCTGTTATACACCTGAATGGCACCTCTCCATCCGAGTGCTGATATCTCTCATGTCGGCACACAAAAGGACACTTATGGATTGAGGTTGCCCATATTCACTATACCTTGGTTTATGATGAAGTACATTCCCTATACACCCAGCTGGTTACTTTGCCATTTTGCCATGTTGAGTTGTATTCGCGACTCTCTATATTGACAACTCGTGCATCATTCGCGAGTCTCCTATACAGCAAGTCACGAATCCTTGTATTCACGGGTTGCTCTTCTATAGAGTCGCAAATCATTCGCGGGTTGCTCTACTACAGACCCGCGAATGGTTTCCTCAACATTAAAACATAAAACCATGCGCTAATGGAAGATTACTTTACTCATTTAACTTAATCTTCTTAACTGCCACAACCTCCCTAACCTGCGAGAACTACCTCATTTCATCCATATAAATAGAGGCATTGGGGAGGATGTTTGAGATATACATACTTGGAGAGCAAAGTTACGCTGGTGGATTGTCTACAGAAATCTTTGGAGCAGAGAAACTCAGAGTCCTTTGGTGACAGAGGAGTCCTTGTTCAGACATTGGGTTGTAACCTAAACTCTTTCTATTATTGTTAATAAAGATATTACTTCTTCCATATGTGTTTCATATCTTGTAGATTGGTAAATGTTTACATTTCAATATGATATATGATTTGCCTAACCTGCATCTATATATATGAATCATCTTGTATCTGGAAGAGTGTTTATTAACAGGTGAAGGAGGAACTATCCTGGAGACTTTGGAAGTGGATCAGAGAGGGAGAAGATAGCAAGGATCAACCTTCGTTTAATACAAGTAAGTCCTACTACTTTCCTATTTCCTATTCTGTGCTTTTAGAGTCAAACTGTCTGCAAGTAATGAGTATGTTGGTAACCCCCCAGACCTAGGTTATTAGGTGAATTATCCTGTACAACACCAGTGGCTCCATCAATTCCGAAGTTCATCAAAAAACTGGAATCCATTCCTGAAATTGATCTCCCATCCGAACAACCCATCAAGATCGCTCTAGCTTTGGCGGAGCGAGGGTTTGTAGGCCAGTTTATGGGGCTTTGGCCTTCAACAAGAACAATAGATAACTGGATCCAAAGGAATTGGAGGCCTCATCTCAAGAACAGTGTAACCTGCTACCTTGTTGGATGAGGGTTCTTCATCTTCGAATTCATAGAAAAAGAAGACCGAGATCTCATATTCAGAAACGACCCGTATTTCATGGGTACCCAGGGTCTGTATCTCAATAGATGGACCCCGGACTTCAATGCAGAAGTGGATGTGCCGAAAGAAGTTCCAGTGTGGGTTAGAATCCCAAATCTACCAGTACACTGCTGGAATATACAAACCCTTGAAAAAGTTGGAAATTCTCTCGGAAGATACATCGATAAAGCCGAAAACAAGGGTCAATACTCTTGTGCCAAAATTTGTGTAGAAGTTGATCTTGAAGCAGGGCTGCCAGAGGCAGTGAAACTAAAAGTTGGAGATTGGAACCTCTACCAAAAGCTAGATTACGAACAATTACCATTCAAATGCCGACTCTGCCATGAACATGGTCACTTCCAGAGAAATTGCCCCAAAAATCAAGCTACTGAAGAGGGAGAAGGATGGAAAACTGTTAAAAAAGGGAAAACAACTGGCAAAAGCAATGGAAAAAATGTTGAAGTGGGCATGCAAAATCATACGTCCAGCTCAACAAAAAAAAACCAGGAAGCCACAAATAATGCCCCAATTGTCATTCCAAATGATGAAGAACTTCAGAAGGTCAACAAGCCAGTCGGGAAAGAACCAACCGCTGAAAGCAATAAAAGTAATCCAAAAGGAAATCAGCCAGCCAATGGAGAGGATGCATAATCGTTGGATCCTGGGGAAATACCCCATCCGGATCCTAGAGTTTTGATGGCCACTGAGGTGCCAGGATCCTCCAAAGAAGCTAGTGCAGACCCTCAATTAGAAACACACCCGGATGAAGAATCGGACGATGGTTCCTCATCATGCAGCCTGCATGCAACCCCCATCAAAAATCCAAGAGGAAGGAAATCAAAGAAAAAGAAAAGAGAGGAAGCAACTTACCTAGCAATCCTAGAAGGATCACAAAAGACCCTAAAAGGCATTATGAACACCAGATCCAAAAAAGGAACTGTACCGGCCTCAAAAGGGGCCAACCCCAATCAAAGTAATTAATGTGGTACATTTCCTGGAATTGTAGAGGCATTGGATCGGCTTTAAAGAAGAAGCAATGAAAGACTTGGTTCGTATCCATAAGCAGGATATTCTGCTAGTCCAGGAAACAAAAATGGAGGAAATGGCTACCCTCCAAGTTGGAAATAAATTTTGGAAAAAAGGGCCTGGTATAGGAAACAACTCCAGAGGCGCATCTGGAGGCATTGCCACCTTTTGGGATGCCAGCCTGTATGATCTTGAAGATGAGGAACGAACGCTGCATTGGGTGTTCACAAAACTCATCCACAAATACTCTGGCCAAATTGTAAGTCTTTTCAATCTCTATGTCCTTGCTGTTTATTCGGAAAAAAAAGATTGCTGGAATATGCTTGAATCCTTCCTAATTAACTTGCATTAGTTAGAGAATATCATAGTAGCAGGTGACTTGAATGTCACTCTGGCTGCCAACGAGAAAAAAGGTGGAACACTGGTCAGAGATCCATCAAGGGAATGGGTTGAAGACTTAATTCTTGGTTGGGATCTGATTGACATTAAATCGGTCAAAGGAAAGTTTACATGGTCAAACAAGCGAATTGGTCCTAGCCATGTTGCAGCCAGGCTTGATAGGTTCCTTGTCCACTCATCCTTTCTCTCCTTGGGCCTCCTAGCCTCTTCCAAAATTCTACCTCACAGCACCTCGGGCCATAAGCCCATCCTTCTTGAGTTGGCTATTGACCAAAACCTTGGCCCGATACCCTTTCGTTTCAGCCCTCTCTGGTTCCATCAGGCAGACTTTATGCAAGTAGTCTCCGACTCCTGGGCAACTCAAATAAAAGGATCACCATCCTTCATCTGGGAAGAAAAAATAAAGAAGCTTAAACTTGATTTGAAAGACTGGGCAAGATGCATTACCTCCCCCACCTCAAAAAGGAAAGTGGCTCAAGCTGAGCCGGAAGCTCACCAAACTCTCATGGAATCCAACCCCGTCTTGGAATGCCACCTAAGAAAGGAAGAGAACCCGCAGAAAGAATTCCATTCGGCCTATAGGATGGAAGAAGAATATTGGAGGCAAAAATCCCGCAACCTCTGGCTTCTAAGTGGGGACAAAAACACTAAGTACTTCCATAAGCAAGCTGAAGCTCGAAAGAACTACAAAGCGGTCTCTGAAATAATTTATCAAGGAGAGATGATCAATGATTTTGAGGGCATAAAGAAGGCTGCTGAGGACACCTTCAAAGAGCTATTCACAGCTCCCATAGAGGACCCGCTTGACACCCTCACCCATCCTTTCGACCTCATCCCTCATCTTATCAAACCTGAGGAAAATAGATTCCTTATTTCCCCAGTCACTATGAATGAGCTGAAAGATGTCCTGGAGCTCATGAAGCCTGATAGCGCCCTGGGTCCGGACGGCTTCACTACTAGATTCTTCACTGGTTGCTGGTCAATAATTAAGTATGATCTCTTAAAAATGATCCGGTATTCTCAAAAGGTCAACAAACTGGGTGGCAGCACCAATTCCTCCTTCCTTGCTCTGATCCCAAAAGAAAAAGGTGCCAACTCCTTCAATAGATTCAGGCTGATCTCTTTGTGTAACACAGGGTACAAGATTATCACCAAGATTATAGCCACCAGACTAAAAATATTTCTGCCAAGGATTATCCCAGAAAACCAAGGTGGTTTCATCAAAGGCAGGAAAATTCTCGACAACATCATTCTCGTCCAAGAAGCAATCCATTCAAGCTTTCAGTGAAACGAAAAAGGTATGGCCATTAAACTTGATTTAGCTAATGCTTTCGATCGTGTAAGACATGATGTTTTGTTTGTTCTTATGTCAAAATTTGGCTTCTCACAAGCCTTTATAAGCTAGATCAAAGGCTGTATGGGTGACCCATGGATAGCCCCACTAGTAAATGGCAGGCCAACAAATTTCTTCAAAGCCTCCGGAGGCCTAAGACAGGGATGCCCGCTGTCCCCTCTTCTCTACGCCATTCAAGTGTTAATGCTCAGCTTTCAACTCAATCTTAGTCAGGACATCCACACGTTGCCAGGTCTAAGAATAGCAAACAATGTATGTGACATAAACCATGTGTAGTTTGCTGATGACACCCTTTTGTTAGGGGGAGCAAACTCCCATTCAGGTGAACAATTTAAACATGAGCTAGACATTTACAAAAAGGTATTCGACAGCAAAATAAATTATCAGAAAAGTAAAATATTCAGCTGGAAGTGCTCAGCAAGAGAGCTAGGGGAAATAGCAAGAGCACTTGGAATGGAAGGCACTATGAATTGGGACAATTTCCTTTACCTGGGCATACCAATCTGCAAAATCAAAATCAAACCAGCTTATTGGGAGCCTATTATAGACAAAATTAAAGACAAAATCCAAAGATGGAATGCAAACTGGCTCAACCTAGCAGGGAAGACAACTCTTATAAAAGCAGTTCTCAACAGCATGCCAATTTATCAGTCTTCAATCTTGCTCGCTCCAAGTTCAGCAATCCGAAAGATAGAAGGACTTCTCAAGAAATTCATTTGGGAAGGGGGCAAAGGGAATGCAAAAAAACTCCACCTCGTCAGCTGGGATAAGATCACAAAGCCACGTGATGAAGGAGGGCTTCAAAATCAGAGTTTACACAACCAAAATCTAGCTCTAGGAGCAAAGCTGCTATGGCAGATGATCACAGGGAAAGATAGCTGGAGTAAGAAAGATCTCCACAAAAAATATTTTCCTGGAACAAAGTAGAGGTGCCTGGACATGCAACCTCCAAACAGAAAAGGATCTCCTGTTTATAAACTATGTATTAAAGCGCTGGATATGTTCAAAAGGAACCTTTACTGGATTCCAGGGAATGGGAAGAAAATTAAAGTGTGGGAAGACTCAATCCTTGAGGAACCTCCTCTGGGGTTATGCTCGGAAGTTGACAACATCAAGCTTTGGCTCTTTGCTAAAGGAGTCACCACGCTGTGGGACCTATCAGCTTGGGATGACAACCTCTGGATAGGCTGGGCCCTTGGTGACCCCCCTCCTGATCTATATAAAGAAGCTGAAACTTTTACTAGCCTCCTCCAAGGCAAAGCTCCCATTAAAAAAAATCTCAGAGATAGAAGAGGGTGGGGAAATATATCAGGGAATTACTCAACTTCAAAAGGCTACAAGATCAGTCAAGCAATCCCTTCAGTTTCCCCCAATCCGGTGGTCTGGAAGTATCTTTGGTCTAAGCCCTTCATTCCAAAAATTGACTTTTTTTGTTGGACTCTTTCCCACAAGAGCATTCTTTCAGGGGAAAATCTAAAGAAACGAGGTATCGAAGGCCCTACTCGCTGCCCTCTCTGCAAAAGTGAGGAAGAAACCGCTGATCATATCATTATGGGCTGTCAATTCTCCAAAAAGGTGTGGACCAAAGCTTTGAGACTAAATACGGGAATAAATCTACCAGAAACTATTCAAGGGATGCTCTCAAATTGGATGAATCTGTCACCTTTTCAACTGTAAAAAAAGCCACTTCTCTGAACAACCTGGAACTGGTTCCCAAAAGCCATTTGCTGGAAGTTGTGGATAGAAAGAAATAATCATATTTTTAGGGATCATGAAAGTCAGCCTGATAAAATTGCCATCCAAGCCAGAGCAGTTCTTGGGGAAGTTTTGGAGCATAATCTGAATGATTCTAGCTGTCTACTGCCTGAAGAGTCGCATTGGCTAAGCTTGATCATTTCCAACCTTCAGAATAGACCCTGGCCTATTCTGCCTCAACCAGCCCATTGGGAAATTAGGCTTGAGGAAATGAATTTTATCAGCTGGAAGTCTTCGCTAAATAATCATTGTCTCTTCTTCAACGGTGCTGCAAAGGGAAATCCAGGCCAAGCTGGTTGCGGGGGTGTGATCTGCTTGGCTAATGGAAATATGAACAGTAGCTACTCTTGGGGACTCGGTATTGAATCAAACAATATCTCCAAATTTTGTGGACTTCTGCAGGGTCTAAAGATTGCCCTGTCCAAAAGAATCACCAAGTTGTCGGTCTTTGGGGACTCTAGAATGCTAATTCTTTCTCTAAACCAGAAGAAACGCCCTACGCACCTCAGGTTGGCTCAAATTTATCAGAAAATACGCTATTTAAGCAAAAAGTTTCAAACAATAAGTTTTTACCATGTGCTACGGGCACTAAATTCGTTGGCTGACAAAGCAGCAAACCATGGGACTCTCCTGGGAAGAGGGGTCTTAGTTAATGATGGAGTTGAAGACAGAAGTGACATTCCATAGATCCTGTAGATTTCTTTTCAAATGCCAGCGTGCTCCTCTGTCCTGCTAAGAAAATGTGACCCACGTTCCTCCTCTTACACTGACAGGAATGATTTGCCAAATCGCAAAAGGAAGAGATCTAAGCCTTGTTATTCCTCATTTACTGACAAGAAATCGATCCCAAATCACTTAAAGAATCGGTCTGAAACACGTTTTTCTCAACGCTCTGCCAGGAGATCTAAGCAAAATCACAGAAGGAGGAGGAGGATCCGTGACTGCACTTCCACGCCAGACTGTTATTTATTGAGAACTCATCTCTTCATCCTCTCTAGAAACAAAGATGAACTCACAGAGGAGTTTCTACATCTTGGAAAGCCAAAGCTAATTTTGTTGAAGCACCTGCAAACCTGCTCACGGTTTATTACTGATCGGATTTCTCCTGTCATGCTAATTGATATGGATTCCTCTTCAGAATCTGGCCCCACAGTTGAAGAAAAGATCACCTCTATGGAGACTTCTTTGGGAAGGCTCAGAGCAAGGCTTGATCAACAAGATAAACTCCTGTAAGAGTCCAACTAGGTGGGGGAGAAATCTTGGGATCTCATCAATGAAGACCTCAGAAAACTAAGAGCAGATCACAAAGAATCAAATGAAAAGCTGGAAAACTTCAAGGAAGATTCTCAAACAAATTTCAAGGACATTGCAAATTTCCATGAAAATTTTGGTAATCGCATAAGTGCTTTGGAATCCGCTATTGTAAATCTGCAAGCAAAAATGGACAAATGAACAGCAGTCTGAAGAATGTCTGTAGTTTCTGTGTCAAGAAGTATTCTTCTTTTATGTTAAATCTTCATTTCCCCCTCTCTTTAATCTATGTTTTCTACCCGTTGGAAGCATTGGATCCTAGATCCATTTTGAATTATAATCCAACTAAGATAAGGCTCTATGTACCTCTGTCAAAGCACGCAGTAGCTGGTTTACCGGTCTCTTTATAATCTACTCCTATGTTTTAGTAAAAAAAAAAAGATAACTTCTACAGGAATCTTAGAGTATTATTCCCATAATATTTACAGATTGGTGAAGAACAAGCTTACGGATCGAAGATCCTTATTTAAACACTATAATTATAGATTTCCTAATCTATAATAAACCCAAAGGGTCGTTTATAAGAAATTCATCAACACATCAATACATGTTCGTAAGTCCACATGATGGCTACCCTAGGTTGTAAAAAACCTCGATCTGTTAAAGCCAATCACTTTACAAGTCATGAGATTGAATTCCTTTGAATCTTTAGTATAATATATCAGACCTAGGATCCCTTAATTACAATCCACTAACAGACTTTAAACAATACAAAATTAATCCAAATCTATAATTGTTTATACAACAACTATCACATTTATTCATTATAGTACAGGAATCGACGTTTGGGAAAAGTCCACATCATTGCTTCCAAACTATGCTATAAACTTCCGATTATAGCTTCTAAACACTCACAATATAATTAAAATGCAATCATTACATAGAGGAAGAGCCTCATTTTTATATTATTATAGATATCATCTCTTACCAAGATTGCGGGATTGGGTCCCCTATCTATATGGGATAAACAATTAAACATTAAAATAACGTGTTCAAAATTGTAAGAGTAAAACACACATAATATGGATGTAAGTCTTTGGGTGATTCCATGAAGGTGGGTAACACTTTTTGGCCAAATTTGGGATGAAAACCTAATTTTTTTACTCATGTGCTAGATAGAATCCCTTGAAATGCATATATGCCATGTGAATTTCGACTTGCAGTTAAAAAAAAAATTGTAGAATATTATGTTGGCTTCCCAATGATATTTTTTTTAGATATTCCGATGTCATTTAACGTGTGAAATTTTGCATTTAATGAACTATGTGACCTTAAAAATTTGAAGAAGTTAATAAGTGGCTCGTGTCCAACCCCAATAATTCAATTTTACATTAATAATTAATATATATAAGCATGATCTACACAAATGCATTGTGGTATGCATATTTTTTTGTTAATTTATTTTGTAATATACAATTATTTATTATTTTTTGAAAGTGACCACTCTGATTTCAGTATCATTTGATACACATGTGTGTCCATACTAGCTTTTTTTCATTGTTTTAAAATTTTTTAAAACCAAAGATACCCATTTGAAGAGGACACACTGATGTGTGGGCTGTGATTTTTAAGAAATTTTTGGATGTGTATTTTTCACCGTGAGGATTTTTCTTTGAGCTACTTCGAAGTTGTTGTTAGGTTTTCTAAGTGTAAGTTTTAACATGAATTAAAAAACACCCATATGAATTCCAAAACGCATGCATGATACCTCAATGGATAGAGGATTAGATGATGAATATATCGGTATAAAATTTGCTCAATTATGTGCCATGAATGGTAGGGTTTACACCCCTGGAAGACACAAAGAAATATTGATTTTCATGTAAGAGGGATAATTATTTGTTTTTCAAGACCTTGATCGAGGTATTCAAATCCCTTGTCTGAGGTTTTAATAGTACCTTGATCGAGGGTTTATTAGACCCTCAATCGAGGGTATTATAAACCCTCAATCGAAATACAGTTCAAACCTCGTACATATTAGTATATCAGAAGCTCGATCGAGCTACTGTTAACACCTCTATCGAGGGTTTAGTAGAAGCTCGATCAAGGTTTTAAGAAAATATCGATCGAGCGTTTGTTAAACCCTCTATCGAGGTGTTAAGACCTTGATCGAGGGTTTAAAAATTGCTCGATCAAGTTACATTTTTGTGTTTTAGCCGAAAGCGCCTTGCCAAAAAGTGTAACCCAGCTCCATGGATGCACCCCTTTTCCATAAACTACCATCACAACACTTGTCAACAACATGTACTACAAACTTAATACAGAGGTATTAAAATGAAAATTTGTTCTCTTTCCATGACCATAATACCATCTACAATGACAACCAAGGTTTTCATTACAATCCACATAAACAATTACATACATCAAATTACAAACAACATTGGTTAAAAACCAACCGAGGTTGTCTCCCAATGCTCTAAACTATTGAAAGTATATACCAGAATATATATATTTATACATGCATACAGAGTGGTTATAGGACCATTATTAATGGCTTCCACTATAAATAAAAAACCCAAGGTCGTATTGAAAAACTATATAGAAATAAGAACTGACAAGGGCATTCCAAAGCACTACCAGGGTTTAAATAAAATGCAAATATTTAATAACATGCGTAGTGCCAGTATTGGCTACAAGCCGTAACAACCCGTTAAGGGTTTTTCTAAACAATCTAGCTAGCTTAATCTTAAAAGAAGTAAACCACTTATCTTTTTGTGGTGGCTACCATAATCTTTCATGACCTCTGCCAACGAGACCTGTAAACCATCAATGGGTTAGGTCATTAAATACTCTGCAACTTTTTAAAAGAAAGTTTAATGATTAAGTTGAAACAGGGTTGAGTGCATCTTCCCATGGAGTTTGAGAATGTGGGCCTCGGAGGAGGTGACCCTGTCTCCTTCCTATCTACTATCGAGACTTGCATTTTAAAACCTGATTACTGTTAGCACACTTTGATTATTCATCTTTCCAAAACAATATTTAAGAAACCCACAGTGTTGGAAATTATTAGCTTGGCATGGGGCATTAAGGGCCAAGGGTCTACTCCTCCAAGCACCCTTATCCCTCCATAGCCTCCAAAACCAAACTTGTCAGTAAAATCAAAGAAAACAACTGTGAAAGAAAATCCATTTGCAGACAAGGGTACAGTTGCGTTTACCTTGGAAAAGGTTGTTCATAGCATTGGAAGCCTCAAGAAGATGTTGGAACTCCAATTTGGATAGAATTTCGTTAGGATATATGGAGAAGTGATGGCTACCACAGAGAAACCATTTAAAAAATTCCATTAACCTTGTGAAAATGGAGTTGAGCAACACAAGGAATAGAGCTCGACCTTCGACCGAATTTTGAAAAGTAAAACAATGCAAGTGCGAAAACCAGACATCGTAAAGAATTCTAAAACCCTTGCAAGATCAAGTAAATCTCACCATCCACGTGTAGAGAAAGGATCGCATCCCTTATTACCTCATGGGTCTTGGATGCGCTGCTAACTCGCAGCCAAGACTGGTTTAATGTCAACCATAGGAAAACATTATTATCATGACATAAATCATTTACAAAGAAATCATTGTGAATCCAAACCATGGATCATGTATTAAAAACCCATCATATAACCTATGTCTTGGATCGTCGAATATATATATATGTTACACAACCATATCATATGCCAAGTTAACCTTTGTGTTGGAAACCCCATAGTATAAACGTTCACCTTTATGCTTTAAACCTCCATACTGTTATTTGGGATCTAATGACATCATGGGTCATGGATAGACCCATACCTTTCCAAGGTATGTCATAAAGGCCATGGTTATTTACAAAGGTCAATACCTTAGCAGTAGGTTAGGCTAAGGTGTTGGGAGGGGTTTTATGTAGATTTTAAAAATAAAACATTAAAACCATAATCATAGTAAAAACCTTGTTGCTTGCATATAAGCCTAAAAAACATGACAAGATTGTTAAGATATTAACCACTCATACACATAAAATAAACTAAATAGGTGCACTAAAACAAACACTTGTAGGATCTGTAAAGAGTTGCAGTAGATAAGTAAAAAACATGCAGTTCCATGCCAAGTACAAGTAGGTAAACCCTATTTTTATTCATGGTAAGAGATAACCGTATGGGGAACCATACTTTACAAACCCTAAGCCTCTCATTCTTAGGGCAGGTATTATTTACATAGTGTAACTATGATAAGGCTAAGCCTTAACAGTAAGATATTTAACTAAAAAACAAGTAAACAAGTACATCACCTGAAGGAGTGTGGTTGAAGGTTCCGGAAGGAAATGACCACCTTAAACATCAAAAAATCCGTCGCAAGAATTAGGACAATAGATATTAGAACCAACAATAATTTAAACACATAATTATGCTAAAGTAAATGTAAAAATAACACATGCAAATTTTTTTTATGTATGATTTTTAGGTGTGTTACATAATGGTATCAAAGCACGGTTTCAACACTAGGCTTGAATCGACTCAACACTAAACTACTACAGAAAACAACAAACTAACTCCTATTTTATTTTGTTAAATTCTCTTACAAAAAAAAAAGAGAAGCACAAATATATTTTGCAGGTAACATGGCAAATGCAGAGATGTCTGCAGAAGAGGAACGTCACCCAGAACATCCTTTAAATAATGAAAAAGTTAACTTGAGGGATGGAGAAATTTGGATTGATCTAAATGACAGCCAGGATAATAAATCTGAACTAAAACGAACTGCTAATGAGTTAATATTTGAACTAATAAGGGTTAAGGAATATAACGAGTGGATTCTAAAGTCTTAAGAAGAACTAACTGCTATTATGTTAGCAAAACTCCATAATGATGAAAATGATAAAAATAAGGACTATGAACAAGAAATTCCTAAAACTGCACTGTACAACAAATGTAAGGGAATAAAGCTGGAATTTTCCAGCCATAAACCTGACACTTCAAGAGAAGAGTCAGTTAAACATCATAGAAAACAACAAGAGTCAAGTGAAAGCAGTGACGATAATAAGAAGAAAAGAAAATATATAACCTATGAGGAAATCTTTGGGGAGTTTAAGAAAATTAAACTAGCCATGTTTAATGGGGAAGTTGAAAAGGGAAAAGAGGCAGAGGCCTGGATGTCTGGAATTAAAAAAGTATTTTCAGATTTATAATTACTCTGATGAGTGTAAGGCTAAAATTCCCATCTATAATCTGACCGGAATGGCAGATATATGGTGGAAAGACATAAATAAGGTTAAAGGGATAAAGAGAGATATGTAACTTGGAAAACATTTAAGAAAATCTTTAAAAGAAAGTACTTATCTGAACAGTATTATGAAGAAAAAGAAAAAAGAATTTTATGAACTAAGGATAGGAGCCATGACAATGAAAGAACTCTGTAGTATGTTCTTAAGCCTACTTCGTTATGTTCCACATATAATTGATGATAAAACTGAAATACATCGGTTCCTCAGTTGTTTTCCTATAATTTTCAAAGAACTAATTAAATATGACAATCCAAAGATGATAGAGGAAGTGGCGAGGAAGGAAAACTTCTCTTTCGATCAAAATAAGAATAAAAGAGAGAATATACCAGCTTGAAAGAATAAAATGCCAAATAATTTTGATCCTAAAAAGAAGCAAAATAAGTTCCATAAAAATTCGGGGAATAACTACAGGGGATACAAGGGTAATAATTACAAAACCTTTAAAACCCAAAACTCTGTAGTAAGAGAACCTTCAAATGTTCATAATAAAAAATCAGCACAAAAAGAACCTTTAAATTGTTGGGAGTGTGGAGGGACACACTAGTTTAAAGACTACCCAGTAAGGAAAAAGAAATTCTTTAATGTACATTCTATCCAAGAAGCAGTCACATTTGGGAACATGGCAAGGAGCATGCCCAAAATATGTGTTGCACTGGAAAATCGACAAGCAGAACACCAAACTTATATGGTCGAAATTGAAGGTATGATAAATAACTGACCTATCTCTATCTTAATTGATCCAGGTGCAAGCTTGAGTTATATTTCACATAGAATAGTTGATTTATGCGAATTGGTACCTGAAAAGTTTGATAAGTCGTGGCTAGTACAGTTAGCCACATGTACAAAATAGAAAGTTACTAGTCTTGGTAGAAATTGTAAATTGATGATGAATGATTTACTTACGCATGTTAATGTAAATATATTTCCTTTAGGATCCTATGATTTATTAATAGGAATGGATTGTCTAGAGGAACATCAAGTTGTGTTAAACTGTTTTGATAAAACATTTACATGTACTGACAATAATGATAATAATATAAAAATAAAAGGAATTCCTAGGAAGGTAACCATCAGAGAAATGTCTGCTATCCAAATGAAAAGATATGTAAGAAAATGATGTAAAGTATTCATTGTTTATATAATGAATGACAATGAAATCGATAATAATCCTAAACTAGAGGAAATACCAGTTTTAAAGGAGTTTGAAGATATCTCTCTGGAAGAAGTCCCCGGACTTCCTCCGAAGAGATATTGACTTCATAATCGGTCTGATACCCAGAGCGGTACCATCATCGAAAGCTCCATACCAAATGAATATAATAGAACTTATAGAGTTGAAATCACAACTACAAGAACTAATTGATAAAAAGTACATCTGACTAAGCGTCTATGCCTAGGGAGCACCGGTCTTGTTTGTGAAAAAGAACGACAAAACACTAAGATTATGCATAGATTACCGACAGTTAAATAAGGTGATTATTAAGAACCGATACCCACTCCCCCAGATAGATGATCTGTTCAATCAATTCCATGGAGAAACTATATTTTCACAGATAGTCTTAAGGTTGGGTTATCATCAAGTGCGAATAAAAAATAAAGATATATTTAAAACAACATTTTGGACCCATTACTGTCACTATGAGTTAGTCGTAATTCCGTTTGGGTTGACAAACACACCTGCTGCATTCATGTGTTTGATGAACAACATCTTAAGAAACTACCTAGAGATAAGTTTGTGGTTTTCTTCATTGACGACATACTAATCTACTCTAAAAATGAACAAGAACATAAACAACATTTAAGAATAGTTTTGCAAGTAGTAAGAGAACAAGTGACTTTATGCAAAATTTAGTAAATGTGATTTCTTTAAAGATAAGATTCAGTACCTCGGACACGTATTGTCCAAGGATGGAATATTAGTCGATCCAAACAAAATAAAGGCCATCATGGAATGATCGGTTCCTAAGAATGTATTTGATATCAGATCATTTATGGGTATTACCGGATACTACCGTAAGTTCATTGAATGCTTCTCTAAGATTTCCTACCCCATAACCTCTTTTCAAAAGAAGGGTAAAAATTTGAATGGACTGAAAAATGCATGGAAAGTTTTAACAAACTAAAAAAATTAATAACTACCTCCCCGATCTTAAAGATTGTTGATCCATTCAAGGATTTCGTCCCGTATGCCGATGCTTGCATGAAGGGCTAGGCGGAGTTTTATTACAAGACAATTATGTTGTGGCATATGAATCCAGAAAACTAAAAGATCATGAGAAAAAATATGCAACACATGATTTGGAACTTGCTGATATAATTCATGCCTTAAAAATGTGGCAAAACTACCTAATTAGAATAATTTTTTTTTTTATGTCAGACAACATAAGTCTTAAATACTTATTTGACCAACAGAATTTGAATGCAAGATAGGCCAAATGGTTGTCCCTTTTAAGCGAATACGATTTCAAAATAAAACATATAAAAGAAAAATAAAATAAAGTGGTAGACACTCTAAGTCGTCATGCGAATTTACTGTTTGGAAGTAGCAACTATGAATCTGATTCGGAAAATCAAATTCTAAGCATTGAAAATTATGATAAAGAATATCAGTTTTTAAAATAAAAGACTGCTAAAAATGAACAAAATCAAGTAAAAACAGAATTCACCCTAAACCAACAAGAACTATTCCTACATAAAAATAGTTTGTGCATAAAAAACATAGCAGAAATTAAACTTACAGTCATGGATGAACTACATAAAAGACCATATTCAGGGCATCTAGGTTATCAGAAAATGATCACTATGATAAAAAACGATTTCTTTTGGCCAAATATGAAGAAAGAGGTGGCTGAATACTTAGCTCATTGTATTGAATGTCAGTAAGTTAAGGCAGTACATCAACATCCCACAAGATTTTTGAATCCACTACCCATTCCATAATGGAAGTGAGAGACAATCAGTATGGATTTCATCACCAACCTACCTAACAATTTCAGACAACGTGATTCCATCATGGTTATCGTTGACAAATTAAGTAAAGCTACTCATTTTATCCCTGTTAAATCTACCTATAAAGCTGTTAACATTGCATATATCTTCATGAAAGAAATATTTAGGCTACATGGCATGCCGAAAGTAATAGTCTCATATAGAGACACAAAGTTTGCAGGTAACTTATGGAAAGTCTTGTTTAAAGGATTGAGCACACCGTTAAACTTCAGTACTACATATCATCCACACAAAAATGGGCAGATTAAAAGAGTAAATCAAGTCTTAGAAGAAATTCTAAGAATGTATGTTATGGACAAAATGGGTAGGTTGGAAGACTACCTACACTTAGTAGAATTTGATTATAATAATCATTTTCAAGTTTCTGCAGGTATGAGTCCATTTGAAATCTTATATGGGCGTAAGTGTAATACTTCAATCTCATGGAACAACCTTGTTGATATATTAATGTTAGGACTTGATTTATTAAAATATATAGAGCTAACCATGAAACGGGTACAACAAAATTTAAAGGGTTCCCAAGACAGACAGAAAATCTATGCTGATCTAAAAATAACTCCTAGAGAGTTCCAGGTGGGTGATCATGTATATATAAAGGTAAATTCCAAGAAAATTTCCTTAAGACTGGGAAAGTATTCAAATTTGGCGCCCAGTTGTTGTGGTCCATTTTAAATTTTAGCTAAAGTGGGGCTGGTCGCGTACTAGTTAGCCTTACCACCCAATATTAGAGTGCATAATATGTTTCACGCTATATTGAGAACATATGTTCATGATGTTACTCATGTGATTGATTGGAATGTAATCCAGGTGGAACCCGAAGGAGAGTTCCAAGTGGGGTCAGAGCAAATTCTCGACAGGAGAGAACTTTTACTCCAGAACCGTACCATCAAACAAGTCAAGGTGCAATGGAAGCACCTTAGTCTAGAAGAAGCTAATTGGGAGCTGGAAAGTAATATGTGGGAGGCATACCCATACTTGTTCCAAGAATATGTAATGGAAGAAAGAAACAAAAGCTATAACACCATGGACAGTGTTATATTCTAAGGGGAGGTGTATGTAACACCCCCATAATTAATAATTATTATTAATTCTACTAGAAAATACTTTATTTATTATTTTTGACAGAAAAGTCAAGAATAAAACATTTTGTAATAAAAACAACTTTATTTAATAAAATATGTTGGAAGGGGACAAGAGTGGATATAGCTATTGAAGAGTGTTTGTTGACCCACAAGAGAAAAAAACCACTAAGTTAGAACTCAAGATGCAGGAGGAATCATCCCCAAAAATTAGGGCACAACTCCTAGTTGAGTGCTAAAGAGCAGGAGGCTCATAAATGACCAAGTCCTAGGAGAAATACTATAGATTAGTATGTCCATAAGTAGCAAGAGGCTAGCATTGGATGGGGATTAAACATATGTGAAATGCAAGAGATGGCACATTAAGGTTTTACTCTTTTGGTTCACGAACAAGATCAGGGGTTCTGGAGCAAGTAACTTGGCTGCTTCGGGAGCTGGTTGGGAGGAACACCGTCTCCACTCTTATATTCCCAGCATTGGTTCCAGGTTTATACTTATATTCTTAATGCTGTATAATATATTAAATCCCTAGATATGTAGTAGCTTAACTCTAGTGGTTTTCGATTAATCTATTGTTGATTATACTTGTATCTTCCACATAATGGAGTGGAATCATTTTAATTCTAATATGCACAATAATTTTCCATATTTTGACTGTATATTTCCTAATGGCATCATTCTTTTTATATATTTTCTTTACTCTGTATATTGAAGTTAAATTTGTGATTGTATTTACAAATAAGTATAGATCGGCAATCCTTCCAAGTAAGCAAATGGATCCATTTTATTTAATGTTTATCGAAATTCACTGCACAACTCTACAGTGTCAGATTATATAATATTATTATATAGATATGTAGCTTTTGGCTTAACTATAAACATGAATCTTTTAAATAATAATAATAGTATTACAACTTATGAATTAACTAAGTTAAGTACTAAGCATTGAATAAGATCTGTACAGGAGAAAGCATTGTTAAATATCGTGAGTATTTACATAGGAATATGATATCTAGAAATAAACTAATGTTAAATTAGTATCTAGACAACATCATAACAAATCGTGTTTACAAACAGATCCCATCTAATCATTGGTTCTTCTATAGTAAGATAACTTCTACAGGAATCCTAGAGTATTATTCCTATAATATTTACAGATTGGTGAAGAACAAGCTCACATATTGAAGATCATTATTTATATACTATAATTATAGATTTCCTAATCTATAACAGGCCCGAAGGGTCGTATATAACAAATTCATCAACACATCAATATAGGGTCGTAAATCTACATTGTGGCTACCCTAGGTTGTACAAAAACTCGATCTTTTATACCTGATCACTTTCCAAGTCACGAGATCAAATTCCTTTGAGTCTTTAATATAATTTATTGGATCGAGGGTCCCTTAATTACAATCCACTAGCAGACTTTAAACAATACAAAATTAATCCAAATCTATAACTATTGATATGCCAGCTATCACATTTATTCATTACGGTAGAGGAATCAACATTTGGGAAAAGTCCACATCGTGGCTTCCAAACTATGTTATAAACTTCCGATTATAGCTTCTAAACACTCACAGTATAATTAAAATGTAATTATTATAATTAAAATGTAATCATTATATAGAGGAAGCATTAATTTACAATTAACCATCAAAATCCCAAAGAAAAATTGCACTTAATGTCACTTAATACAATTTTGTGAGGGTTCATCGCTACTGCTTGCACTCAAATGATATTAAATTTAAAATTCACCAATGAGGGAAATGATATTAAATTTGGAGTAATGTTTTTCAATTTGGGATCATGTTTTTGATTGATTTTTTAAAACTATATAATAGTTATTTTTAAAATTAACCAATAAAGGGAATGATATTAAATTTGAAGAATTGTTTTAAAATTTCGGATTGTGTTTGTGATTTATTTTTTAAAAGATTTAATAGTTTGATATTTTGAAATATAAAAAAAGTGTGAATGTTGTA
>LPNX010167234.1:11115-28964 GCA_001517045.1 Pseudotsuga menziesii | reverse complement strand
TATATATATATATATTAGGGTTTTATGTTATGAATTCCTGCAATGTTTTTGGATCGTTTGGTTAATTTTGCACCATTTTCTTATTAAGTAGATTAAACAGACTTGATCAATGCTTGTTGAAAGGATGCAACCAACAAAACTGAAGGATGTATTTATTTGATTTCAATGGTTATTTATTTGATTTCAGAAGGTGGCCATGTTTTGTCATTTCTATGTACGTCCAACCAGTTATTGTGGAATATTACAAAGCCTCTAGAGAACGATTGGGTTCCATGGGTGGATATTGGAATAAAAAATACATGTGTATACTGTGATGCAAATAACGTGGAAATGAAGCTTCAGCTTGAGGATAACACCAATCAAGCATTTACTTTGACGCAACCAGTTCTAGTAGCGAAAGATGTGATTGTTCGATATAATACCCAAGGCTCAGTTGTAGACTCTATCAACAATCTCAGTGTTGATTTTTTCAACTGTCATGCATAACAAAAGGACTATACTTATATATTATAAATGCCAGTTTTGTATCTTGTGACCTCATCACCTTTATTTTAATAGAAATAATCCAGTGTAAAGAAATTATAAGAGCTTTGCTTTGTGGTATTCATGTAATATGTTATTAAAACACATTGTTTTATTTGAAGTACTTTTAAAGTGGTTATTATTTTTCAGCAAGTATTAAGGTGGAGACCGTGTTCAAATTTGTGAGTGGGTTATTGATTGGGTATGATTGTAAAGGCTCTTAAAATGATTGATAGTAATTTAATAAATTAAATTTGGTGGTATAATTTGGAAGTTTGATTGATTTGTTTGAAAAACATGTGCTGCAAAACACATGATAACAAAGATTTTTCTATTATTCATAACTTAGATTATACAAAACTCAAAATAGTAGGTTTAGGATACTTATTTTATTTAGGGTTGGAGATGAATTATGAATTGATCCTGATTGGTTTTACAAATTAATAGGCTGTTTTTTTTAGATTTATAAGTTATCACTGAATGGGTTAGTTATGCTGATAGGCCTTTAGATATTATTTGAGATTGTGGGCTTCGTTGAGCCAATCAACAAGACTAACTTGACTGTAGGGTCTGTGCAAGAAGTTGAGGGTCTCTTTTGGCGCGTTAGATGCAATACAAAATTGAAAAAATAGACATCCATCAACTTGCATGGATATTTTGAGACACTTACACAATGAATCTTACGATCAGTTAAAAAAAAGAAATGTAGGAAATTGAATGGCCCTTCCAAATATATAATTTTTTTATATTGAAAATGTTGTTAACTGTATAAAGTTAGATATTTTTTAACAGGCACTTTTTATTTTTGGGACAAATTATAAGGTATATGTTTTTGTGGGTACAACGTTTGAGTGTCTAAATGATGGAATAAACTTACGAAAATCGGTATACATATAGAGAACATATAGGACTAGTGCACGACTATTTTTTCGATAATAAAAATAATATTTTTAAATTTGTTTTTAATTATATAAGAGATCAAACCTTGAAAATGGTACGTCAATTGTGGGTGCAGCGTTTGAATGTCTTAATGCAATTATTTGGAAGTGGGCTTTTTATAGCATGTAGAGGTTGGTGTTCTTTAGTGCACCATACAATTTTTTCTTTTAAATGGTTGAGAAACGAAAGAGATATGGACAAAACACTAATAGTGTGTTTTTTGAGTTGAGGAGTGATGACAGAAGATAAATAAGAAAAAAATATGTATTCTTGTTAAAATTTACATATTTAGAATCTGCAAAAAAAAACAATATTTGTTTCTAAAATATCATAAAAAATGGAGGTGTGCAGCATAATCAGACGAACCGCTAAACATGAGCATATTGGAAATTTGGATATAATGCTGAATTAGCCATGGTTTATCAAACTCCAAGGCATAGGCATGTTGAATCTGAAGCAAAGTACAAAGCAGACACATAGGCATAGGAATTCCATGAAAGCATGGGTGAAGGCTCGGCCTTGTCATTTGTTGGGTTTTTTTTTTGAATTTAACCAATATGCGAGTGCGATTTAGTAAATCCAAATGCGTGTGCGATTTATAAAAGCCAAACATGTGTGTGTTGTAGTTAACATCATTTTAATCATTATCATCAACATCATCATCATCATCATCATCATCATCATCATCACCTTCATCATCACCTTCGTCATCATCATCATCACCATCCTCATCCTCATCATCACCATGATCATTGGTCATTGATCATCATCACCATCCTCATCCTCATCATCACCATGATCATTGATCATCGATCATCATCATCAACATCACCATGATCATCATCACCATCGTCATCATCATCATCATCTTCATCACCATCAACATCATGAACATCATCAACACCAGCGTCGTCGTCATCATCATCGTCATCATCATCATCATCATCACCTTCATCATCATCATCAACATGATCATCATCATCACCATCAACATCATGAACATCATCATCACCAGCATCTTCATCATCATCATCATCATCAACATCATCATCATCATCATCAACATCATCGTCATCATCCTCATCCTCATCATCATCCTCATCATCATGATCACCTTCATCATCATCATCATCTTCATCATCATCATCACCATCAACATCATGAACATCATCATCACCATCATTGTCATCATCATCATCATCATCATCAACATCCTCCTCCTCATCATCATCATCGTCATCATCATCAACATCATCGTCATCGTCATCATCATCATCATCATCGCCATCATCACCATCCTCATCCTCATCATCAACATCGCCTTCCTCATCATCATCATCATCATCATGAACATCATCGTCACCATCGTCGTCATCATGATCAATATCATCATCACCATCGTCATCATCATCATCATCTTCATCCTCCTCCTCCTCCTCCTCCTCATCATCATCATCAACATGATCATCATCATCACCATCAACATCATGAACATCATCATCACCATCGTCATCATCATCATCAACATCAACATCATCATCATCATCATCATCATCCTTATCATCATCATCACCTTCATCATCATCATCATCACCATCCTCATCCTCATCATCACCATGATCATCGATCATCGATCATCAATCATCATCACCATCCTCATCCTTATCATCAACATGATCATTGATCATCGATCATTGTCATCAACATCGCCATGATCATGATCATCATCAACATCAACATCATTATCAATTTCATCAACATGATCATCAACATCACCATCAACATCATCATCACCAGCGTCGTCATCGTCATCATCATCCTCATCATCCTCATCATCCTCATCATTGTCATCATCATCATTACCTTGATCATCATCATCAACATGATCATCATCATCACCATCAACATCATGAACATCATCATCACCAGCGTCGTCATCATCATCATCATCAAAATCATCGTCATAATCCTCCTCCTCCTCCTCCTCCTCCTCCTCCTCCTCATCTTCATCATCATCATCACCATCAACATCATGAACATCATTATCACCATCGTCATCATCATCAACATCATCGTCATCATCATCGTCATCATCGCCATCATCATCACCATCATCACCATCCTCCTCCTCCTCCTCCTCATCATCATAGACATCTTCATCATCATCATCATCATCATCACCATCATCACCATCCTCATCCTCATCCTCCTCCTCTTCCTCATCATCATCATCACCATCATCACCATCATCATCGTCATCATCATCATCATCATCATCCTCATCATCATCATCACCTTCATCATCATCATCACCATCAACATCCTCACCATCATCTTCATCATCATCATCACCATCATCACCATCATCATTGGTCATCGATCATCATCACCATCCACATCCTCATCATCACCATGATCATTGATCATCTATCATCATCATCAACTTCGCCATGATCATCATCACCATCATCGTCATCATCATCATCATCATCATCATCATCATCATTAGCATCAACATCATCATAAACATCATCAACATGATCATCATCATCACCATCAACATCATGAACATCACCATCACCAGCATTGTCATCATCATCATCATCATCATCATCACCGTCGTCGTCATCATCATCATCATCAACATCATCCTCATCATCATCATCATCATCATCATCATCATCGTCATCATCATCATCATCATCGCCATCATCATCACCATCGTCACCATCCTCATCCTCCTCATCATCATAAACATCTTCATCATCATCATCATCATCATCACCATCATCACCATCCTCATCCTCATCATCACCATGATCATTGATCATCAATCATCATCATCAAAAGAGGCATGATCATCATGTTCATCATCATCTCCATTTTCATTATCATCATCATCTTCATCACCATCGTCATCATCAACATCGTCATCATCAACATCATCATCACCGTTGTCATCATCAACATCAACATCATCATCACCATCAACATCATGAACATCAACATCACCTTCCTCCTCCTCATCATCATCACCTTCATCATCATCATCATCAACATGATCATCATCATCACCATGAACATCATGAACATCATCATCACCATCGTCGTCATCATTATCATCATCATCATCATCACCATCATGATAATCATCATCCTCTTCATCACCATCAGTATGGAGGGATGGAGTAAGGGAGAAAAAGGAACATATAGGGAGGGATGCAAAGAGAATGAGGGAGGTATATTTAGAAAGAGATAGGGATATGTAGGGATTATTGGGGCTATAGAGAGAAACATTTATATGCATGAAAAGAAGGGAACATAGAAACATTTGTTTTGTTGCTAGCCATAGAAAACATTTGAGAAGTTATGATCTTATTCGTTGCCCTAACCGTACACCCACTCTATTAATTGTGCTTAACCATATCGCATGCACGTTATACTTAAACAAAACGCCTACGCGTTTTTAGTCTATATAGTGCGTGTGCATTTTGGGACTGTAAAAACAGTGAATTGTTTTTGTCCGAGAGCAACTTCACTCTATTTTTATGAATTTATCCCATTACCATGCGTTTTTTTTTTTAGGAGCACGAGCCCGCTTGTGAAAATAATCACAATTTACACATTCTCCATCATTCTTTTTGTTATGTAGGTGCAACATTGAGGATATCTTTCATGGTTGAGGAGCACACAGGATAAGATATCAAGCTTCAATGTCATTTCAATGTCATTTCATTTCATTGTAAGTAAGAACACAGGGTCCTTCGTTTTCTCAAGCCTACATCTAAACTAGTTAATTTGAATGTAAAAATCCTCCGTAGGTATTCTATTAGAAGAGAACATCTTGACACAACTGCCTAGACAAATTTTTAGGCCTTTATTGGTCGGTTGCCACGTCGTGACATGAAGCTAGTTGATGCAGTAAAGGGACTAGTGCAGAGTTTTTGGCATGATCACACAAGGCCTTCTTCAAACCAGAAGGATGTATTAAAACTAAGAAGGGGTTCAAAGGACTGTGAACCACATATTAAGAATCTTCTTGATATAACACAGACATAACTATACGAGAAATTTAGGAATGAACATAGACAATTGAATTTGGGGCAAAGATCTTTTGAGAAATGTAAGCCCTGGTATGTTAGAATAAATACTATTCATAACACTTGTTGTTGTAGATACCATGTAGAATATGAATATTACTATGAAACATTTTTGTACATTCATCGTGTGTTGCATACTAACCATGTGCAGGATTGCTCCTTAACAATACCATCGACCTCATCAAGAGAATTCATTCATAGTATCATGTGCAATAGGCCTGAGGGGAAAACTTACTATGAAAAATCCTGTTTGGATGGAACTTGCTCCAACTGTGCTGGAATGGCATTATTGAGCCAATGTATGCACGAGACTGGAGACAATGAATTTGGGAATATGGTTACAGACATGAAAATTTTCAAATATATCAGCTATGAAATAGTCCCAGGGAAAGAAAGAAAAAAAATACAATTAGTGACATCTCAGGTACATGCATTTATCTATAAATTTATGTTTGAACAGTTGCATTTCATTCCTTACTTACCAAAAAACCTGATATTGAGATCATTTTGTGTCAATAGGTACAAGTTAGTGTCTTCGTCAAGGAATTTATTGAAAAGACACGTCAATATGTTCAACATGTCCACTTGGCACGATGGCAGGATGAGAAGTTTAGAATATGCAGAGATACATTTCCTCATGGTACTATAATTTCAGTTGTTGATTTTGCCAAGAAATACACTCTGCAACCTCAAAATGAGATCCAAAGTCAGTATTATCACTCTGAGCAGGTTTCCTTGATGGTGCATATCACATATAGGCATGGCCCAAATAGTAGTGAAGAGCAAAGAGAAATTCTAAAGGAATATCACTTCTACATAAGTGATGATAGGTGCCATGAATTCCACTATGTACATCATTGATTCATCATGTTCTACGATCATTTGAAGGGTAAGAACATACAGATGGATCAACACTGGATTTTTTCTGATGGATGTGCTGATCAGTTCAAAAATGCACGCATATTTCAATGGTTGTGTTCATTGCATAAAAACTACAAAGTTCTACATATGTGGAACTATTTTGAGATTGGGCATGGTAAAGGAGAGCATGATGGATCCATAGCATGTGTCAAAACAGCCCTACGAAGAGAGGAATTGAAATTATCTACAATATCTACTATTCGAAATGCTCAATCTATAGTCAGGTGGTGCATGCCAGTAATGGGAGAGGAATCAGCTATGCGAGTAGAATCGACGAGAAAGAGACATGTGGAGAGATTTTTTTGGGAGGTGGCAGGAATAGATCGTCCACATGCATGGGAATGCAAGACTATTCCTGGGACTCGTGGCTTTCATTCGGTTCGAAGCTTTGATAACCCAGTATTTGAAATTTGGACCAGAAAACTTTCTTTTTTTTGCCCGCCTTGTTGTGATGGTGACTGGGATGTGTGTGAATCATTGGATTGGGTTGATGGATGGGATCGCATATCACTTCCACTTTATCAGCATGCAATTGTTGAGTTAACTCTGTTGAAAGAAGACTAATTGTCTATTTCTATAGATTTTGATCATGTATTAGACCTTGTACAACCTGGTATGATGCATTTTCTTAACATTTTTTTGTAAAATTTACGTAGTCTTGAAACTCACATTAATGGCCTTGTATCACATGAAAAATATTTGATCATATACCTATAATCATACTATGTAGGACACATATACGTAGTGGTTGCCTTAAAATATAGTGAATGGGGTGGTGATTACTGGTTGGCACGTTGTATAGAGGGAAAGCAAACCCTCATTATGTCAATGACTGATGATGAAAACAACCACTTCCCCATCGGGTCTATGGTTGTTAAAGGTGAATATCTTACACATGACAACAATGCAAGAAAGAAGGGTGGATATGTTTACAGGGATTACAAACCAGGTGCAAGTGTGTATCACTTTACCAACTTAATCATTGGTACAAACCTCCAAGTACGAACAATGCCTAGTCGGAATTCATCGAAGGTACGCTACTTCTTACCGGTGTTGGAGACATTTACCATCATACTCACTCTTTCGGTCAAATTGGACTAGTTAAACCACTATCCTAAGTTTAATTGACATCAGTGGAGCATTAATTACCATCATCCCAGTCACTCCCATGCCTACCTACAGTCAAGGAGGCTAACTTAGCCTTCTCCTACAGTCAAGGAGGATAACTGGAGCACTCCAGGGGTGATCTGTGTGACATTCATGCACCTAATTGCTAATTGGTGGTTACTTTCAGTTCAACCAATCAGTTACAGTCAGTTAAGGTGCCTCCATTCATTAAATGTATTATTTAATGATTATTTATTATTATTTTAATGATCTGGAGTGAACAAGGTGCCTTCACCAACTTCTGATTGTCAGTTCAGCTTCAGTTAACCTCATCAGGGTTTATTGGAGTCATGCAATACTAGCACTTGATGATTGGATTGCTATGACATGTGTTTGATCTCCTTCAATTGAGATTCAATCATTTATTGCACTCCAACTTCAGTTAGGGTTTGGTGAGTCAATTAGGGTTTTGGTCAAGTGGTTAACTGAGTGAGATTGCATGGCAAAGAGTCAGTTAAGCTAGACTCACTCACTGAATTCGAATTGTCCCTTAGGTATTCGAATTCTTCATGGAGTTAAGCTATTGCTATGCATGGAAATTGTAATCCTTTATTGTTTATATAATATACAGAGAGGAAACCTATTTGGTATTCCAGTTATTTCCAATTGATGAGTATTTGTTAATTATTCTTTGATGATTTTGATTCCTAGTTACTAGATCATGTGCAAGAATTAATAACCAGATACAGAGCACGAGAGACTAATGGAGACCATAATTATAAGAGATGATCCAGAGGGCTTGGTTGTATGATAATAGGTGGGATCTAGCATGATGAGGTATGTATCATAATTGTAATTTTCCCATGTATGTTTCTTATGCACATGTCAATTTTGTGTTCTTGTATGCTACTTCTTACCGGATACATAGCACGAGAGACTAATGGAGACCATCATTACAAGAGATGATCCATAGGCCTTGGTTGTATGATATTAGGTGGGATTTAGCATGATGAGGTATGTATCATAATTTTAATTTTCCCATATATGTTTCTTATGAATACGTCAATTTTGTGTTCTTGTACGCTACTTCTTACTAGATACATAGCACGAGAGACTAATGGAGACCATCATTATAAGAGATGATCCGGAGGCCTTGGTTGTATGATATTAGGTGGGATATAGCATGATGAGGTATGTATCATAATTTTAATTTTCCCATGTATGTTTCTTATGAATATGTCAATTTTTTGTTCTTGATATGCGAAATTTTCCATAATGTTGTTTATAAATATGCCAAACATTCTCTTGTATGTCAAGTTAATGAACATGCCAAATTTTACGTATGATAAATAAACCATATATATCAATCACATGAACATTTCAAGATCTCATTCACATGATATACATAACATTAGAATACATACATGTACCTCTGTAGGTCATACCTATCAAATTTCTTTGTAGGCTCTCTTACAGGACTAAAATCCTAATTTTTTAAGTAGGTAATATTGTCAATGTTTTCAACCGATATATACAACTAGGATGATGGAAAAAAGATGCTGAAACGATAAACTTATGTTTTAAGGCTTGTATAATTTCCTTCTTGACAACTCACCTCTTATACCCGTATGTCCATTGCCAAAGGGGTAGTGCATAGTAGTGTTGGAATTTCACCTCATTTTTTATTTATTTAAAAGTTTAATTTCTAATTAAAAGATAATACAAGATAATAAGAGATTTGGGCCAAAGCTGGACAATGAATTTCATGCCAACAAAGGCCAAACTTGGAAAACCCTATCCCTATCTAGGGTTTATTGTTTAACATGCATGGCCCATAACCATAACCCTACCTAGGAAACCCTAATCCTAACCCTAATCTTATCTTACTGTCACAACTCAATTCAAAATCAATCTAATGTCCAACTCAACTTTTTCAAATCTAGTGGAATTATGCTTCAAATCATGTTGATTCACAAAGTTGACTTTAGTGTGCATGTACTGAGATCATTGAAACCTTTAAATATAATAGTTTTTTCATGCACGGTTTCCATTCTATGCCCCAGGTAGGGATTCAACAGGTGTCCCTGAAAGCTTGTAGGAGTTGGGATTCAACGTGCCACAGAATCATGACCGTTGCTTGGATCGATGAACCATTGAATCCATTGGATTCAGAACATCAGGATAGTGCTAGGGTGGCCCTCTAATCTAGTTCCATGGAGAAGAGACCATTATTTTGGTCCATTTTGGAAACCAGGGTTTTGCTCAGTAAATGAATGTGAAATTTTTGCACATGGGGGTCAAATTCGCATATTTCTCAACCATGAAGGTGTGGCTAGTGTTCCCACATAAAAGGTGCCTAAACACGCTTGTACGAACCATTGAAATCCCTTTTTTATGCATGGTTTCCATTCTATGCCTCGGGTAGGGATTCAACAGGTGTCCCTGAAAGCCTGTAGGAGGTGGGATTCAACATGCCACAAAATCATGACCGTTGCTCGGATCGACGAACCTTCAGCTCCGTTGAATTCAGGACATCGGGATAGTGCTAGGGTGGCCCTCTAATATAGTTCCATGGAGAAGAGACCATTATTTTGGTCAATTTTGGAAACTAGGGTTTTGCTCAGTAAGTGAATGTGAAATTTTTGCACATGGGGGTCAAATTTGCATATTGCTCGACCGTGAAGGTGTGGCTAGCGTTCCCACATAATAGGTGCCTAAACACGCTTTTACGACCCACCGGAAGCCCTTTTTTATGCACGGTTTCCATTCTATGCCCCGGGTAGGGATTCAACAGGTGTCCTTGAAAGCCTGTAGGTGGTGGGATTCAACGTGTCACAGAATCATGACCGTTGCTCGGATCGAAAAACTGTTAGCTCCATTGGATTCAGGCCATCGGGATAGTGCTAGGGTGGCCCTCTAATCTAGTTCCATGGAGAAGAGACCATTATTTTGGTCAATTTTGGAAACTACGGTCTTGCTCAGTAAGTGAATGTGATTTTTTTGCACATGGGGGTCAAATTCGCATATTGATCAACCATGAAGGTGTGGCTAGCGTTCCCACATAACAGGTGCCTAAACATGCTTGTACGACCCACCGGAAGCCCTTTTTTATGCACGGTTTCCATTCTATGCCCCAGGTAGGGATTCAACAGGTGTCCCTGAAAGCCTGTAGGAGGTGGGATTCAACGTGCCACAGAATCATGAACGTTGCTTGGATTGACGAACTATCAGCTCCATTGGATTTAGGACATCGGGATAGTGCTAGGGTGGCCCTATAATCTGGTTCCATGGAGAAGAGACCATTATTTTGGTCAAGTTTGGAAACTAGGGTTTTGCTCAGTAAGTGAATGTGAAAGTTTTGCACATGGGGGTCGAATTCGTGTATTGCTCAACCATGAAGGTGTGGCTAGCGTTCCCACATAACACATGCCTAAAAACGCTTGCACAACCCACTGAAAGCCCTTTTTTATGCATGGTTTCCATTCTATGCCCCGGGTAAGGATTCAACAGGTGTCCCTGAAAGCCTGTAGGAGGTGGGATTCAACGTGCCACATAATCATGACCATTGCTCAGATCGACAAACCGTCAGCTCTGTTGGATTTAGGACATTGGGATAGTGCTAGAGTGTCCCTCTAATCTGGTTCCATGGAGAAGAGACCATTATTTTGGTCAATTTTGGAAACTAGGGTTTTGCTCAGTAAGTGAATGTGAAATTTTTGCACATAGGGGTCAAATTCGCATATTACTCGACCGTGAAGGTGTGGCTAGTGTTACCACATAATACATGCCTAAACAAGCTTGCACAAACCACCGAAATTCCTTTTTGATGCACGATTTCCATTTTATGCCCCAGGTAGGGATTCAACAGGTGTCCCTACAAGTCTGGAGGAGGTGGGATTCAACGTGCCATAGAATCATGACCGTTGCTCGGATCGACAAACCATCAGCTCCGTTGGATTTCGAACATCGAGATAGTGCTAGGGTGGCCCTCTAATCTACTTCCATGGAGAAGAGACCATTATTTTGGTCAATTTTAGAAACTAGGGTTCTGGTTAGTAAGTGAATGTCCAATTTCTGCACATATGGGTTGGCTTTGCAAATTCCTTGACCGTGAATGTGTGGCTAGCGTTCCCACATGGAACCTGCCTAAACATGCTTGCACGACCCACTGAAAGCCATTTTTGATGCACGGTTTCCACTCTATGCCCCGGTTAGGGATTCAACGGGTGTCCCTAAAAGCCTGTGGGAGGTGGGATTCAACATTCCGTAGATTGATGACCGTTGCTCAGATTGATGAACCATCAACTCCGTTGGATTCAGTACATCACGATAGTGCTAGAGTGGCCCTCTACTCTGGGTCCATGGACAAGGGATCATTTTTTTTTGTCAATTTTGGAAACTAGGGTTTTTCTCAGTAAGTGAATGTGAAATTTTTACACATAAAGGTCAGCTTGAAGGAAATTGTAGATCTTCCCCTCATATAAGAGATGTGAGCATTTGTACGATGAAATGCAGGAGGAGAAAATTCCATTACGTCAGTAACCATGTAATGGAACATGCTTATGTTTAGAAACAAGTGGCCATTCTATTACGCCATTATTACAAAATATATATATCTTCACGCTACGAATGCTTTGAAAATGCCATGTACATTAACAAAATGATAAAATAATGTGCAGGATATAGTCATAACCATTATTTTGAATCAACCTTATAATACTCGGATACTTTTAGGTTTGATGTGTATCCCATGTATTCGTTAGATGAAAGACATCATGTCAAAAAATAATTTTATTTATGTAGACCACACTGGTGCATCATTTAAGTGTGTCAACTTCGTGCATCCTTTAAACGTTTGTTAGGTTGTTATGTGGGTAAGGTGCTTTTGTATTCCACCAAGTTGGATCAGTTGCTTAGCTGTGCTGGGTGCTTAAATGTGTATTAGACCTATGTTACATCTTTTTGAAAACAATTTGACATTGTTAATATAACATTGTATATGCAATTGGATCGTGGTAAAAAACAATTAAAATGTACATTTTTGTCATTACGTATTTTATTGTAATTGTGCATTGTTCTCAAATTTATAACTGATATCTCCATACAATCATAAAATCTATAAAAAATTGGGAACATTACACATAGAAACATTCTTCGCCACACATGTATAATCACACTTAAAAGACTGAACCATGAATATATTAAGAGCCTTGATATGAAATATTTTTTATACCATGAAAATTATAATACAAAAATATAAGGCCTATCTATGGCCTGTCAATGTATATGTATCAAAAACATATTTGATGTACATGTGCAAACAAAAGTACATCTGTCCTGGACCACGCCCCTATACTCTAACTCCGGATTGTACATAAAAATACATATTTTTCCTGGACTAACACATCAAAATTCTAACTTTCTCTTGTTTTTCCCGGACCCTGATGATCTTCGGCTCTGTCTACGACCACTGTGCATCTCTGGTGACTACAAATCAATGACAATATTTCTTGATCAGGTAACTGAACTAGTACTGTCCATCAATAACAAAGTTTGAAAATTTAAAATATGACTCAATTGTAAATAAAACAAAAACTCACTGCATCCGTCGAGGGTATAGGTGCCTGTGGTGTCGAGGGTGTAGGTGCCTGTGGTGTCGAGGGTGTAGGTGCCTCTATTGTCCTCCACCTTGCAACAAGCCTCTCTTCCATGCTTCTTTGTGAATAAAAAAAAAATGTCAATTATCTCAAGAATTATCAACATGTACATGAATGAGAGAGTACTAATCAATTATGTAAAAGATGAACATCTCACCGAAAAAACCATTTCTAGGGAATGAGTTTGGTACTCTTCAGTAGTAAGAGGAGCCATAGGTTGAACATCAACCTCAGTTGCGTGCACTAATGGACCAAGGTGTGGCTACATTCACCAAATGATTAAATAGTTAGACATCGTGCATGTCCAGAAACAATACAAATGAAATGTACAATTACAAATATTGAAGTAGATGTACCTCACTGTGACTTATCCCTATTGTAGATGCAGCATTAACAACGGCATCAACAATCACACTAAGGTTTGGCACGGACGACTCTAGATCCTGATGCTGTAAACATGCGAAAATAACATTAAGAAAAACCACTTGTGAAGAGAATACATATCTAAGCAAAAACTGCCATTGGAAGTGTGTACATTACTGTGGGATGAGTAGGTATGCACACCCGCTCTGTTCAAGGAAGAGGGACCTCGTTTGGTGTAAACAACCCCCTTATCTATGTTTGGACTACGGGGAGATCCAAACCAAAGAGGCGGTGCAGGCATATGCGATGACGTCTACATTCATAAAGTGTTACCATAGTTAGACATGGATTTGAATGGATGTAATAATATGTACTGAAAAAATAACATGTTTTAATACACTTACCCCTTCCTGGGACATATCTCCACCATGGGAGTCACCACTTACATCAATTTCTTGCCCCTCTTCAGATGCCTCTAGCATCTGCAAGTTTAAAAATTATATTTACATTAGCGATCTATAAAGGAGTGTACAGTAAGAAATTTAAATAATTTGAACAATATTTAATCATAACCCATGTACTTACATTCTTCAATTAGTCGTAAATTCCACCTTGGACTTTGTCGTTGATAGCAATGTCTCCAGCATCACGTTCTAAGTGGGGTTCCTGCAACTTCAAAAATTGTAAATATTAGACATTTTAATAAATTAATCAAGACTAACACATGCATTAACAAAATTATATGTAATAACAAAGTGACAAGTGTTTAAATATTACCTCAATTGCGGTTCTTAAGGCCTCGGGTACAACCACATTGGGTGCAGTACCACCCCCGTGAGAGGCATCAATTTCCTGCAATAGTAAATATTGCATATATATTATGAATCTTTTAATATGTTAGATATAGTATGGAACAATTAAAAATTGAACAATAACAGATTTTTAAAACAATGTCCTTACCTGACCACCAGTCATCGTAGTGGTACCATGTCTTAGTCCAGGACCATAACAGGCTCCCCCACATGATGTGTAGATGTGTGGCTCGCTCTGAGGCACATGGGATGTTGGTCTATCCCCACCAACAAATGTCCCTCCACCACCAAAAGCTGGTGGTTGTACACCAACAGAGGAAGAGGGCGCTCTCTGGTCAATAGTGGTCGTGTGTCGAGAGACCATCTTAGCTAGAGTAAAAAATGCATCGTGTGTCTAGGAAACCATGTCATGTGCAGGAGGGATGTTTTCCCTCGGTAGCTGGGCACGGGGTGCAGGTATTTGTGGATTGGAATCTCTATGCCTAGCATGGGGTTAGTGTTGGGGAATCCCCCTACCAACTCCTTGGAATCCCAACATGTCAAAATAGTTGACATGTTTCCCCATCACAAACTCTGCATACAATTTTTGAAGGAAGTACATCGATACTTCCCTATTGTTGTGAGGGGGAATGTCAAAAACCATGTACCACCTATCCATCCAATTGTCTCTGATGGGTGGAAAAGTGCACCACTCAATAGAAATATGTGGCCTTCTGATCTCCGAAATGTCATCCGTCCCAGGCAGTCTAAACAATGAATAGATGGCTTGTTTTGTTATTTTCAACTTTTTTACCTCGTTGTAACTCAACCCATCAGCATATTGTTGCCTTTTCCTCTCCTTGTAAGATGCGATGCTATAGAAAGCATAATTCGATCTTGCGATCGTATCAACAATAGTCAACAATGAATCTGACAAGGAGCGGCGAAGCTCATCTCCACCCCTTCAAGCAGAACCAATATCTCTCAAATGGACAAAAAACCTCAGTATCTCCGCATTGTTATGATCCATAGTAGCCACCGCAATCATAAATACAAATAAAATATCATTAGAAATATAAACACATGATATAATGGCATATATAAGAACTGAAAACTGTATAACTATTGACATATAAACTAAATCTATCATGTAAATTTAAAAATTGATCTTGAATTTTACAATAAAGAATAAACATTTAGCATTTTTTCATTTCATATTTATGTCATAAATTCAAGTATTAATTCTAATTTTTAAGTACATGCATGTGTACATAAAGTGTCTTGAGTGCATATGTTGATTGCGAAGCTCCTCTAGCTTATTTTAAGGCTTGGATTATGAAGTTTCGTCGAAATTGTGAGGTGCTGATTATTGCCTTTGCAGGACCAGCTCCCAAATTGCGGGCAGAGGCAACAACTAGACCCTAGAATAGGCGGCATAATGTGCTGTTGATGAATAAAATCCCAGTATAGGAAAATATTTTGTTAGATATGTAATATTTGTTGTAGTGTGATGTTTTTTGGACTCCAAAGGCTATTTAGCAGAACTTTATGGATTTTATGGTTACAAGGGTTCCACTGGATTAAATATCATGTATGATCTAGTATGTGATTGGCATGTTTAATCAAATACATCAACCTACCTATGTATCTTCATGTTCATAGAGTCTATTGTTGAACTTTGTTGTCTTGACCTAAGTAACCAAAAAGTACCCTTCGTTCAAGACGAAATATTTGTTAAAAGCATGGGAAGCCTCTATACCTTATTTTGACACTTGGATTGGGAAGTTTCATCAAAACTATAAGGTGTTTATTGATGTTCTTGGAAGAGCAACTTTGAGAAGTTTCATCAAAATTATAAGGTGTTTATTGATGTTCTTGGAAGAGCAACTTTGAGAAGTTTCATCAAAATTATAAGGTGTTTATTGATGTTCTTGGAAGAGCAACTTCGATATTTCAGATAGAGGAAAGGGATTTACCATGTTTGTTTATGTATTTTAGGGGAATATATAAGTTCTACTTGTTTTTTTTTAGTTGTATATGCAAGCTTGCAACATAATTGACAAACTTTGCGTATTTGTTAATTTTGGTTTGGATTCACAATAGTGAAGTTCGTTTTTTTTTTATGAGTTAGTTGGGTTTTTGGCTTAAATTGGGCATGTAAATTACTTATGCAAACTTGCAATGTGCATGACCAACTTTGCATATTTGTGGATTTTGGTATGGATTCACAAGGATCCTTGTGAATATGCATATGGAAAAAGTGAAATTCATTTGTTTTTTGAGTTAATTGGGGTTTTGGTTTCCATTGGGCATGGGAATTTTGGGTATGAATTTTGGTAAATAATCAAAATTATTTAATTTTTAGCATTAAATTGGGGAATTGGTTTCAATTGGCCAATTACATTGGGGTTCTTGTTTCCATTGGCCAATTCCATTGGGTTTTTGTTTCAGTTGGCCATAATTTAATTTAATATGGTTTAATTTTTCAATCTAGGGCAAATAAATTGATGAAGAAAGAGAAAAAACATGAAAAGAAATGAGGAAAATACCTCACAAAGAGGAGGTTTATCCAAAGGTGGAGATGGAGGGCTTTGGCACACCCAAAATCGCGTTCGCCCAGTCGATATTTGCTCCTCCTTGGTCCAATAGCCACGCTGTGAGGAGAAAAATATGGCTACGACCTATTTAAAAAAAAACAGGCTTTCCAAATTGCGCCTCCGTTTTAGTGAATGAAATCGTGCACGCGATTTTGTTCACTAAAACGGAGGCGCTATTTGGTTTACTATCCTAGTTGGCATGCCTATTGGCATCCTTGGGACTAGGCTTGGCAGGTTCGGGATTGCTTGGGATGATTTATTTTTTTTGGATTAAGAGTGATTGACTTCACTCCGCCATTGCATCTAAAAGGTCCCTCAACTTCTTGCACACACCCACTAAAGAGCTGCACTAAAACCAACACTTGTAGGATCTGTACAGAGTTGCAGTAGAGTAAAACACATGCAGTTCCATGCAAAGTACAATTAGGTAAACCCTCTCATTATTCATGGTAAGAGATAATCTTATGGGGAACCATACTTTAAAAACCCTAAGGGTCTCATGCTTAGGGGCAGTTATTATTTACATAGTGTAACTATGATAAGGCTAAGCCTTAACAGTAAGATATTTAATTGCACAAACAAGTAAACAAGTACATCATCCGAAGTAGTGTGGCTGAAGGTTTTAGAAAGAACTGGCCACCTTAAACATCAACAAATCCTATCGTAAGTAGTAGGACAATAATATTAGAACCAACAATAATTTAAACATATAATTATGCTAAAGTAAATGTAAAAATAACACATGTTATTTTTTTTATGTACGATTTTTAAGTGTGTAGGAACTTGATGTCAATTGAAAATGTGAAGATGATGGTGTTCCAAGTAAGAGAAAGCAAATGAAACTATCAACAT
>LPNX010167214.1:32902-64033 GCA_001517045.1 Pseudotsuga menziesii | reverse complement strand
TATCACATTGCTTTCATTCTTCCAGAAAGTAGACTCTTCTAGATCTATTGGTTGTTCACCATCCAAGTGAAGTCCTTCATTGGCTAAAACAACAATATGAGTTTCGAGTAAGTGGTAACAATGGGAGTAACACATGTTCTCTCCATAGCATCAAATAACCTGAAAGCTTCTACGAGGCGGCCTTCAATGCAAAGCACATCAATTATTGAATTATATGTGACCTCATTAGGCATAGTTCCTTTTAATTCGACCTTTTGGTGTGAATTTCATTGTTTCCAGTTATTCTTGTCTATTACTCGAAGAAATTGTTAATCAGCGCCTTTGTTTCTTGTATCTGTTCTCTGAAATTTGAGATTTAGTATTTGTCTATAATGCAGATCCTTTCCATGAAGTTAAAAGGAAGCGAGACAAGCGTAAAGAGGTGAGCTCTGTTTCATTCAAATGTCAACAATTTTTGCAACACATATTTCTCAAGAAATTCGCATTTCCCTGTTGTATAAGTCGAATGCTTTGTCAATGATTTGTCTTTAAATGGTAACTAATGAGATTAAAATCTATGATTCTTGATAAGTATACATTTGTTATATTTCTTGAAAATTGAATGCTGTCATAACCGCAAGTCAATTAAAATTTCGGACCTTCAGTTTGTCTGTTGCACAGATGCACTCAATGCCAACCAATATGTTGCAAAAATCAAATATGTTGGCTGCAAACATATGTACAACAATGTTAGTTTGAATGAGAGCTTTATCATGAGAGCTTAACCGAAAATTCAAGGATGATTGAAACATCAAGGGAAAAGATGGAATGCACCAAGTCAAGAGTCAGATGCCTCTGACAGTAACATAGAAGAGCAAGACCAAACTTAGGGATACCAATCTACACAGAAATCTGATAATTCTGATTAACTGAAGGGCACTATTTTTGAGATATTTCTGGCTTTGGTGATACATTAACCGGGATGCTCCTGAAGCAGAAATGAAAGATCTTTTTCACTCTGGTAAATCATTTGAGGTGATGAGTTTGTAAGATGCATCCCAGCTTCTGCTAATAACTTTGGAGCAACCAGCATGTTTGGATCTCAAGAAAGCTCCAGTAATAAATGTGGAGTGACTGGGCATTATCAGTATTGCAATTATTGGTGTTAATCTGGGCAACATATACATTCTGGGCATTATCAGTATTATGTGGAGTGACTGCTACAGCAAGAAATTAATTGGATGGGAAATTTCCGGGACTCAGAACATCCAATAATCTTTTCCAGGCATGTATTTGTGCTTCTCATTATAAATATCATCCATCTATTATTTTGAATTAATTTTCTCACCAGTTTTCTATTTTATGTTTGTTTAAACAATGATATGAATGGAATGTGAGATAACTGATAAATGCTGTGATTAAATGAGCCCAAATAAATCATGAAAAAGAAAACCATACACACTTATTAGTGCACCGACAGTTAGGGATTCAGTTGATTTTCAAATAGTGGGTATCTAATTAGCATCCAAAGTACTTGTAGAAAGTACTGAACCAATTTAGTGAGCATAATATCAGAGAAAGGTTAGCTCATAGCCAAGTGGGACATTTCAGGGTCTTGGGGTCAGATGAAAATCATTGTTGTTGCAAAGATAGTGAAATGCAACAATGCTGTATTTTGATTATGCACAAAATTTAAAATCTCTGATAGCCATGACAGTGAAATGCAATCTCTTTTAAACTGTTCATTTGTGCCAACTGTAGATACAGGGATCCACAGAAAACCAACTAGTAGTGACTCCAATTATTTTCCAATAATGCAGTTTTTACAATGTCTAGATATGAAACTTTCCTTGGAAAATTGGAAAATATGTGTAACCATTTGATGATCAATGTCGCATTGTGACTTTTGGTTCCGAAGTACAACCCAAAATGATGAAAATGAAGAGGGCCTAGGACAGGTACTGAGAGCTTAATATTCATACATACTCTTAGCTCAGCAATAGACACAAAGCCACTATTACTTCAGTACAAGATACTTTATACTTCATATCTCATCATAAACTGGTTTGTGTTAAAACTAGCTAAATGACTATACATTTGTAATTTTGTAGCTTGTAGGTTTTAGATTTTATTTTAAACTTCTAGAAATAGGTGGGAAATTCATATTATCTAAGCACATGTGCCAGTGGTCAATTCTTTCCAATCCAACTTTCTTCTGTCTTTGTCTGTAGATATTAGAATGGCAAGGAAAGATCCCCGTCAGCTAAGACATGCTACAAGAAAAGGATCAAGAAGAAAATATATCTGCAAGAACAAATTAAATTTCACAGTGCAAATCAAAATGTTTGAGAAAGTCATATTAGTTACTCCTGATTGCATGCTACTTTTCTTTACTGCAACTACCTAATAGGATACTAAGTAAGCTGAGAAGCATTGTCACGTATATGCTTGCATACATAATCACCAGCTTTAACTATGTAGCATCATTCATATATTCCCCTCTTTTGAATCAAAAACATAACCCATACATGACCATTCTCAATGCACTTCGTGATTCCAACATACTCCTTCCCAAACATCCCATATGCTTCTACTTACTAAACTGCTCTCCCATTGAGGAAATAGTTCCTATGCTTATCTATGCCAAAAATACAACTGTTCTCTCATGGCACTGAGTTTTTTCAACTCATCCTCATTAGCTGGTGGTTTTTCGATTTTGTATGCTCATACAAGTGATCTTCCCATCTAGTTTGGAGTCACATTCTAATTCTTGTCCCTAAATATTGGTGAGAGCTTGCTTCGATGCTTTCTTCTGATTTCTAGGATGCAATTCCAAGGGAAATTTCCAGCATTTTGTCTTGGTATGGCCATCTATACTACAATAATTGCAAATAGTAATGATTGTCACCACTGTCCTTCGACTGAGCAGCTAGTTTCCTTTTGATTTAGCCACACAAGTCCCCTTGGTGTTTCATCAATAAGTGCCGATCTTCCAGCTGGAGGCTTAACATAATGGATTGCTTCCTGAATTTGGTGGTATAGTCTTGGACATTTTGACCATCGCTTTGGTAGAATTATTTACTATTGCCATTCAATTAGCTGTTCCTCTTGATAGCCAATGGGATAAAACTGTTTTTTTCAGGAGTGCTTTGAACTCCTCCTAAGAAGCCAATGGGGCTTTCTTTTGCTGTTTTGAGGGCTACATGTAGCTCTCCCACCATATTAATGCATGGGTAGTATTTTTCAGCATAGGAAAGTATGATTTTTTCTTGTCTTTGTATCCTTGGATACTGAAATATCAAATATACCTCTATTTTCCTGAACGAATCATTGAGCTTTTCAGCACCAACGTGTCCATCATAGGTTGTTATATTGATCTTGGCTTCTACTTTGAATGGTGCAATAGAAGGTTAAGAAGAAGCCATGCCATTAATGGAGGTCTCATGCCTCTTACCTTTGGTGTCCTCCTAGTCAGGATTCTCTTCTTCATTCCTGGAGGCTGCAACAGTTCCTCTTTCTTGGCCATTGTCTTCATGAGATAGGTCATCATCTCTCTTGGGTCTTAGCACAACAATACTTCACTCCAACAAGGAAACTTGACCTCTGGGTCCTCTTGGCATTGCCTTACATGGGAGACCCTTCATTTTTTGATGTTTGTGTCTTTCCAACTTTTGCTGAAGTGGTTCTATATTTCTCTTTTCATACCCACTCCTGAATTTACTATACAGGATTTATTTCCAAGTAATTTTGAACGTGGCCTTGATACCAACTTGATCTAAAATTACAGAGACTGAATTTTGGTGATCACTTCATATTGGATACAAGTTTTTCTAATGCTGCATTGCTGCACTGATGTAATCTCCGCAATATTTCATGCCTTAAATGTCTGTCATCAATGTATTCCGCAGAAACTAAATTTCAGTGATGAAACACTTCATATTAGCTGCAAGCTTTTTTAAGTTTGCATTGCTGTACTAACTTAATCTCCGCAGAATTTCATGCCTTCAATGCCTGCCATCAATGTATTTGGCAGGTCTAACAGGAAAATATAAACACAGAACACAGTGAGCAAATAACGGAGCTTCTGATAGGAATATACACTGAACTCTGGAATTACAATGAACAGAAGCAGCAATGCTTGCATTCAAGAGTCTGCTGAATATCAATGAAATGATAATGAACACAGAAAAGACAGCATGCACACAGTAACACTGGCATTTACATGGAGAAAACCCTCATCGGAAATAAAATATTCATCGAGAAATTGATACTCTTATTTATTAAAGTAGATTATTGATTACAGAGTTCTCTATCTCAGATTCATAGTGCATTTGGATACTGTGATTGCATACTGATGGTCTAGAGTCTGCTACAACGTTTCAGCTGTGAATTACTCTGTTTTTCTTTTTCTGCTGGGAGAAGAATGGTCTCTTTTCTTTTCACCCTACGTTTCTCCCTTGGCCAGTAAAATTGTGGGTCCACTACCCATCAATTGTTAGGTAGCTATGCTAACATGTCATTTTGACTGGGCTTATGCTGCCTCTGCATTTGGAGATGGTCATGTTGATTGCTGGCTTCCTTTGCTAGATCAGTGAGAGATCATTTGTAGTTTCAGATTCCTAAGACAACTTTAACAAGATCATTTTACTATTTCTTGTTCATCACCCTTTCTCCTCCCTCCAATTCTTTTTGTTTTTTCTTTCTATAAAATCAAAGCTATCTTTAAAGGTTTATTATGAGTTTTCTTCAATCAATTTTCCTGTGGTGTGCTTGTCAATAAGAAAGAAAATATATTTCATTATCATTTCTGCATCTGTGCCAATTGAGTATGGAGGTCAAAATTTAATACCTGATTGGTAACACTTTTGTATATGGCATTTCTTAAATTTGGGTACAACTGTTGTGGATATAGGTGGGCTATCATTTCATCTCAATTGAAAGACAAAACAAGCAGACAGTGCAGGAGAAGGTGAAAATAGTGATTCTTACTCAAATGCAGCTTTGGAGATAAATTCCGATTAGGCTAGTTAGCATTGGTCTTTCTATTTCCAAGTATATGAAACTTCTATGGACTATGTCACAGATGGAACACGTACTTTAGTACAGCTTATAAAAAATAGAGCTGGTCACGGGAAGAGGATATAATCTTGTTCGAGGTAAAATTCCTGAAGTAACAAATTGAATGTTTTAGTACTATGCAAAAATAGTTTGCTCTCAGGTAACCACCATAGCTTGTTTAATGTTCTTTGCTTACAATTCTATTGAATGTTTCTGAAGTTGAGCCTTCAAGTTAGATCACGTTACCCATAATACTGGCATTCAATTTGCTTATCTTATAAATACGAGGACAGTTGAAGAACATAAAGTTTCATGCTGTACAAGTTCATCATTGGTGCCATCTTTTGGTATTTTTTCTACACAAGCACATAAAAAATTTGGCAACCGCTGGACAGAGATCGCAAAAGTAGTCCAGGGCAGGTAGGCAGTAGTTTATTTAAGATCATGCCATACTAATAAGATTTGTATGATACAGACAAGTAATTAAATTTTTTAACTTGTAATTAGTAATCCAACATTACTAATCTTATAGGTTATCAATGATCATTGATATTGTAAGGTTTCCACATTTTTATGATATTATTCTTGTAACCTTTGGTCTGAAAAGTATATTACATGTGTTCCTAAACTTTTATTTATTTTGGTATACTTCTACAACAAAATCTGATTACTTTGGAATCCAAACAGGACTGACAATGCTGTCAAGAACCGTTTTAATGCGTTGTGTAAAAAGCAAGCCAAAAGGGAAGCATTATCTAAGGAGAATGATGAACAGATCCATGTTAATGATAACAACAAAAGGGTTGTGGTTGACCGACGATTAGTAACAAGGGTTTAAAGCTGAAAAATACTAAATTGCGGATTAACGGTTGGAGTGCCTTTTATTGAAAAAACATTCCTTGCATATGTTACACTCTGACCGACTTGTTTGTAGGTGGCACAAGATTGGCTAGGGCTACCCGCTGGTGTAAATTTTGATCCTAGTGAGCAACAACTTTTAGGACATTTGGCAGCAAAACTTGGAATTGGAAATGCAAGGCCTCACACATTCATTAATGATTTCATTAAGACAGTGGAGGAAGATGATGGCATTTGCTACACACACCCTGAGAATTTGGAAGGTGATTGTTGGTTATCTTTACCTTTAACATTGCTTATATGTTTTATCAGTATGTATGCATTTTTGGTACTTTGAAGCTGTCTTATATCTGTAATGTATGTATTTATTATGCACTTGTATAATATGGTGAAACATTGTTCAATATTGTTTTATTGTTTGATATATATTATTCATTTGTACAAATGTCTTATTGGAAGAACTTTATAGGAGTCAAAAAAGACGGAAGCAACACTCATTTTTTTCACAGAACAACCAAGGCTTATACAACTAGCACTTGTAAGCGTCGAAAGATTGAGGAGATTGACACTATTGACAAATTTCGTTGGCACAAGACAGGAAATACAAGAAAGGTATATGAAAATGGAGAACAGATAGGTTGCAAAAAAATAATGGTTCTCAATATGGCTTTAAAAGGAGAAAAACCATTGAAGACAAATTGGGTGATGCACCAATACCATCTTGGCACCGAGGACAATGAAAAGGAAAATGAGTTTGTTGTATCAAAAATATTTTATCAACAAGAAAAGCAATGTGATAAAAACAATCCAGGCATACCTCAAGAGGATGTTGGGACTTCAATCAGCAAAGATGATCCACTAACACCTAAAACAAGTACTCCTCCTCCACCACGTTCAGAGAAGCAACATACTTGTCTTGATTGAATTGAGGAAGAACATCTGTTTTGTGCTTCATTTCAAAAACCATCGCTTAAGCGACGGCTGCAAATAATTTTTTTTTTTTAAATTTCACAAACCGTCGGTTAAGTGACGGCTGCAGATAATTTTTTTTAAACAAAATTTCAACAACTGTCGCTTAAGCGACGGCTACAGGTAATTTTTTTAAAAAAATCACAGTTTAATATGGATTAGATGTCGGATAACCGACAATTTACATTTAATCGACGGTAAACTGAGCTGTCGCTTAACCGACAGATTGGAAAGATGTCAGATAACCGACGAAAATCCACCGACGCTTAAAAAAAATCATAGTGTCATACATGCGACAGGGGAGTGTCGAAAATCCAACAATACGGCCGTCGGATTTTTAGTCGAAATGTAGTAGTGCAATATGAAGTGGTTGGATTTTCGACAAGCAATTGTCGAATTTTCGACCATATAGATATTAATATACAATTCGGATATGCAAAAAATACACGCTAGATATTCTATAACATATTTGTCGGATATTCTACAGCATAGTTATTAGATATTCGACTCCAAATCCTATCAAGAAAGAATGATATCCGACGACAACCCCGCGGGATATGCGACACATTTACGTCAGATATTCTACGCCTAATTGTTGGATATTCTACGACAAAATTGTCAGATATTTGACCCTTAAACCTATGAAGAAGTAATGATATCTGACGATAGAGTTGTTGGATATCCGACCTAAAATAATTTACAGACAGTTGTATAGGCAACGATATTTGGAGGTATGCCATCGTTGTCGGAAAAATGGGGAATTAAGTCAGATATCCAATGGAAGAAAAGAGAAAAACTGACAAGAGTTGTAGTTGGTGGTATGGCATACTTTTCGGATACAGTGGGGTGGACCGTTTATATTAACAATGACCTTTTGGAATTCTCCGCAAAGGACTCTCAAAACCTTTTGGATATTTTTTTGCTGGATTGAAATGTTGAATTTTGAACTCAAAAGAGTATTATTTAACTGCATTTTTAGTACAAAATTATGTTATTAAAAAAATCATTCAATATTTAAATACAAATTAAAAACATAATTTCATCACATTAAAAACAACAAAGTGTTGAACTATTAGAATTGTTGTGCCATTTAGATCATAAAGCAAAGAGTCCAAAATTATTATTGTAGTAAAAGGAGAATGAAGATACACACTAAACAAATCAAACCACACAGGAAACAGATAAGTATAGCTCAGGTAATTACAGTATCATTGTCATTAATTAATCCGGTGTTACAATAGTGTTACATAAGGAAGAATTCGAATCCATTAGGGAGGAATTTGAATTTACCAACTGGATGTGACTGTACCTAACTGACTAGCTAACTCAGAATGTCTTAATCAATATCGAAGTCCAAATGGTTAACTCTAGATGTCTAAACAACTCACACAATTAGTAATAAATAGTTAACTCAGTCTAACTAGGTGGTAGGTGAGCAAAGGTGCCTAATCCACATGCAACCATGCATAACTAGCACTAACTGAACTGATTGTGATCTAGCTGAATGTAACTAGAAATTAACTGGATGTGACTGTACCTAACTGACTAGCTAACTCAGAATGTCTTAATCAATATCGAATTCCAAATGGTTAACTCCAGATGTCTAAACAACTCACACAATTAGTATTAAATAGTTAACTCAGTCTAACTAGGTGGTAGGTGAGCAAAGGCAACTAATCCACATGCAACCATGCATAACTAGCACTAACTGAACTGATTGTGATCTAGCTGAATGTAACTGGAAATTAACTAAGCTTAACTAGTTCTAACTCCAACTGACTAAAGGAGGTTGGTGCTGGGACTCCCAGTGGCTCCTAAAATATACAGATTGATCTAGGAGGCGCCTAAACTGATGCATGCAAGTGCAGTCAGTGGAAGTTAGCCTCTATTAGTGTTCCCCACACTCTAGTAACTGGTACATGTGGCCCCATTAGGCCATGTGGAGCCAATGGTACTAGTGGAATTAATTAATTAATTAAAACTCCTAAGTTAGGCTAAAATAATCTAAAAGACAATATGGTCAAGGGAGGATTATAAATCCTAAGACGAACATGATGCCAACAACGAACACATTTTGGTTTCTTTGAGCAACACTGCTATCATTAATACTTCAACTCAAATATATATTTTTAAGAAAGTTTGAAAAAACAAAGTTGGATATAGCACAACTGACCATTAATGATTGATGGAGAAAGACACATATGAGCAGTCACCATTAATCTTAAATGGTGAAAGGAAGGCCACAACACCATGAGATCATGGGATTGAGGACAGAGGAAAAATAAACCTCAGGAATATAGTTAGATGACTACAACTGCTCCTTGTAACTAAAGTGTCCCGAAGAAAAATAGTACTAAGACACCATGGACATACTAGATCCAATGATCAGATTTCTTGTAGAATACCAATAGGATTCATCTGGTTAAGGAACCATCTAATCATGACCAACCCCACGCGAGACTCACTAATGTTCAGAAAGTGAGTTGATTTAAGCAAGAATAGCTCTCAATGCATTGTTTTCCAGATCTCCTGCTTTGAAATGAGCTCCCTCTTGTACTAACAGCTTAGAAACCAAGGAATCTCGATTATGTTCTTGCATCATTCATTAATATATTTTAGGGTTTCATCCATTTTTCACCTTCCAAATGATCCAAAGGAATTCAGATTTAATCATCAACTAGCAAGAAACAAAATCATTTTCTAGATAATGTGTGCCTCCACAAAAGACCAATATGTAAGATAGAGGCTTGAATAAGAAACTGCTAGCTATTGATGCATCAAAAGGCCCCAAATGTATAACCTTATGACAATCCCAAGATAAATAGAAGATACTTTTATGCTTATGTAATAAGGCGCATGCATAATGTATATTAAAGTTTTGCAATCTTCATTTAGATTCTAACTAAACACATATTATTAAGCAATTATATATAAGATAAGATAGTTTTATTATTGGACCATTTTATTATTGCGAACTAGTGATCAAAGCAGGTTAATGAGACTACACAATACAACAATCCACATTAGTGATGTGGGAGACTACTCTTAAGTAACAAAATATTGCAGATAATGGTAGCTAGAAGAAAGGGATAAACACATACAATAACTAAGATGGGTACATTGTTATACAAAAGGAAAAGGATAAAATAGCGGGGGCATTGCACTATGCTAGGGGTAAATGTTGAGGTGGAGGAGGAGCTATCTCCATTGTCATGAATCATCATTAAGGTACATATGCAAAGGCCGAGGATGTTTTTTAGGGAGTTTCGGCACTGGGAGGACTTGTTTGGGTAATCTTAAGGGAAGACTTAGTACGATCTATTGAATCTCTCTTAACATCTAAGACCGAAAAAAATCTAATGATGGATGCTTGGTTACTTGATTTGTGTTGGGGTTGTTCTAAAATCTCATGTTGAGATATGATAAGGATCATGTGTCTAGATTGACTCTATATTGTGACCACCAATGAATTTGTGGTCTACATGCATCATCTATAAAGAAAGAAGAAAGTGGTACTTCAATATTCACCATTGTCTCTTAACAAGTCTCAAATATTGTATTTAGATGGAATGTGCAAGCAATTGTTATGTAGTATGTAGTTTCATGGATTGTTTTAGGCGATGGGTATCTTAATCATGTGAAATATTACTTCACATCAAATCTATGTATGCAATGACAATATAGGTTGATCTATTGAGTCATATGAAAAGCCTAAAATAAACATTTATAGTTTTCAACAACAACAAATAAGATAATTTATAGTTATATTTCAATAACAACATACCTCAAATTGCAAAAGACAATTGCCACTCATACGAAGTCATATTTATAACAACATGTCTTGATCATTACATTTTCCAATTGAAAGAGCCAAACAGAACTTCGTCTTCAAAAACACAAAATTGTGTACGATCCAATGTCATTACACGATGAGGCACATATAGCGTAGTATTGAATTCTTATTTAATGAAATAGTCACACCATGACAAACACCAAAAAATTATAACAAACAGACATATACATACTCTAGAGGTGTAACAATGTATAGCAATAGATTTTGATGGAATAGACATTGACACCACTTTATCTTTCACACTCTCCCCTAAAATAGACATCGTCCCGGACAATAGACCACTCGACGTCATCTTAATATTTGAGTGGTGATTTATCATAAATGATTGAAATTGAAACACAATGTCTTTTACCTCTTTATGGAGGGGTTTTAAATTTAATTTTTGAACTTGATACACCCATTTCATATGGCTACACAGAAGTTTTGAGTTGGTGAAGACCAAAATGCCGTTTGCACCATAGTTTTTGGCTGCTTTTAGCCCTTCAATGAAGGAAACATATTATACTTCGTTGTTTGTTGTCCTAGCACATATATCCCACTTTCTCTGGAAAACCTCACACGAAGCATTGTTGTATAGGACATAAGTGTTACGGAGAAAACTTCCTATGGCTTGGGGTGTACCACAACAGACAGAGAAACCGAAAAAATCAATCCCTTCCCCATATGCAAGAGAAATACAAAATATAACACTAAAGGATCTCAAAACATACCTTATTCCGGATGGTTGTAGTAGATCCCCGTTGAGCTTTTTCCAATTCTGCTTGCGTTAGCAATTTACTCTCAACAACAGTAAACAAGGAAAGAATGCTATATGACATAGTGTTAGGCCTACTCTAGAATATATAATCAATGATACATAAACAATTAAACACATCCATGGATTCAATATTCATTTAAATGCACATAATTGGACAGGAAAAGATATTTCTATTAAATAAATAAGAGATTACACAAGTGACAACCTCTATCGGCACGTCTACGAACTGGAGAAACTGAGTCCTCCACCTCGGCCTCCACCACCTCAATCCTCCATCTCTCGATAGCAAGCTCACAAGCAAAGGCAAGCTTGGTAAGAACACAAAGGGCTCCAAGGGACAAAGGGATGCAAACTCAAGTAAAAGCAAGCTACGGAAACAATGGACTATAGTTCTCTTGCTCTTCAATTCCTCTTCTTTAATGTATCCAAAGGGTTCCTTATATAGTGCTTCAATGGGGTAATGGAAGGTCAAATCGGAGCGATCTTGAGGCATATGGAAGGCCAAGAGACAAGTGACTTGGATCCACATCAAGGAAAACTCCAAAAACATTTGGCCTTTTGCACACATCCCGATGTACGCGGGTTTAGGGGTAATATCCACGTATATACGCAAGAAAGGGATTAAAAGTTGTGTACAACAAATAATGAGTGTTTTTAGGGATGATCTTGGAAACATCAAAGGTACAAAAATAGTCCATGGGGTCCAAAGAGTTTGCAGAGGGACAGGGAAGGCCATAAAAGTGTGATCAACCATGTGTGGTAAAATCAGCTATAATAGATGCCCCCTAATGTGTGAGGTCAAAGGGGTAACATGATGGCCAAAATACATTATAAATCCATCCCAGAAGTGGAGTGATGAAGAACCAGGTGGAAGAACTAGCCATCCAACAATATAATACAATAATCAAACTCTACACATGACTGCAAATACATATAGCAGTCCCAGATACCTAAGAGTACAATGGCCATGAATAGGCATGATATACAAACTGTGGCATGTGTGGTCATCGCCATGTACAATATATAATAGATCAGAATATTCATGATGAAGATATACAAAGGACCAAGATCTCCATGAAAGCTAAAGATATACTATGGATCAAGATCTCCATAATGGCTGAAGATATCTGACATACACTGGAATCAAGTCACGAGAGTTGAAATCTCATGAACACTGGCATGATCAAGGAGGTAGCATATAGGAAATTCCACCAATCTGGAATGTATTCTACACAAACCATTTCGAGTACATGTCCTACTATGTGAATAAAGGTGTCAAGGTCGAACATAGTAGTCCATCATCTGATTACCAGTCATTGATACATACCCTTAATAGACGCAAGATCACCCACCGATAATGAAAATGGGAATCAAGGTACTAGAGTGAAATCTAATAAGTGCGAATAAATGTGTTGAGGTCGAACACTTGGAAGAATCCATCGATAAGGGGACATTGATGTATTCCCAAAACTTTTGACGGTGAGAGAACCTACCACTGATGACTATAAGTCTCAAGGAACTCAAATGACTCTAGAATCCTATCCCAGAATAAATGATCTGAAGTCAATGGGATGGAATCTGCTGGAAGGAGGGAATTAAGGCATCCCCCATCAACCAACACGAGGTACTCAGCAATGCTATATAATGTGGAAGGACTCGAACAAGATGTGCATGAACCAGTCATAGTACTGGGAATGGCCGACATGAAAAGTCAAGACAACTGAGGAATGGCCGACTTAGGATTCAACTTCCTTCGAACAAGAGAATAAAGGCGAATGGTGACTAAATCTAGGCAACATAGACTCAATATACAAAACTGGGACATCTCTGCGACACATGAAGCATCGATAGAGGCTCCATAATGACTGGAAGCTTAACCAGTCAGTGGAGGTAAACTCAGAGATACGAGTATAGCTCCTAAAGTCAAATTACTAACCCAACCAACGGATGTGATATACAATGCTCTGTTCGAAGGCGACATGACTCGAATTCTGCCAAAGATAACATCTTTTCCTGTCTGGCTTTTTGGTTTTTTGATTTTTTTTTGGACTTTTTCATATATTTTGAAAAGCTTGAAAAAGAATAAAAGTGCTTTATAGTTACAAATATAGGAGGAGATGAGTGTTAAAGGGAAAACAAACTAGTTCCAAGCAGTGGACCATACCTATGCTCAATGCAAGGAAATATGTGCAGGATAACGACACTCGGGGGAAAGTCCCCTCCGGACAAAAAATGGGGAATCAAGCTGCAAAAGATATATAAAATGGCTCTGCTTGGCTAGACATGAGACAAGCTCGGGCTATATGGCTGATAATCATATTCAGGGAAGCCGACATAAGGCTCAGAGAGGCAAGCAAAACTCATGATAATGCAATTACAACTTGACATATACAAGGGAGTCCTGGGGAAAAGGCCAACATAAAGGTCAAGAGGAGCATGAATCTCTTGCTCAAAGTCATGGTGGTACCATACAAAGGACTCCCACACCCTAAAGGAAAAATGTTGGCATGGGCACCAAATGCAAAACATGATCTAACTAGGGTACCCATGTATGGTAAAGCTCTACCATTCACAACATGTCACTTCTAAACGCAACAAGAAGATTCTGTGACAAGATGGAATGGGTTGGTACCTAAGGTTAAAATGAAATGGTCATAAGGTTATGCAAAATGAAAACATATGTGAAACCTAACCTATATGCCAGTTTAGACATCATACCTGCAGTAGGAATGAACGAATCAAAGCCACGGTAAAACCGCAATCAAAACGGATTCCTACATCATCAAATTAGTTCAAACGGTCCAAAATGGTCAAAAACTATAGAAAGTGGGTAAAAATTTCAAAAATGTTCTATAAATAGTAAAATGATCAAACGAGGAGTGATTCCACCAGACGATTCTCAAGTATATTCTCATGCCCTCCTCTTCCTATTTCATGCAATTTTTTTAAATTTTCATGGTCCAATTAATTTTTTAAGCCATCCATAATTGTGCGTTTTGGCCCACGCAGAAATTGAGGTTTTTTTTTTCGTATAGGGCTCGCCATACATGAAAAAAGCACCCAAAACTACGTACATACACGATTGTTTTGAGAATAGTCGCATATAGGGTCGCAAACAAGGTTTTCAAAGGTAAAACTGATCAAAACTTTGGTTTTTTGTGTAAGATGGTGTTAGAGTGGAGGAAAAGAGAGCATGGTGATGTGGAGGAGGCCGTGCAAGGTGATCTTATGGCCCAACAGGCATTACGGGCATGTGGCTTATACAAGTTTTGGTGTCTTGGCAGCCTGAGGGCCAAACCAAGACTACTCCAGTTGCTAGTGGATTACTGGGATCCAGAATCTAAAACATTTCAGATTGACGGGATGTCGCTCAGCATTGAGGTTGAGGACATATACTTTATCACTGGTTTGTCCCGATGAGGGGTGATGGTGAATCTCCGATCTTGTGGGCCACGAGGTAGGTTGACCATTGATGAGTAAATAGCTGTGTACTACTTTAATTCGGAGACAGAAAAGGTTGGGAGTCAAATCCCGACAAAATTTATCCATATTCTGGGACTGAAGGCCATACTTTTGGCATTAGGCAGGATTGTTGGGTTAGCTTCACTTCACTAGGCCTCGCAGCCAATGATGTTCTATATGGTGAGTGTATGAGACCTACAGTGTATGACTGGAGCACGGCGCTGTTGAGAAACATGAAACAACAGCTCAATGACTTCAAGATGGGAAGGGTGCATAAATTTGGGTTCGGCAGCATACTGAGCATGTTCTTCTTTGAGTGGGTACCAAGGCTAAGCCATAGAGTGGACATCGTTCCACATGGAGTTCGAGATTCAACCCAACGACGTTGGGAAAATGTTATGCGCAGACTAGGTGGAGTTAGGGTGGCTAACCCCTATCCAATAGACTTATTTCCATGGTGGCGGAGACAGATCATCGCCATAGACGACTACCCCTATGCAGAGATAGAATTTCACGAAGATCCGGATATGCCGCTACCACCAGGAGCAGCTTATGGCGACATAGGTAAAGAATCCCAAACCCACTTTTTAAGTTTTGAATTATTTATTTTTTTTGTGTTTTTTGATATATTGACTCAAAAGACATATTTTTGGTGTGACGACACATAGTGACAATCTGTCATGTGTATGCAGATGTAGGACCATGGTGGCCAGAAGGATTCCGTCGTCATCGATGGAGGGGAAGAGGAGACAATATCATGGGTGCGGATGCGGAGTGGATGCTCCAAATCATCCACACGAACTTCGTTCGTTTGACACAGAGGGTACCCATGGCGCAAGTCGAGGACTTTCCTGAGGCCATGCAGCGTCAGGTGGTTGGATTACCACGAGCATGGGTTCAACTCTTTCGACAGCTAGCTAGATCCATAGTGCTATATCATGATCAGAACCTGCCTCCTCCTCAAGCTTAGAGACCCGAGTGTATTCATTTTTGTATGACCATGTATTTTATTTTGTTGGCTTGGAAGCCCCAATTTTGTATATGACACTTATGTATTATGACGTCACTTTTTGGATATTAATGAAAAACTTCTATGATGATCGACTTTATTTATATTTACATGTGTGTAAAATGTATGTTTGTGATATGCTTATAGTCTATGAAACAAATGCCAATCTAACACATAGTTAGCATATGAGTCAACAACTTGATTAAAAAATCTTGGAACATGAATGTAAGTTATATTCTCAAATTTCCATTCTAGTAATCTCACATGTAAGAATCTTCGTAATAATGTTGGATCCCTAATATGATACAAGCCATTAAGCTGTGAAACCACTAACTGCGAATCAAGACATACCTCAAGAGAATGAACACCATGTGAAATGGCATCACGCAATAACTCAATAACGACACTATATTCAACAACATTTTTCGAAGAAGGCCGTAAACATACGCCTCCTAAAGACAATACTTGACCCGTAGGAGCATAAATCACCCAAGCAGCTGAAGCTGAGTTTTGAGTGTGGCGACTAGCACCGTCAATGAATCCTATGTAAACGGAAGACTCCATCAACATCTGCCATAAGAAATGAAAGCTAATCAACAAACCCGATCACCATAAGAAAACCTAACTATGCACTGCAAAAACTGTACAATAATATACAAAAATCAGCCCTGGCTGAAGATCATGCATAGTATTTTTTGAGATAGAGCCCATTTCTAGGCTCTGCCAAGGATGTCCCTTCATAATCAACCAGCTCATAAGCACCTTTCTCTAAGACTCGTTTAACCACGTAAGGACCATGCCACATGGGATTAAATTTCCCTGCCCCAAGAGTTCCTTAGCTTGATCCCACAAAAGAACCAAGTATCCTGCATTAAACCTCCTTGGAAGGACAGACTTATCATACTGGACCTTAACGTGACGCTTGTTAACCTCTAGAGCCACTAAGGCATCTCGATGCTGCTCATCAAGCTGCTTGAAGTGGACCAAACACTCTTCCAATGCGGAAGTGTCCGGTAAAATATCTACAGCTAGCTTCAGAGAAGGGATTTTGCATTCAACCGGTAAATTGACTCCATCCCATGCACAAGCTGATATGGAGAGAAACCGGTGGCAGTATCAACCACGGTTCTATAGGCCCACAAAGAAGGATACAACAGAATATGCCAATTGGTCTTGCTTCGTGTGATGGTTTGTTGGAGAATAGACTTAAACGATTTATTCACTGCTTCAACTTGTCCATTCGTCTGAGGGTAATAAGAAGATGAATGTTCTTGCTTATACCCTAACTTCGAAGCCAACTTTTCCATCATTTTATTCTGAAAGTGCCTACCATGGTCAGTGACAAGCTCTTTTGGAATGCCAAACCGGGTGATAATCTGGTTGAACATGAAATGCGCAGCTATTTCACCGTCAGATTTAATTGTGGGCATAGGCTCTTCCCATTTCGTGAAGTAATCGACATCCACAATAATGTGATCATGCCCCCCAACTGAAGCTGGGTTGCAATCCATAAATTCAAGCCCCCACTTGGTGAAGGGACCAGCGGTGACAATTGGATGTAACGGGGTTGGGTGCGAGCGCATATTGCGTGCAAACACCTAGAAAGGGTGGCACTTCTTCACTGCATTAACACAATCTTTGAAGATGGACGGCCAAAAATATCCTGCTCTCAAGATTTTTTGGGCTGTAGAAATCCCAGATAAATGACCACCACACGCCCCTCCATGGCAATCATTCAGCACAACCTCAACCTCATCATGGGTTAAACAACGACGCAAAATGGAATCTACCCCATGGCGGTACAAAGTGTTATCCACTATAAGGTAGTTCTTAGCTACATGACGTAATCGTCGTCACTATCCCGTGAAAGGTGAGTAGGGACCTTCAATGTTTGCAAATATACAATGATATCCCCGTACCACAGGTCCAAAGTTGAGATAAGGAAAATATGCTCATCGACAAACGTATCCTCATAAACTTCCTCCTCCTGCAAACTTGGAAAATCGAAAATGAGCTCCGCAAAGATCAATGATTTCTTCAATTTTTCCGAAACGAACTCGAGATCATTCTCTTGCAAAATGAAAATCCATTTATTGTATTTTCCCCCAATCATCCTTCTAGTGAGGATGAACTGAAATGGATTGATATGAGCTACGACCAAGGTTTGGCGAAGGAGAATGTAGTGTCTCAACCGCTGGACCACATGAATGGTAGCCAAGGCTAGCTTCTCCACATGGGAATAGTGAAGTTCTGCATCTATAAGGTTTCAACTCAAATAATATATGACATGCTCATGGAGCTCCTCATCCTCTTGAACCAAAACCATACCAATCATCTCCATGGACGCGGCCACATAAATCAAGAAATCACGGCTATAGTCGGGTGGAATAAGCACAGGGGCCATTACTAAGGCTCGCTTAAGAGCATCAAAGGACTCTCAGGCTCGCTCATCCTAGTCAAAAGGAGTGTCCTTCTTCAAAAGACGCATAAATCCTTTAGTCAAATTGGAAAAACTAACCACAAATCTCTGCAAGAAGTTTCCCGTGCCTTGCAAACATTGAAGATGTCTAATATTACGCGAGGGAGACAATTGAAGTATTGGCTAAACCTTTAAGGGATTGATTCTTATACCCTCCTTGGACACGATGAATCCTAGAAAGCGACCAACAGTCACACAAAAGATGCACTTATGAGGATTTAAATGAACCTGGTAATGACGACATATTTCAAATACTAATATCAAATGATATGGATGACGCACTCTCAAATGAGAGTGAGCAGCGAGATTATCCAAATATACTTCAATAATCATTTTGAGATCGTGAAAAATTAAGGTCATAGCCCGCTGAAATGTAGCTTCGGCATTTTTAAGGCCGAAAGGCATCTTCCGATATGCAAAAGTACCCCAAGGGCAAATAAATGCAGTCTTATGTTGATCCTCAGGCTTAATCTGAATCTGATTATATCCAGATAAACCGTCCATAAAGGAAAATACCTCACTCCCGACACACTCATCCAAAATCTGATCAATAAATGGTGTGGGGAAATTATCCTTAGGACATGTACGATTTCAGTCACGGAAATCAATGCATATACGGATCACTCCCTGCTTCTTATCTACCGAAACAAGATTTGAAACCCACTCCATTAAGGGAACGGGATAGATAAAACCAACATTCAAAAGTTTTTCTATCTCAGCCTTAATGGCGGGTGCTTTTCTAGGATTCACCGCACGTAAACGTTGTCGAACTGCCTTCGCATCAGGATAGGTTTTGATCTCATGTTCGACAATACGAGGGTCGATACCTGGCATCTCATCGTATGACCACACAAATATGTCATGAAACTCTTTAAACATCATGGTATACTCCTTGATCTTATCAGGGGAACAATCCACCCCAATGTAGACATTCTCAACCTTGCCAGGATCACGAGAAATATTGATAGGGATAGTTGGTGACACGTTAGCCATGTTTCCATCAGCCATCGCACCAGGAGAGCTTAATGGATCCACGGGGCTACCAATCTTCTCGCTAAGAATCTCCCTAAAGTTATCACACTCCATACGATCAAGCTTAGGAAGAAAATATGATCGATGATGCAATTCCTCCTAAGGTTGCTCAATTCTCGACATGGCCTCAAGGATAGCTTCATCCGATGGAAAAACATCATCGAGGCAATCATGTGAGTGAGATGACTCTACTGCCCATGCTGGCAGCACATACAGGTCCTCCTCCTCTGTCTATGAAGAGGAAGGACTAGGCTCTGCAACCTTATCAATATTTTCTTGATAAGCCACCATCATTGCAGACAACGACACGTTAGTCTCAGTGGGCACACTCAAAATACTCAGTGAAGGAAAAACCCAAGGATCTTCCATATGGGTAGTGCGAAAAGACACCGAATTCAACAAGAATGAAGCCCCACCAAAACTAGACCCCATCATAAAAATGGGTGCAGGACAATTAAAGGTTCCCATAAGAGAAGGATACATACCTATGCCCACACTCCTAGTTGTCGGCTAAGAATGATCGATAAGCAAGATAGAACCACCCGATGAAGCATTTACACTCAGATTTTGGAACGATGTTTGATCAATCGTAACAATCTTCCCATTAAACAGAAAGCATATCACTCAAAAGAGGGAAGTAGCTACGACTTGCATACTATGCATCCAATTCCGACCCAGCAAAAGATCGTAGTCAAGGGGCGCATCAACCACCTCGACCTCGATCGCGACGATCTTCCCTCCCAATTGGAATTTTAAGGAAGGAAGGATTCCATGCGGCTGAAAAGATCTACCATCAAAAGCTGTCAACATAGTAGCAGATTGAGACAACTCAGGAGAACCTAATCTCTTCCAACAAGACAAAGACATCACGGAAGCGACAGTGCCTTCATCAATGATAGTGTGCTTAATGGTGTTGTTAAGATTTCCACCCATGGTTTAAAATTTGATCATAGTAGAAGAGTTTTCATCACTGGCCCCAAGAGTAGATAACAAAGCTTTCCTCTGCCGAGGACAACTCTGAAGCACTTCTAACACGAACATCGCACAAGGAGTCTAGCCCAAATCCTCGACAACTGAATAGTTCTGGGTGGCTCGGGAATTAGGATTGTGTCCCGAACACTTTAAGACTCCCTTAGGAATGTGAGGTGGAGCTTCAGGTTTACCCATATGCTTTTCAATTCGCAAAGGGCTCTCGGGTGATGAAGGTTCTTTCCCAAGGTTTGGTTGTGACGAACCATAGTCTTTCGTATGGGTCACAACCTTAGCAACACTCATCATGTTGATGCATCAATGACCAATAGCGGCCTCCGACGGGTTTTGATTTCCACCCGATGCACAACCAGGATCAATGGTCCTTGATTTCATATTTTGATTGTTGGGTAAAGGATTAGTTAACATAGTTGGGCCCTGTGCTATGAACCTCGAGGCATATTCCATACAAGGGCAGAAGTGAGCGAGATGGTCCTCCTTACATAATTTGCAAGGAAACTTCACCCTACATTTAGACTGCTTGTCCCCCCCAGCATTAGTGTTCTTGTCATTATTATTAGCATTTTCGTTCTTGTTCCCACCCTTACGATTATTTTTTCCTTTTTTCTTATTCCTTCTAGGCTGTTGGTTTCCTTTCGAGTTCGACGTTTGCACGGAAAGTACATTCGTCGATTGGGTAGGTTGAGACAAAGTCGTAGCTTGTCCCGATGCAGACTGGTTAATTGAAAATTGGCTCACTTGTTTCACAACCAAGTCCGCAGGTTTAGTACTTGTACAACCCACAATACCATCGGCATGTGGCCTAGGCTTGACCTTGGGGTCGAAATTGGACCTAGGAGCATTGGGTATAATCTCATACAAAAGTCCGGATTGAGCATAGATCAATTCCAACTCTTGTGCCCTAAAAATAGCTTATTCCTCATTTTGAAATCTGGATGTCGAAACATCCTTCACTATGTAAGGTAATAAAGATTTGAGGAACCACTCAAGAAGAAACTCTGGTGGTATAAAATCTTTGATTAACTGTTCCGTCTACGCCACTCTTGAATATGATCTGAAATGTGTGTGGCTTTATCTTGCTGGAAGGCCGACAAGAGTTTGGTATCGAAGTCGTAACGTATGGGTAGAAGGAAATGATTAAGGAAAGTGAACACAAGACCATCAAATGTAACATACACCCCCTCGGTAACTCTATATACCATTTCACTGCAGGACCCTTTAGGGTGTGTTGAAATAGCCTCAAACGAATGGAATCGTCATGTAAGGAATTGGAAGAGCACCAAAGGTGGAAAGTGGTGACATGCTCACCAGGATCTTCACCAGCTTTACCTTCTAAATTGGAAATGTATGAAGGAATCTTGTTAGGGACAGCCGGCCATGCCGGGTTATGAGACACAGGATCATTCATCAATCTCGACAAGTCATGCAAGTTCAAAGTTGCAATGAAAGGGAGTCTAGGTTGAGCCAGTCGATTCCATGCTCCCTGATAGTTTTGATTCATGTAAGGTTGATTGCTATAAATACCATGGCCTTGGCCATAATAACCTCCTCCCATTTGACCCATGTAGGGTTGCATGGAAGCATTATGATGTGGGGTGCCTTGATTATGAGTTGCTACAAAGCCATAATTGGAAGAGTAAGCAGGTTGTTGATACTCGTACCCATATGGTTGATAGTTTTTTCCATAGTGCAGTCCATACAAATGACCATGAGAAGCTCCATAAGGTGTTCCATGGGATGTACCATGAGAATGTCCATAGTTAAGGGTATGGGAATCTCCAGAATTTGGAACATGAGATGATCCAGAAATAGGTACATGACCTGCTGACATAATAGGAGGTACTTGACTCTAAGATACTACCGTGCGAGCAGTCGTAGAATGAACATGGCTAGTAGCAACATTCCGTCTTGAAGGCCCACGTGAACTAGGGGGAGGATGAGTCATTAAAAATGCATTCCAAGGAACAGTGTTTGAAGACTAAGGAACATGTGAAGGAATGTAAGTGGCGTTCCCAATGTTCACTCATCTCGGTTCTGGTATCTACTTAGGATTACTAACACTAGGTCTAGGGTGAACATGTGAAGTTGCCTCCACCATGGGGATGGAGGGTGCAATGTGACTAGTGCCCCAAAATCTCTTCGCATGGAAAGGGATGGGAGTTTCCCCAGGCTTAGTGTTAGGATAAAATTCTGACTCAACACAATGTGCTGAATCAGGTGCAGGAATATCAGACATGCCATATCTAACATGACTATTGCTTACCGGTTCATGGTGAGTCTCGTCGCCTAGAAACCAATACCGATGACCTGTGAATGAGGGATCATAACCAGATCGTGAAGCTTGTTCATGTGAAGCGTCATATGTGCTAATAGGATATTCCTCCCCAACCTAGTGAGGTGGAGAATACATCTTTGGAATCTCATCCTCATGATCTCCCATAGTGTGTGAATCAAAGTGAGAAGTAGTTCACCCGGACTGTCTGGTTCTCTCTCCCAAAGGAGGAAGAGGCGTGGAAGGCAGAAGTACTGCTAAACAACGAGAACGTTGGGGTGCCACGCCCGAATCCACAATGACTCAAAAAATAAAAACACTCGATCTAATTACACAAACCCTAGGCAAATTAGCGTGCATAGAGCATACACCTATAAAATGTAAAGCCAAATCGCAAGAAAACAAGGTTAGGATATGTGAGCTCTCGAATGAAGCAGGTATGTTTTGCCTAGGAGAGGATTGAGACTCCCATACACAATAAGCGGAGGTTCGTAAGCAATTTTAGTGGCTCTCAGCTTCAACGCATATAGCGACTGTGCTGTCCGACCCCTACCTTGCCAGGACACCTGCAGAATAATCTCTGAAAATACCCCCTCGATAACCTAGGTAAGGAAAATAAGGTCACCTAGATATAATAAATGCTCAGATGGACAGTCGCAAGTGGTATTGACCGTATGGGTAGGGTAGCAAAGCCCAGAACTCTCAAAAGAGCCCCTAGATACGAATACAATCTTGGAAGTATCTCCGGTGCTACTCAGTTACAACCAGGGGTCATCCCAATCATAAGCGCTCACAATGCCTCATGCTTAACTACCTTGTAAGAGGAGGATCCTCAGAACACTAATTATATAAAGGATTTTAGACTCTCACCTGGATAGACACCTAATTGTTTTGTTTAGTGGTCTTGGAGAATTGACTCACAATGAACTATTCCAAGACCCTAAAACATAGTCTTGTTGGTGCACCCTCGAAAAGAAAAGAGTGTAATTCATTTTATTATGCGTTGGTTTTAATTGAATTTATTACTAACAGGGTAAATGTTCATGCAACTAATGATGTTATGATGCAACAAGAAGTAAAATGCACACCTAATAATCAATGCAAATGCACCGTGTCGAATGAAAAAAAGGGTATGCTACTACGTGAAGTGCAAAATTTTTCCTTCAAATGTATATGCAATCATTTCCTATATGAAAATCTGACTAATATTCACCAAGCAAACCTAATGCAAGTACCATGCTAAATGCAAAATGCAAACAATGCATACCAATGCAAAAAAGCAAAATGTTTTTGTATTTTGAATTAAATGAGACAAAAAGCAAAAGTATGACTCTACAATCCTCAGACTCTGCAAGCACTCACAGAAAATAGCCAAGCAAAGAGCCAAGGTAAAAGAGACCTAAGGCACTAATCCCAAAACAAAAAATAGAAAATGAAATGACAAGAACATTTTTCAAAAATTAACTCAAAAAAAGTCTCTAGTTAGAAGCAGAGGGGAGATACAGACTCCAAAAGCAACAAAGAAGACTCAGTAATCACCCAAACTCCCTAGCAACACTTAATCTTCCCAAAAATGCAAAAAATCAGGGCATACACGACCGTTCTCAGTAAACCTGCGTACATACACGATTTTTCCACGAAAACCTACATGTATACGCGACTGTGAAGGAAAAACCCGCGTATAGGAAGAAAAAGATAGAAAAATAAGGTAAATGGAAAAACTAAGAAAAAATTTACTTCTCCAGGATTCTACTGGGTAATCATGCCCCCAGACCTGACACAGAAACAGAAAAATTAGAGCAATAGAAGTACATTGAATGCCGAAAACCCCCAAATAAAAACAACTAGGAACCTCCCCAGTGGAGTCGCCAATTCTGTTACGGAAAAAACTTCCAATGGCTTGGGGTGTACCACAACAGACAAAGAAACCGTAGAAATCAATCCCTTCCCCATATGCAAGAGAAATCCAACATCTAACACTAAAGGATCTCGAATCTGCAATAGGATTAGTAAAATGAATGAATCTATAGGATTAGCAAATTGATGTGTGCCTCTGTCAATTATAATACAAGTACCTTCCCAAATACTCTATGACAAACTTTCCCCATTCTTAAAACATAATGATATGTTACTAAAGCATAATGTTATTAGTTTCAACACTCCCCTTCAAATCAACATCGCATTTTCATTAAACATCACATCCAATAACCTAGTTCATATAGTTGATATAACCCGTGTAGACCTGTGGGATGTCTCACTTTCATCTACTCTTAATGAACCCCCCTCGCTCGAGGAAGAAATATCTGACAAATACCTATTTGGTTCTACCTACACCATGGAAAAAAAGTTTAGATAGGACCTTGTTGGGTATTCATAATTCATATTAGAGAATTGCAAGTAATCAAGGAATGAATTTCCCACTATCATCATACATAGTTAACATTTCTCCCCCAATATTGAAAATGCATATCTTGACCAAGGTGTAATATAAAGGTGGAGAAAAATACCATTTTACCCATAGGGACAAGAATACCAATGCCTTTAATATTTTCTCTCTCTCAAGGTATATTGTCACATATATTTTTATCAACATTGTATAAGCAGAAGTAAATAACAAAGGTAGATCTAGAAAAGTACTATTGTAATAAATTCATACATAATTCTCATCTCTTTCAACTTTAACGCTCCATTGGTCGCTACGTTAAAGTTGGTCCTTGAGATGAGTTATCAATTCCAATGTACATAACACAAAAAATAAAAAAATTACAATGAAGTTTAACTAATGAATAGTAATTAAAGAACAATAATAATGCTAGATAGATTTGATTTGGATCTGCCTTATACTCAAACATTTTTATCCAGCTCTTGTCACTGTAAGGACAAGCTGTCAAAATACATACCTTTAGAGAGAGAGAGAGAGAGAGAGTTAGAGTGTTGATGGTTTAGGTTCACATTTCATGGTTGGAGCTCACGGGTTGGATATCATGGTTCACAATTCACAACACAATTCTAGAAGCCCTAGAAGAGGTGCCATATGACCTTTGGTACCCTACTTTAAGTGTACTCAAATTTACAGCAAGGATAACCCTATGCATCCAACACATATCATATCTATACTTATTTCAGGCCAAGATACTCCAAGAGTGAAGTTATGAACATAATATATAAACTTGGCATGTCTTCTAGAATGGTCACTTAGGAAACCCTAGGTTCTAGGGTGGTTAGCATAATAAAACATAAAATAAAGTTGAGTACACTTAGAGTAGGGTACCAAAGGTCATGTGGTGACATAATAATAAAACAATAAAATTAATAAGGCTAAGTAATCATACCAAAGGTGGTCAAGGTACCACGCACAATAAGGGCACTAGGACCAAAAAGAAGATAAAGGACCATAAGTCAACAAAAGGAGTCACAACAATATGGTAAGGAAACCCCCATACCCACAATACCAAGGTGTGCCGTAAAGGTGTAGAAACAACCCAGTTTACCCATAGGGCCAACAAGACCAATGACTTTAATATTTTCTCTCTCTCAAGTTATATTGTCACATATATTTTTATCATCATTGTATAAGCAGAAGTAAATAACAAAGGTAGATCTAGAAAAGAAATGTTGTAATAAATTCATACATAATTTTCATCTCTTTCAAATTTAACGCTCCACTGGTCATTGTGTTAAAGTTGGTCCTTGAGATGAGTTATCAATTCCAATGTACATAACATAAACAATAAAAAACTTACAATGAATTTTAACTAATGAATAGTAATTAAAGAACAATAATAATTCTATATAGATCTAGTTTGGATCTTCCTTATACTCAAATATTTTGAGTTAGCTCTTGTCATAGTAAGGACAAGCTATCAAAAGACATACCTTCAGAGAGAGAGAGAGAGAGAGAGAGAGAGAGAGAGAGTTAGAGTGTTGATGGTTTATGTTCACATTTCACGGTTAAAGCTCATGGGTTGGAGATAACAATTCACAATTCACAACACAATTCTAGAAGCCCTAGAAGAGGCACCAAATGACCTCTGGTACCCTAATTTAAGTGTACACAAATTTACAACAAAAATAACCCTATGCTTTCAGCAAATAATAGATCTATACTTATTTCATGCCAAGATACTCCAAGAGTGAAGTGATGAACATAATATATAAACTTGACATGTATTCAAAGAATTCTCACTTAGGAAACCTTATCTTTTAGGGTGGTTAACATAATAAAACATAAAATAAAGTTGAGTACACTTAGAGTAGGGTACCAAAGGTCATGTGGTCACATAATAATAAAAAAATAAAAGTAATAAGGTTGAGTAATCATACCAAAGGTGATTAAAGTACCACACACAATAAGGGCGCTAGGAACAAAAAGAAGATGAAGGACCATAAGTCAACAAAAGGGGTCACAACAAGATGGTAAGGAAACCCCCATACCCACAAGACCAAGGTGTACCGTAAAGGTGGAGAAACAACCCATTTTACTCATAGGGCCAACACAACCAATGAATTTAATCTTTTCTCTCTCTCAAGTTATATTGTCACATATATTTTTAACATTATTGTATAAGCATAATTAAATAACAAAGGTAGATATAGAAAAGTATTGATGTAATAAATTCATACATAGTTTTCATCTCTTTCAACTTTAATGCTCCAATGGTCACTGCGTTTGAAAGTTGGTCCTTGAGATGATTTATCAATTCCAATGTACATAATATAAGAAATAAAAAATTACAATGAAGTTTAACTAATGAATAGTAATTAAAGAACAATAATAATTCTAGATAGATCTAGTTTGGATCTTCCTTATACTCAAACATTTTGAGTCAACTCTTGTCACTGTAAGGACAAGTTGTCTATCAATCCTATCGAAAGAAAAAAAATCGGGGAAAATATGGAAAGCTAACCTCTGACATTGATTCTTATAACATATGCACAATATTGATGCTCCCATGTATGCATGAAGTATTAATGCTCTCTTATATGCATGAAGCATCAATCGTACCTTCTTACATTGAGATTACTTTTTTTATTCCTTACCATGGGTTACAACATGCAATTGTTCATGTCTTAGTGTTGAAACATGTTTGGAAGACCTTCGGTTTGCAACATTAGTTACTTGACTACTGTTGGTTGCATTTTCAAATTAGTGTATGCGACGATATGTTCTCACAGTGTACAATATTCATTTGCCTCGCATTATGGTAAAAAATGAATACAATATCACACAGCCACAAATACTGTACACTGTGAGAATATATCATGACATACACTGTAATTCACCACTTGCACAAATATTCTTTCTCTTTACTGAGAGACCTACAGCCAATGATTTAAAATATGTCATGAATATTTGATGAGGTAAAATATAAATAACTTGAGTCATTGGGTTTACCACTAGTCATTAGTTGCATCCTGTCAAAAAATAGTAGACATTAGTGAAAATATATGCTCTAAATTAAATTACATCTAGATGAGATGTTCTCTTGCATGACTACAAGGTTCAACTTTAACTCACTCCTCTTCACCAAGCTACACATTTGAGGGCCATAAGACAACTTTAACTCACTCCTCTTACATGCTTACCTATGACTTATGTTGCTCCTCTTAACTAAGGTTCTCATCTTCTAAGGGTCCATTTTCCTAATTCGTTGACATGGGTCCTAGAGATTCAAGAATTCCCTTGATTTATTAGAGGTAATAACATTACTTATACACTTGTCTTTTTATATTTTAACTTCTCGAGATAGCTATTCATGACTCAAATGATCATTGAGATGGCCATGACCTTGGTTGGTCCTTTTACTCTCACTTTCGAATCATGAACTAGAGGTTTCTATAACTAAAGTAAGTTCCTATATAAATGATACAAGAGCCCCATCAGATTTCAGTGATTGATGTATGCTTCAGGTGCAATTGCATGGCCAATTATGAGGATATTACACCTAGGATTATGGTTTTGAGGTGGCACCAAGAAGGACATAGATGTAGGAAACTATTACACCTTGGCTCTTCCATTCACTCATTCTAGTGAATGTAAGACAATAGAGTTTAAACCTCACCAAGTTGTTGATATTACCATCTTGTACGGATTTAACAACATCACGTCATCACCTTTTCCCTCAATCTTTATTTCTCATATCAATTACTTAAGAAACCTTTGGCACGTGTGATTTAGTCATTTAAATTATCACTCATTGCAACAACTAGTATGTAATTAGAAAATGGTGACTAGCCTTCCTCTCATTTATTACAGATATGAATTTTTCCCTAGGCATGTTCTAAAAAAATATCATTGGATTAGTTTTGACAAACATGCCTCTTGGCATGCCTTGGCCCCCTTGCAGCTTGTTCATAGTGATTTGTGCAGTCCTCTTCCTTCTACTTATTTCTCTAGATTCAATTACTTCTTAACCTTCATTAATAAATTCTCCATACGCACTTGCATTTACTTTATAAAGAGTGATGTTTCGATGTGTTTTTGGCCTACAAGGCCATTGTAGAAAACCAATTTGGATATCAAATACACAAGTTAAGAACCTTTAGTGGATATGACTATGTAAACAATAAATTTATAAATTATTGCACTACACAAGGCATTCAGATGCTACATATTGTTACATACAAACCACACCAAAATGGTGTTGTTGAGAAAAATAATCACACATTAAAGAAATTGGCCAAGTTGTATGATCCAATCTAAGTAAGGAAGTCCTCCTTTTTTAGTGGAAGCCATTAATTGTGCCAATTACGTAAACAATTCCTCTCCCATACAGGATCTAAAATATATAACACTAGAAGAAACATTGAGTGTAATTAAACTTGATATAATCCACTTGTGTTTTTTTGGTAGTGAAGCATCAACTCACATTCCCAAAGAAAAATACAAAGCATTAGATACTAAGAGTGAGAAGTGCATATTTGGTGGATATTCTGAAGATGTAAAAGGTTATAGGCTTCTTTAACATAAATCCAATGACATTACTATTAGAAAATATGTTAAATTTGATGAAAATCTCTTTCCCTGCAAGCCTAATTCATCGTTTATGACATCTTCGACTTGCAAGCCATCTTTAGTAATTGTGTCATGTTCTATTACCAACTTCTCTTCTTGTAATTTCACTATGATTTCTTCTTCAAATGATGAAAGTAAGGATGGAAGTCCACTCTCCCCTACTCATCCTGCTTTAGTTAATCCATTAAGCATAAATCTGCATTAGCATTTCCGCTTCCTAAATGGGTCTGTTTAACCTTAGAAGTTGTTGGTGATCTTTTTGATGATCCTATAGGTTAGAGTTAAAGATGTTCATAATTCCCATAAACCTCTTTTATTTCAAAAAAATATATCTATTAAAAACGACACTTCTATATATTTTTCAATGATGAACTTTTTTAATATTATAATATAACTCATAATATATTAAAGATATATCTATAAATATGAACTAAGCCATCATTGTGATTGTTCCCTTCTCACTTAGGTGTTTCCATGATCAAGATAGATTCGACATGTACTATTTTCATATGGGGCTTTCACTATACTATAGGGTAGGGCCACCGTTCATATACTCAATCTAGAAATCACTATGAAGAGATTCTACGAATATCCTCCATAGTTCGTATTTAGTGATATGCATATTAACTTGTTACAAAACGAGCTAAAATTGATGGATACGTGTTGTTATATAACCTATTTTTCTCCTTGTTTGAATATAAAAGATTATCATGGAGTACAAGAAATTGTTTCTCTTTTATTTTTATTTTTTTAAAACCTTCAATTTTGTGGCATAATGGCATAAACATAAGATCCTTTATGGCCACAATGACATTGTAATTTAAGACTAAGCCTACGAGATATACATAAATAAACTACTAAAAAATTAATTGATTTTTTTCTACGAAAGACACTTATATTTGAATGGATACTTAATATTTATTCATATGTAATGGTATAATATTGGATATCCTTCATCTAGAGAGGTTGGCACAATTATATGTTATTTTCACATTAATTAGTATTAAAAATATGATACCATTTACAAGCAAGGATGAGCTCAAGGTGTTGGCATGTGTCACTTATTATCATAAAACACATTTGATCATATGACTTATTAGTCAAATTATATTAATCAATCGACATTTGTCATAATTGATTTTTTATGAAAAGATTATGAAGTCTTAATTTTTATAATGTAATGACAAATTTTGCTAAGGTTTATAAAGGGCACACTTATCCATCCATTAAATATGTACTGTTTTCCGCTTTAAATTTCAAGGTCCTCCATTTTTTAATGAGATGGTTAATCCATGATTGGATTCTTTCTCCTTTGAAATCCTGGTAGTACCATATCTTCATTGTTTCGATGCCTACGATGGGTCTTAGCATAAAATCCTTCTTGAGCTATCTCGAGAA
>LPNX010167214.1:11085-23305 GCA_001517045.1 Pseudotsuga menziesii | reverse complement strand
AAAGGAACTAATTCCCAAGTCTCATTCTCCTGTAAAGAGTTGAACTCTTCTTGCATGGATGATTTCCATATTGGGTCATAAGATGATTCCTGATGTGATTGTGGATCATATATAACCATGATATAGAAATTCTCAACAAGACTCAATTCATTTGAAAAATAAGCACCATGGAATTGTGATCTAGTCTTCCTAGGATCTAGAGGATTTCCTGCTAAATACCCAACAACTTCTATGGTTTTCTCTGTCCGCTTGGGCCTTGAGGGCATGTCATGTTTATAAAATCACATTCATACATATCAGAATTAGAAATATCAGAAATATGAGAAATGGAATCATCACTTACATCATCTTGGTGTTGAGGAGAAGAGCATTCCCCCAGTGCTAGTTCAAAATCTGGGATAATTCCCTCTTCGAATTGCACACTTATTTATATGAAAGTCTTGTGTGTGGATGGATCAAATAGCTTGTAGCCCTTTGTTTCTTCACCTTATCCCACCATGATGCACTTTTTTCTTTGTGGTTGCAATTCCTTCCTCTTTTCTGAAGGAATTCAAGCCCATGTCGTTGAGCCAAAAATCTTGAAATGTGAAATATTTGGCTTGTGACCAAACCAAGCCTCATTAGGTGTTTTCCCACTCATGGATTTGTGTAGAGACCTATTTTGAATGTATGCAGCACAATTGATGGCTTCATCCCATAGCTTAGGACTCAAATCCTTAGCCTCAATCATACAGGTAGCCATCTCCTTGAAAGCCCTATTTTCCCTCTCTGCCACACCATTTTGGTGTGCTGTGTAAAGGACCAAATGGTACATTTGGATACCATATTCCTCACATAGGTGCTCCAAATTTTTATTCACATATTCTCTACCATTATCAGTCCTAAGAATTTTTATCTTGTTACCACTTTGATTCTCAACCAGAGCCTTCCAAATATTTAGAGTCTGAAAGAATACTTATTTGAGCTTGAGGAAATAGACCCAGCAAAAATTTGAGAAATCATCTATGAAAGTGAGAACATACCTTTATCCTCCATAGGAGGGAGTGGGAAGAGGACCAGTGAGATATGAATGCTTCAACCCGAGCACTTGTATAGCTCTCCTTTCCTTCCACTTCTCATAGCTACGCTCTGGATGCTTTCCCACCACACAACCAATACATGCATCATTAGAGGTCTTGATAGGAGGATTCCCTTCCACCATGCAATCCTTGCTCAATTTTTGGAGGTATTTTTAGTTCATATGGCCAAATCTCTCATGCCATAGATTGTTGGTTTCATTGAAATGAGACAAAAGCACTTTCCCACTGGAATTAGGAAGAAATTTGGAAAATTTGTACATCCTAGCTTGGTGATATGCATACCCCAGTTCCACAACCTTGTTGGAGGAGATTTCTACTATATCAAACTCATGTGGATTAAATGTTACTCTCTTGGATTCTCCAGCATGTGTCATTTGGTATACTGACAGTAGGTTTGCTTCCAAGTCTGGTACACACATGACATTGTTGAAATATCCATATTCAAGATCGATCCTTCCAACTCCCTTGGCTTGAATCTTAGAATCATCACCCATTCGAATAGTTGGGACATTGTCTGAATACATGGATGTGAAGAATTCTTTGATAGAGGCCATGTGCCTTAATGTTCTCGAATCAATGATGAAGGTGGAAGATTCTGAAGAACCAACATCCAATGCATGACAACTCTCTTTTTTGTCATATCTCGGTCTCCCATCATTCTTCCTTGCAGCCTCTAGGGTTGGGATGTTGTTCTTCTCCAACAGCTTCACCATCATATCTATGGTTTTCTTCATGCATTCACTCTCTAGATTCCACCCTTTGTGACAGTAGGTGCATTTGGTATTCTCCTTTCCCTTCTTGTCCTTGTCCTTACAAAGATTCGAACCTCCATCAAGAATCTTGGGTTTGTCTTGTTTCTTCTTCTCTGGTTGTTTCGAATCCCTGTTTTTCTTCTTCCCTTTGGATGAATTTGAAACCCCTGCAGCAAGAGCTTGGTCCTTGCTTGTTTTGATGGTACTCATCTGCACTAGCTTATCTTTATCTTGGGTTCAAAGAATCCATGAATATTTCTAGTGTTGTCATTTTCCAGTTTCAAGTTGTGAGTTTGCTTGAGTGAAATGTGTTGAAAAACACAGAGTACTCAGGCCCTAGCTTCAAAAGGATTGACAGTATGAGGTTCTCTTCTTTCTTTTCTATTCCACACTACTTGAGCTGAAGCACCAAAGACTTGAATTTGGTGAAGAACTCTTGGATGGTCTCATAATGCCCTGGGCTCAAGGTGATGAGCTCATTTTCGAGCCAGTGACCCCTCAACTCATCAATATTCCCAAACAGATCTTCGAGCCTGATCCAAAATTCATTTGGGGTGTATAGATTGGTAACATGAAACATGATTTCTCTCAAAATTCTAAGACATAACATTCCAAATGCTTCATCAAGTCTACTAAAATACTTTGATTTCTCTACTATAGAATTTGGTTCAACTTTTGTCCCGATGGTAACCTTGTAGAGAACCTTGGACCTCAACTGGATGACCATCTCATCCTTCCATTCCAAGTAATTGAATGGTGTTAGAAATATATGATTTTTCTCCATCTCTGCTTTCGCTAGTGGTGAAAATTGTTGAATGTACTTGCGATGAAAACTCACAAATTTATCTGGAGAATCACTCTAATAGAAAATCAAACACACTAAATTTTATTTGCAGCTTCAATCAGCTTTCATACCATGTGATAATCGATTCACATATATATCTAGAAGACAAGAAATTCTCACTAATTCTCTCTAGTTTGTAGAAACAAGCACAAAAATCTTGAAAGAGTAAAAATTACACACACATGTGAACACAATAGTGAAGACAATAGTGGATATTATTGAGTTGTCTAACATATGAATGTGTTTAGATCATAAATATATTACATTAGGAATAAATTGCGAGGCTTAGGAAGCCATTTGGGAGTGTACATGTGTCATGGAAATATTTGGCCTCCATCTCCCCTAGGTGGACCAATCATCTCTTGAATCACCCCAAACAGTCACGAACCATGGTGTGACCATTGGAGACACATGTTGGGGTATAAAATATCCAAGACAAGTGTGGGTGAGCAAACATAGGTGTGGAAGTGGATCAAGGTTAACAATAAATGCACTAGGAGAGCCAAAATGAACTAAAGACAACACTAGCGCCCCTAGTCAAACCTAGATTCCCCAAAACAAGGAAGTAGCACTCCAAGGAATTAATGAGGGTGCACATAGTCTAGGTTGTCCAAGTTAGAGCATTAGTTTGTCTGTGAATGGGATAGAATAACCTGTTCACCTCCTAGATCAACTTCCCTAAGTGTAAACCATAACAATCAATGCATAGAAGCAAACGAATTTGAATAAGGTATAAACTAAGGTACTAAGGATGGATTACTATTATAACAATCTTGAGCCATCAAAGATGGTTTATAACCTAAAATTAAATCTTTATGTACCAACCATGATTAACACCTTATCCTCCATATATATTGTTAAAAAAATCCTAATCATGGCCATATCTCATCTTAAAGGTTGAGGATACCCTTAAGAGATCATGTGTGTTTGTTGAATGTGTTGTTCTTGGCCCTATATGTCTATAGGATTCCTTTAGGGAATAAGAACTAGTTTTCCTCCATCAACCATGTCTACGGATATGTTTCTAGTGCTAAGTGAATTCGAATGCACTGCATATTCTGTCTTAGATGAAACATATCACATATTGAGGTCCTATGTGCAGGTTTGATGCCTTTTTCATGGACCTCAAGCTTTAAAAAATACCTTTTGAGCATAAGTCTTGAGTTTCTTCCCCAAGCATGGTCAAGGAACTATGACCCATACTTACTCCTTAAATCCTGCTAATGGTGTCCATACTACAAAAAGAAAAATTATGCTCTTGGGAGTTTAGGCATGGTTGTTTGAGATGTTGTTCTTGATGATGCTAAAATATTACTATAGGTCCTAAGTCTTGATGACGTAAACGATTTTTTTAATTCGTTTCCCCAGACATGCACCAAAACCATTTTTTGTGGTTTTTCATAACGCGTACATGTTTTGCTTCTCCAAAACGTGTGTATGTTTTTCTTCTCCATAACATGTGCACGTTTTGTAACTATAAAACGTGTGCACATTTTGTAACTATAAAACCTGTGCATGTTTCTCTTAGCCTAACCTACGTTCCATATGACATGTTAGGCTCGAGCTTAACCAAACCAAGCATTACATAACACGAGCGCATTGTATTTTTATTTATTGTGAGCATGTTTTATAAAAGTATGATTACATGTAAAAGGCCCCTCATCTTCTTGCACACATCCTAAAATTTTCCATGAATTCCTGAACTTGGTTTGAACTACTGTCATTGTTGTAACTCTCACTCACAGAAAACCTTATTCCTACAAGTTTTCCATGGTTTGATAGCAGATGTTAGAACAATATAAAAATAGAATCAAACAACAATAACAATAGAACACAATATTTAGATGGAAATATTGATATATAGAGGTAAAAACATGGGGCATTGTCGACAACCTCTATATTTTTTTATTACTCAACCAAAAACTTGCAGATTTTATTTTTTGTATCTCTCTTATATTATAATGTTGGGGCATTAGCCTCCTTTATACAATACATATGAAGGTTCCAAAAGGAACAAAAATACACTAGAAGGGTCTATAATGTTTCTCCTTGACATCTCTTCCCTCGAACCCCGGGAGAGGGGGGCCTGGTGGCCCCCTCTGAATCCCCCACCCCCCCATCCACCACATGGTAAGTGCATACGAGTAGTTTGTGTTTCTATTTGAGAGATTTGTAGGAAGAATATTGGAGATGTGGATACTGGATTCATCTCCTAACACATTCAAAGTAGAAAAACTTCACAACAATAAGCAAAACAAGGGTACCAAGCACTCTTAACAAGCCTTTACACCCAATGGTGATAAATGCACTAAATCAGAAAGGAAAAAAAATGAATTACATTACATATTTTTTGGGAAAGACCCTCATGTGGAATTTAAGTGTTTCAAGAATATGGAAGCCTTGGAAGCAACAATGAAGAAGCATAACATCAACCACCATTCTTCTTCTAAGTCTTATTTTCATGGAAATGAACATTTTTTTTTGGTTTATCCTTCAATCAATATTCTTCTTCTCTTTATAATGAGTGGATCATTGTTTCTAGAGAATATCATCATATGGATAAGGATAGATAAATTTTTTCTTCTCTAACTGAATGTAACACTAAACAAATTATTGTTGGTGATGATAGATATCTTAGTGTTGTAGAATTTTGAATAAACTAGTTTATGGTCATTTCAAATATGTATAATGAATGTGGTGTAAGTATTTCCTGGAATTTTTCGTTAGTCTATCCAATCACTCATTCTAGTGAATGTAAGACAATAGAGTTTACACCTCACTAAGTTTATGATATTACTAGGTTGTACGGATTTAACAACTTCAGGTCATCACCTTTTCCCTCAATCTTTATTTCTCTTATCAATTACTTAAGAAACCTTTGGAATCTATGATTTGGTCATTTAAATTATCACTCATTGCAACAACTAGTATGTAATTAGAAAATGGTGCTTAGCCTTCTTCTCATTTCTTACAGATATGGATTTTTCCCTAGGCGTGTTCTCAAAAAATATCATTGGAGTAGTTTTGACAAACATGCCTTGGCCCCCTTGTAGCTTGTTCATAGTGATTTGTGCAGTCCTCTTCCTTCTGCTTCTTTCTATGGATTCAATTAATTCTTAACCTTCATTAATAACTTCTCCAGACACACTTGCATTTAGTTTCTAAACAGTGACGTTTCTATGTGTTTTTGGCCTACAAGGCCATTGTAGAAAAACAATTTTGGATATAAAATACACAAGTTAAGAACCTTTAGTGGAGACAACTATGTAAACAATAAATATATAAATTTTTGCACTACACAAGACATTCAGATGCTACATATTGTTCCATACAAACCACAACAAAATGGTGTCATTGGGAAAAAGAATCACACATTAAAGAAAATCGAAAAATTGTATGATCCAATATAAGTAAATAAGTCCTCCTTTTTTAGTGGAAGCCATTAATTGTGCAAATTACATAGTCAATTGCACTCCCATAAAGGATATAAAAGATATAACACTAGAATAAACATTGAGTAAAATTAATCTTGATATAATCCACTTGTGTTTCTTTGGTAGTGAAGCATCAACTCACATTCACAAAGAAAAACATAAAGCATTACATACTAAGAGTGAGAAATGCATATTTGGTGGATATTCTAAAGATGTAAAATGTTATAGGATTCTTTAACATAAATACAATGACATTATTATTATAAAATATGTTAAATTTGATGAAAATATTCCGTCCTGCAAGCCTAATTCATCGTTTATGCCATCTTCGACTTGCAAGCCATCTTTAGTAATTGTGTCATCTTCTATTACCAACTTCTCTTCTTGTAATTTCACTCTGATTTCTTCTTCAAATGATGAAAGTAAGAATGAAAATGCACTCCCCCCTACTCACGTTGCTTCAGTTGGGTCATTGAGAATAAATCTACCTTAGCATTGTCGCTTCCTAGATGAGTATGTTGAATGTTAGAATTTGTTGGTGATCTTTTCAATAATCCTATAGATTAACATTGATAATGTTCATAATTCCCATAAACCTCTTTTATTTCAAAAAACATATCTATTAAAAATGACACTCATATATCTTTTTTCAACGATGAAATTTTTAATATTATAATATAACTCATAATCTATTAAAGTTTATATCTATAAATATGAACTAAGACATCATTGTGATTGTTCTCACTTAGGTGTTTCCATGATCAAGATTGATTTTACATCTACTATTTTCATATGAGGCTTTCACTATACTATAGGGTAAGGCCACCGTTCATATACTCAATCTAGAAATTGTTCGATTTTTACCATTTTATCAATATGATTTAGGATCTTATATGAGAGAATAACATGCACAACAATAATCATAAGAGACAAGAGACATAAAGAAATTTCCTTGGGGAAACCATAAAGGAGAAAACCCCGCGACTTCCTGAGAGATAGAATGAGCACCGGTAGTAAAAGTAAGACCCAAAATCACAAAGATGATCTCTAAAAGCTATTGTCTCTCTCACTTGTGCCAGCTCCTCCTCTCTCACTCATGCGCCACAGTTGAGTGAATGTGTGTTTCAAATAGAGAGTCTCACTCTCTATTTATACTTGTTTTCCACTTGATTTTTACTCTGTAGGGCCGACTTCTCTAGGAGAGTCTAATAACCCTAATACCCCTCAACTGTGGGGACTATTGCACCGACTTACAATGGAGGGTTATCCTCAACTCAATTTTGGGGACTATTGTCTTGAATTACAATGGATGGTTAACCTCAATGAATTTACATGACTTTATTATATTAAAGACTCTACCAATAAGAGGAACATCAGGGTACAATGAAATACAATATAAAATATACAAGTGCATACATTCCGAAGTTACAAATACATCAACACTCCCTCTTAACTAGGAAGATATTATCTTGACACAATTCATTAGCACAAGTCTTCGTCACTGGATTATCATCAAAGCTGGATCATCATCATTACTAGATCATCATCAAATATGGATCATCATCATCACTGCTTCTGCTATCTCAAGAAAATGGTGCTATGTCTCAATTCTACACGTCATAGGAAGTTCTACAGAGCCAACCTTGCTCGATGTAGGCCTAGCCTCCATGTTGGTCTTCATCTTCTTCTACACTTATATATGACCATGGGAGGAACCAATCCTACCTCCATGTCAGAAAGGAATAGCGCTTACATCTGACAATGGGAGGAACCAATCCTCTCACCATGTCAGAAAGACACAACAATTACATCTGACCATGGGAGGAAGCAATCCTCTCGCCATGTCAGAAAGGAACAACACTTACATCTAACCATGGGAGGAACCAATCCTCTCACCATGTCAGAAAGGCACAACACTTACATCTGACCATGGGAGGAATCAATCCTCTCACCATGTCAGAAAGGCACATCACTTACATCTGATCATGGGAGGACCCAATCCTCTTGCCATGTCAGAAAGGCCCAACACTTACATCTGTCCATGGGAGGAACCAATCCTCTCACCATGTTAGAAAGGAACATCACTTACATCTGACCATGGGAGGAACCAATCCTCTCGCCATGTCAAAAATTACCAGCACTTACATCCACTGACATGGTAGGACACACCTACTACCATCTGAGGAAGGGCTCCACACTTACATCGACCAGTATGGTAGGACACACCTACTACCATATAAGGAAGGGCTCTACACTTACATCCACTAGCATGGTAGGACACACCTACTACCATCCGAGGAAGGGATCTGCACTTACATCCACCGACATGGTAGGACACACCTACTACCATATGAGGAATTGCTCTGCGCTTACATCTGACCATGGGAGTCCCATCCTGCCACCATGTCGGAAAGGCTCAACACTTATATCTGACCATGGGAGGTCCAACCTGCCACCATGTCAGAAAGGATCGAAATCTATATCTGACCATGGGAGGTCCAACCTACCACCATGTCAGAAAGGATCTCAGACTCATCACTTCTCCTTAGAAGGAACCTTGATCTGGAGACACCAAGATTTTACCTGAAGTACTCAAACTTCACTTTGGCCATTTATAGCATATAATCACATCAGGGATGATTACTTCCAAGGAAAACCTGCAAGCTTCACCAGGACTGATTACAATTGAGGACAACCTACAGGACCATTTACGTCTGAGCAACCTATGAGCTTTTCCAGGATTTTATGCTCAGACAACCTATTTCACTGTCTATGCTAGAAATCCTTCTTTCGAGAGATCTCGATATGGATCACAAACTGGAGCTTCACTACTCCTCTCTCCCAAGTAGTCGAGCAAGAGGCAACATATTTTTCCTCGGCTGTAATTAGCACCATGCAGGACTTCTTCCTACTAAACCAAGAGATCACACATGATCCCATACTGAACCATCACCCCAAATTTCTCTTCCTATCAATGGAACTACCTGCCCAATCTGAATCCACATAACTCTCTAGGTTAATCTTCTGATTCGCTTCATACTTGATCCCATAGTCAACTGTACCCTTCAGGTACCTCAGAATATGCTCTGCACTGATTAGGTGAACATGTCTTGGATCTGTCAGGAACTAGCTCATTATGTTCACAGCAAAGAAAATATCTAGTCTCGTATTCATGAGGTACATCAAGGACCCAATCATATGACTATACATCATGGAATCAACTGACTCTGATGAAGCATCACTCAATAACTTTAGGTTCGATGCCGTAGGTGTGGTCATGGCCTTGTAGTCCATCATCCTGAACCTCTTCAATATCTCTACTATATACTTCCCTTGTCCCAGGGAGATTCCATATTCATTCTTCCACACCTCCATGCCTAGAAAGTAGTGCATCATACCCAAGTCTTCCATATCAAACTTGGCAGCAAGCTTCCTCTTTGTGCAACTTTAATGAGTTCCACTTTTTCTATCATGAAAAAGTCATCAATGCAAACATTTTATCATGCATAACACATCAACTGAATATAAACAAATGCATAACCAAACAATATCATGAAATGAAAATTGAATACTTATCTTTATTTGTTTTGTCGGTAGACTCCTTCTTGAGCCTTCAACTTCATCATCTTCTTCATTCATAACAACATCATTTCTTATCCAACTACTAATATGGATAAAAGGTTCTTCAAGAATTGAGTCCTTCATATTTCTCATCGCTTGAGGGATCTTCTTTGAATCGTGAGAGCTTGATCTTCAATTGCTCCCATCGTCTCTTCTCTTATTATGAGTTGAGCTTCTTCTTGTGTGCACTCTTCCCAGAGTCTGCTGAAGGTAATCACTTCCTTCTAGCATACATTCCTCAAAGGAATGAATCCCATGATCCTGGAGGACATTCAAGGTGGTTATTACAATATCTTATTCTTCTTCGATTGCTTCGTCATAGCATCAAACACTTCCTTTTGGTGTCTTCAAGGATGACACATGAGGGATGAGATGATCTTTAATAGAATCTCCAATGATTATCTTGGCTCTAGCCTTAGCCTCATCTCCCTATGGCTCTTAGAACTTCCTTACTGAAATATTGTTCTATGTCAATTTCTTCAAGGATCATGTAGGTCCTATACTTCAATACTCAGAAGTTTTTAGCTTCACAAATCTTGTCATCAAGCTAATGTGATAGGTCAATTTGAAATGAGAACCTCAACTGTAAATAGAAAAAGATTAGATCTTATCGATTTGAGGTGTCTGTCCTGGTTCCGAAGCTGGATGATCTAGAGTTTGTTAGAGAAACCATAATTTTAAAAAATGGAATCTTTCATGTCGGTTTGGATAGAAATATGCACCTCCTCAAGGAGATCCAAGCAGCATACTCATTTTCCCAAAACTGTGATCAGAACAGCAAAACATTTGGTGCCCTATTTTTCTTTAGTTTCTTCTGCATAATTGCCTTATATTGTTTATGTAACATCTCCAAAATTATTTCTCCTTTGTTTCTGAAAATTTTCCCTAAGGTAGCCTTGTCTGTCCTTTGTCCAAAACCGTAGGTTTGAGCAGAATTGGTTCTACCAATTGGGACTTATGAGAGTTGTCCTGAGGTGACTTATTTTAGGACTGTTGAACATATAAAATGTGTACAAAATTCCATGTGTCACTGTTTCATCATCCGGGTCTAAAACTTGTACCACCGAAAGTAAATTCTGTTCCCTATATGGAACATCTTATGAAATTTCATTTGGAACTTCGTAGCTTGAGATATAACAATTCTCCCAAGGTGTCATGTTTAGGGATGAATCCTGGGAGAGGCTGGAACCCTGATTTGGAGGAATCATATCTCCCAGAATATAGCAAATGTGAGGATGAAATTTTCACACAGTGTTCAGAACGAATTTTTCTTTGGCATATAATTTTTTTTGCTTCTGATCCTTCTCCAATCCCTAGCTACAATGAATTTACCACGATTACTAAATTCAAAGTTCTAGGGTTTTCTAGTTTGGGGTCAAATTAGGGTTTGAATTTCCCAGAGTTTTACACAACCAAAAATTTTGATCTTGGTCTCTAAATTTAGATTTTGAGGAGGAGAGAAATTATATGCTAGCCTCATTCAAAAATTCCACTTTTGTGAAAATCCCTAATTTTTCGCTGTAGTGGTAGGTCAAAAATTGAAAATGCTCAGAATCAGATTCTGCTTCGACAGAAAGATGCACCCTTCAAAGGAAATTCATCCTATCCTCCTTTTGATTATGATATGTGGAAAGAGACCCAAAAAATAAGAAACCCTAGCTTCTACAGCTGCACAATGTCTTCTTTTGAGGTTAGCTCTAACACCATGTTAGATTTTTACCATTTAATCAATATGATCTAGGATCTTATCCGAGAGAATAACATTTGCAACAATAATCACAAGAGACAAGAGACACAAGTAATTTTCCTCGGGGAAACCATAAAGGAGAAAAACCCGCAACTTCCTCAGAGATAGAATGAGTACCAGTAGCAAAAGTAAAATCCAAAAACACAAAGATGATCTCAGACAGTTGTTGTCTCTCTCACGGGGGCTTCACTTATTGCCCAATATCCTATCACGTTAGTTCATAATTTGGGTTTTAAAATTATCAAAAATCGAACCAATATATTGTAGGTATTGGGGGGATGAGGGGTTTAAGGTGGGGGTGGGTAGGGTGGTTTATAAGGATTGAGGTATAAAAAAGGACGGGGAGGAGGATTTAAGTATTGGGAGGTGGTTTCAACAAAAAGAGTTTGGGTCAATATCTCTCGAAATTAAGGGTATTCTTTAATATCCCACAATTGCACGTGCTATGTGAGAGGTTCACTAAGTGAAGTCCCCATGCTCCTATCTCACTCATGCGCTACAGTTTAGTGTGTGTGTGTTTTAAATTGAGTGTCTCACTCTCTATTTATACTTGTTTTACACTTGAGATTTATTCTACGGGGCCGACTTCTCTAGGAGAGTCTAATAACCCTAATACCCCTCAACTGTGGGGACTATTTCCTCGACTTACAACGAAGGGCTATCCTCAACTCAATTGTGGGGACTATTGCCCTGAATTACAACAAAGGGTTAACCTCAATGACTTTACATGAGGAACATCGAGG
>LPNX010167196.1:527394-565998 GCA_001517045.1 Pseudotsuga menziesii | reverse complement strand
TTGTCTTTTACCTATCCATAGTGGTCAAACTTGCCTTATTTGACTCATGTAGCGCATGGGAAAGCCCAAGGAATCAAATCTGCTTTATTCCTAGCCTCCTAGGCGCCCTTCTGTTTTTTCTGCTTTATTCCCTGCTTTTTCAGTGTTTTAAGGCAAATGGAAAAGCTAGACTAGGTGAGGTGAACTAGTTTTTTGTCCTCTTCATCCTCCACTCTTTTCTCCTTGCAAAAGCATGTATGAGCTGCCATTCCACCACTCTTTAGCTTGCCTAAGCCATTTTGCCAATTCGTGAGCTCCATGACAGATTTGGGATCAGCTTTTTACACCTATGGGGGATTTGCTTATTTTTAGTAAGCCTGCTTTATGCTAGATTCGAATTGCTCCTCATGCATTCGAATCCCTGATGTATGTTATTTATTCAGCAACTTATTAAGTTACAGGGTTGGCTATTGTATACTGAGTTAATACAGTTTAGTGTTCAATAGTCTCTTTTGTGAGTGATTTTGCATGATCAATTGTTAATTGTTGTGAGTAAAATTAATCTATCACTGGGGTCAATTTCCACATTGCCTTTTGTACTAGAATGATATTTTCCCATATCTTCCTTCCTTTAACGAAGCCACCTTGATTCTCCGGGATTATGACAGGCAAGATATGTTTTAACCTGGTGGCCATAATTTTTGTAATAATTTTTTATCCAATGTTACACAGGGATATTGGCCAGAACCTGTCAAAGGTTTTTGCTTCCTTCTCTTTGGGGATGAGAGCCAAAAATGTCGAATTCATGCTGCCCCCGATCTTGCCGCATCTTTGGTATTTACAGATCATTTTTAATAAATCTTTTTTTATGATTTCCCAGCAAATTTTTACAAAGTTAACGTTGAACCCATTTGGGCCTGGGGCTCTGTCTTCCTCCATGCTATCGATTGCTTTCTTAACTTCTTCCAACGTGATTATCTCATTCAGCGTTTTGTTATCTTTATTTGTGACCGAATTGGGGATGAGACTCGTAAGCTCAGCGTCGATTGGGACTGGCTGGTCTTTGAACAGTTCATTAAAGTGCCTAGATGCTTCAGCTTTTATTTCTTCAAAATTGTTGATTACATTGTCTTGAATTTGGATCTCATTCACACTATTTTGGTTTTTCCTAGCCTCTGCGTGTTTGTGGAAAAACCCAGTGTTCTTATCACCTTCAATGAGCCATTTGCACCTAGACTTTTGTCTCCACCATTCAGATTCAAGTCTGCAGGAAGCGTGGAGGTCCGATTGAAGCTTGTTCTCCTTTAGGATGTCCTCGTGGTTCACTATACTATACTCCATGCCGCCCTGATGCAGTTCCAGTGCTAGAGCTGCTTGGTTTTTTATAACATTTGGATTTGGGATCTCTTTAGCCCAGCTCTTTAGAGATTTCTTGAGCCTTCTCAATTTCTCCTCCCAGACATAAAATGGCGACCCTGTGACCGGACGGGACCAAGATTCTGCCACTAAGTTTAAAAACTCAGTTTGCTTAGCCCAAATTGGATTGAATCTGAACGGGATTGGACCTAGATTCATATCTTTCACCATCTCAAGGAGGATAGGCTTGTGGTCTGATCCTCCGAATGGCAAAATTGTAGAAGACAGCTTCAGGCCCATCAAGAGAAAGGTGTCCTGGATCAGGAACCGATCGAGTCTGGCAGCTATATGGCCAGGTCCAATCCTCCTGTTATTCCAAGTATATTTTCCAGATGTGGGCTTTACATCCATGAGGTGCCACTCCATAATGGTCTCATCCACTATTTCTCTGATGGGGTCTCTGACTAGTGAGCCCCCTCTTTTTTCATCTTGGCTTAGGATGACATTCATGTCCCCTGCCAAAATTACATTTCCTTGCAAGTTACTTCTTTCCTCATGGAGGAGGTTCCAACAATTCTTTTTTTCAGTAAAAGAATTAGGGGCATAGATATTGAAGATTCTTACCAGTTTGTTGCTGTCAATTTGCCTCAGCAGGATGAGGATCCAGTGAAGGCGTTTCTTGATGTCAATAGCCTCATATTTCTTGGCGTCCCATAGTGTTCCAATGCCTCCAGAGGCTCCCCTTGAGCTAATTGCAGCACTGCCCTTTTTTTCCAAAATTTTTTGCTTACCTGGAGAAATGCATCTTCCTCCATCTTGGTTTCCTGGATCAGGAAGATGTCCGGCTTGTGAAGAGAAGTTAGATCTAACATAGCTTCTTCTTTGATATTGCTACCGAGACCTCTGCAGTTCCAGGAAAGAACCCTCATTACTTACTTTTGGAGGAGGTAGGCATCCCTTTCAGGACATGCCCATGCTAGCGAGTATTCCTTATGTTTTTTAGCAGCTTTTCCAAGGTTAGCTGGGACCCTTGCAGCTTGTCCTTGTAGGTGGCCTGTTCCCGTTCTTCTTTCTTAGATTTCCTTCCTTTGGTTTTAGTCAATCTTGGGGTGGTGAGTTCAATTTCCCCTTCCTCCTCCTCCTCTTCTTCCTCCGTTTCGAATTCTTCTTCATTTCTCTCTCGTCTTTCTTCTTCTTCTGTCATTGGAGTTGCTTCTTCTTGCTCTTTAGTTTGATCTAAAGGGGCCGATTCAGAATCCTTACTATTTTCATTACTTGATTTCTCTTCCATTTGGTTGGAGTCTTCCATTATTTCAATAGCTTCTTTGATTGGTGAAGTTGCCTGAGTTCTTTCTTGAATAATGATTCTTGCTTCTTTGTTTCCTTCGCCCTTCTTTAGATCCACTCCGGCCTGATTTTTAGATTTGGATCTATTCACTTTATGCCAACCTTCCGTCTTTTCGTGCTGGATCTCGGATTTTTTAGGGCAGTTGCGCATGAAATGTCCGTATTCGTGGCATCCTCTGCATTTGAAGGGAAGCTGTTCGTAGTCAAGTTTCTGGAAATGAGCCCAGTTTCCCACAGTTAGTTTGATGGCTTCTAGCAGACCAGCTTCAAGGTCGACCTCAACACAGATTCGAGCATAGGCATATTGGTCCTTTGGACTGGCCATATCAATATAGTTCCCCAAGGCGTCCCCGATAGCGTGGAGAGATTTAGGATTCCAGCAATGCATGGGGAGATTTGGAAGTCTGACCCATACTGGCACAGCTTTGGGGGTGTCAGCTTCGAGGTCGAAGTCCGGGGTCCATCTGTTTAGATAGAGACCTTGTGGCCCCATGAAGTAGGGTCCGTTCCTGAAAATTAGTTCTTATCTTCTTTGGATTCGAAGTCGAACAAGAAGTAGCCCCTTCCGACGGCGTAGGACGCAACATTTTTGGAGATCAGTGGCCTCCAATTTCTTTGAACCCAGCTATCAGTGGTTTTTGGCGATGGCCAAAGCCCAGTGAATTGACCGATCAGTGCTCTGTCTACCAGAGAAATGGCTACCCGAATGGTTTCTTCCAAGGGGAGGGCAACTTCTAGCACATCTTCAACACGTTTTACGAACTTCGGAGGTTCTCCTCGCCTGGATCTCTTATTTTGAGTGGCTATTAACCGATCAAAGGCGGCTGATCGAAGTCCTGGTGACGAGCCATCTCCTAGCCCAGCCATCGGGCTATCCCTTTAGAAATCCGGTCAAACCTCTCAACTCATAAGTCCAGAAAGAAAAGACTCAGATTTCAGCTCGGGTCAACCCAGGAGGGCGTTCTTGGTCCAGGCACCAAATCCAGGCTACTAGTAACCAGATCCAGGCACTAGTCAGCTCCTTCCCCGTGAGCAGGCTTCAATCAGATAGCTACAATCCAACTCAACCTTCCTTTCAGACTATGGATTCACGGTTCAGGTGCGATCAAGCTGGGAACTGGCTGCGACCATGCATGCAATTCAGGCTGCGTCGTTATTACCAAATTTATCTAGTACAACATCTAAAGTCAATGCTTTTTATAACATGGAGTAAATCTTACACCATAAGGTATTTATTTTATTTTCTATTTTTTTAAATATAATTATTATAAAAGATAAATAATAATAATAATAATAATTTTATAAATATATTAAAAATAGTTTTAAATTTTATAAATTTACCTTATTTTATTTTCTATTTTTTTTAAATATAATTATTATAAAAGATAAATAATAATAATAATTTTATAAATATATTAAAAATAGTTTTAAATTTTATAAATTTAACTTATTTTATTTTCTATTTTTTTTAAATATAATTATTATAAAAGATAAATAATAATAATAAGCCCCAAGGGTTAGCTCAATTGGTAAGACGTGCGCACACTCTCTCGGTACGGGGAGAGGTCACGAGTTCGAGCCTTGAGTCCTTCAGGTTAGGTCATCTATGAGGATGGCCGACGGTTTACCACCTCTACCATCCACTAATGTGGGGAAGTATGAAGTATTGATGGGTTTTCCATGGAGATTTCCTCTGAAAAATAATAATAATAATTTTATAAATATATTAAAAATAGTTTTAAATTTTATTAAAACAATTTATAGATGAATCTTTTCGGAAAGACAAATTTTATATGATTTTTTTTACTTTTATTAATATTTAATACACCAAATCCTGAATATTTTGGATATTTATTTATTAATATTTTTTAAACAAATTAATTATTATTAATGTTAAGAAAATCTAACATTAACTATTATCAACATTGTATGAACTATGGATATTTATGAATATCTAATGTGAATTGTATGTCTCTCTTTCTCTCTTTGGTAAATGATAAGGTACTTGTCAACATTGTATGAACTATGGATATTTATTAATATCTCATGTGAATTGTATGTCTCTCTTTGGTAAATGATATTTAATGGAATTGTATGCCTCTTTTTGGTAAATGATATTTAATAAGTATAAATCTAAGATGGATCAAATACTAAGAGGAGTCACATTAAGTACCAATTATTACCTATCTCATACTGAACGATGAAAGTACCTTGCAACTCGATGAGTTTTTTAGGTTGAAAAAAGCAACTAATCTACATGCAGAATAGAATGTTAAATTTTCAAGCAATGCACAAACTGATGAACAATGCTAAATGTAACTTATGGTTTTTAGTGCGATAAAAACTAACTAATGGGCATGCATAATAAGAGGATAAACTTTCATTGATTTTAAAAAGTAAAGGGTTATAGATAAGCATAGGTTTTTAATATCAATATGTGAGGACTACATATCTTTCTTTCATATTGAAATATAAAATGTACTTCTTAACATAGATTGTATATACTTATCGTACTGAAATATTAAAAGTATAATATGTGAGGATTACACATCTTTTTCATATTGAAATATAAAATGTACTTTTTAATATAGATGGTGAAAATTAATCAGCCTGCAGCAGAGAAATGATTGCTGCTGTAGGCTTATGGCTGGTTGTTGGATCCCAAAATGCTGAGATCCAATTGCTAGCGATGGAGCATGTGGCAGCAATCATTGCTCTGCTGCAGGCTGATTAATTTTCACCATCTATATTAAAAAGTACATTCTATATTTCAATATGAAAAAGATGTGTAATCTTCACATATTATACTTTTAATATTCATTACGATATTTATGCGGCAGGCTGGTTAGTGGTCGCCAACATAGATTGCATATACTTATCATACTGAACTATAACAAGTACAAAAAGTTATAGAAAAAATTACATCTTAATATGAATTGATTAAACATTTCTACTATAGTGAATTATAAAAAGTTATTCTTGATTTGATAAATTTAAAAAGTACTTCTTAACACAGATTCCACATCTCTATTCTACTGAGCTATAAAAAAGTACTTGTAACATACTCAACTATAAAAAGTACTTAACATAGATTACACATCTCTATCATACTGAACTATAAAAAGTAGTACTTCATGTTATAGAGACTAACTAATGAATATGCAAAATTGAAAGTTAAATTTTCAAACAATGTATAACGTAAAAGGGCTATGGATATTAGTTTTTACTGAACTATAAAAATTAGTACTTCGTGTTGTAGAGACTAACTAATCAATATGCAAAATTGAAACAAACAATGTATAAAGTAAAAGGGCTATGGATATTAGTTTTTAATGTAACATATTTGGTGAAAAAGATAATCAAGAAACTTTACTGGGGAAATACTATAGATAACTAATGTGATCCATGCATAAATATTGGTAATGTGAACTAGGAATAGAATTTAATGTGAATGTAAATATTGGTAATGTGAACTACGGATAAAATTTATTTGGTGAAAAATAAAGAAATTTCACTGGGTTAAATATATATAATTAATATTTAAATAGAATTACATGGTGATAAGAGCGCTTATGGTTTTCTTTGAACCCATAGGTAATCGAAAAAGCTACTCTGTTGGAGCAACAAATAATGAAACGAAGGCACTAGCAAACCTTCTTGGTCAGTATGCAACCATCTTAGTAGCAATGTTGGCAATAATAAACAAAGTTTAGTTAGTGACTTTACATGATACTTTGATATTTCTATAAAAGCCCACAGTTATCTTCGTCTATTTCACGCATATAAAATCGATTTGGGCTCATTCATGCTAAAATCCTACGCCTCTCCTCAATTCATTCGTATCCAATGATTCGTCTATTTCACGCATATAAAATCGATTTGGGCTCATTCATGCTAAAATCCTACACGTCTACTCAATTCATTCGTATTCAAGGATTCTATAACACATAAGCTATAACCAATGGTGAAACAAAGGGGCAATTGAATCTAAAGACAAGCTAGGGAAGAGAACTCCAACATATAGGTTCCACCATGAACCCCTAAATACAAGCTAGGGAAAAGAACTCCAACATATAGGTTCCACTATGAACCCCTAGTTCCAAATTGTATTTTTCGTAGGATGTACCACCCCCTTCGCATGCTCTCCAAATAGGGTTCCAAATTTCAATACGATGCAAGACAAGTTAAATCCACCCTGTTGCCGCCTTTCACACACCTGGGTCACATGGCAGAAATCTTCAAACCACTTGGTGTGTCCATGGGGACAAGTCTTGAGTCAAGATTGTCACCTTGTTCTTGACTCCTTCGTTTAGGCTCAACTCCTAACGGAGCCAAGGGAGGTAGACCTTATTAAGTTACTAAGGCAAAATTATTTAGTATGGTGATGTTAAATTGAATGAGTTACATAGGAGTTTGAAATTTAACCATAAACAACCATAGATGACAAGATACAAAATGAGCGCACGAAAGCACAATGCTGAGACAATATATATATATAGCAAGAAAATAGCCAGTGCCTTAAAATGGAGTCAATAGATAATCAATGTACTTGCATGTGCTTAGAGTGAATGTTTTGCGATTGCCTCTTGGTACGTTTTAAGTTGATGTGAAATATGAGTTGATTAAAATTAGGCGAAAGGGGGGGACTCCAGATATACCCGAGAGTACTTGAAGTATGTCCAAACCTAAACCGTCACGGCTACCCGCAAGGAACATGTGGGTTGAATGGAGTCTCTGAAGCTATTGTTCATAATGCACCCGCAGGTGTAACAAAGATCGGTACCTCGAGGTCACTTTTCAGGAGTTCCCGCTTCCTTTGAGTATTTTGCCACCGTAATGGTTTGATCTAGGTGTTGGATTTTCACCTGATGGTTTGTCAGTTTGGGAGAGTGAATCCTAATTATTCTAGTCACTCAAGTGCTTTTGATGCAGCTTGACTGATCGGACAAACCGCAGCCAAGTGCAGAGCATACACTCCGGAGTCTTGTCAATTTTAGTAAATTTTAAGATGGGTGTTCTTGTTTAAAAAAAACCCTCTAAGAACCTCTTTCGATCCAAGTGGATCTCAATCGGGGAATCAAAGAGGGGTTAATTTTATTATAGCTGATGAAACAATTGATGAAAAAGAAAACAAAGTTACACAATGCAAGTTTTCTAATTAGTCCTACCACGCATCTCTTTCTCCTTTCGGGTCAATCAAGAAATCGTGGGGTAAGTATTAAAATTACTTTGAAACATCAGATATGGAATATGGAAATGATTTAAATCAAAGTATACTACTCTGCAGATTAGAACTACGCTAGATTGCAAAAAGAGGAACGAAAATAAAATAAAAAAAGACACAGACGAGCCTATTCGAAAGGACTTTTTTTCTTTTTATTAGCAAGCGATTTACAATATCATCAAATTGAAATTGATGCACTTTGGTCCTTGTTATCTGGTATCCAAAGGCTTACAACAAGCTTGTAACAAGCTAGAATTAAAACACAGCGGTGGGATTAAAACACAGCGGTGGGGGAAGCTTCCGGGAAGCTTTGGTTCGTCCAAGAGTCGGAAATTGGGCAAAGTCTCCTTCTCTTTTTTGTTAGACCTGCTAAAAAACAGTGAGCAATTAAAATCAAATGTGCCCAAACACACTTTAAAAATGTTTTGGGTCACCACACTAGTTACCAAAAAAAAACTAAGTAAAAATTTGTTAAGTTGGGGTAATCTAGTTTTGAAAAAAAAGCAACCAAGGAAAGCAAGCTTTCTTTGGGATCTTGGCTTGTTGTTTGGGCAGCCAATGAGATGTGCACTTTTATTGCAGATTATGAAACTTTAAAGTACAGCAAAGAAAACTACCTTAAAAGCAAGCTACAAATTTTCTTTAAAATGCTTGCAAAAAAGAGGATAATTTCAGCTAGATCTCTTAAAATATGACTTTATATGCAAAACAGAACTGAGATCTAAACTTAAGAAAAAATCTTACTAACTAGATCTATATGTAATTTTCTTTGTGAGACAGATCTAAGCAATAAGATTCTTTAAAAGTAACCAATTTGAAGAGAAATTAAGATTTTGAAGGAGGAAGAGAGAGAAAGAGTGTCGGAAGCCTGGGAATGTTGGGCTTTGGAGTCTGCTTTGGTGGAACACCGAGGGACTATGTCATTCAGAAGATCTTGAAGCCGAGAAAAATGCAAACCAGCTCAACCTCTTCTACAAGCGATATCACCTGCAACTTATAAATCTTTGCACAAACAGATGGTTAAAACATAGATGTTGCTGGAAGAGATAATTGGAAAACATGCAATTAAACTTAAAATACATACAACTCCAATAGATCTAAAACAAGTAGCAGTAAGAACATAAATCAAACTAGAATAAACTCTTACCCTAACAGGAGGGAGCTCTCTCCTTCAAGGCCAACAATTAACCAGCAAAAGCAGTGATAAATAACACAGATTATACCTCATAAGCATTTGACAATCACCATCCACACATGAAGAGCATTACACCATAGATCTTGTCTCCAAAGCTTCTTTATTCCAAAATAACAAACAATACAATACAAGAGCAACAGCTCATCAATCCCAGTTCTAACTAGCTTGGAAGAGGCTGCTTGTGCTTTGATTTATACAAAAACCAGGAAATCCAGCCCAAGGGGGGCGCAAATCCCAAGGAGACAGATCAAATCAGCTGATGGAGAGTCAATCAATACAGATCTGAAGCTGAACTGAGCCTACTTGTCAATCAAGGGCTTGATTGAGCTGACACATCAACCCATAAACTGACATATCAGTCCACAGAGCTCCCAAGAGAGCCCACACATGTGGAGGAGAGAGAGAGGGCACAATTCCCCATAAACGCTGCTGAAGATCACCTCTAGATCTGATTTGATCACCTCCTTTAGTCAAGGATTTCCCAGATCCAGTCAATCTGGTTCAGATCTAACTGATTTCAATCAAATCAGCTGAGAATCCACTGATCTATGATTCTGGATTTGCTCCATTATTCATCAATTTATTAATTAAAATAATCAATAATTGATTTTTTGGGAATTTCTGACCTGAGTGATGGAAAATCACTAAAAACTAGGAAATAGTGGGTCCATGGGTTTACATGGTGCTCTTAGCTTGAAAATGAGCACCTACATGACTGACACTGATTATTTGGCCCACTTTTATTACAAAATCATTTTTTTCAATTAAACTATTAAAAAATAGCCTAGGTTTTGGAAAATTTAAATTTTAATAAAAAACACTGAAAAAATTAAAAAAATTAAAAATTAAAAACACCTAGAGGGACTTAGACATGTTCATATGACTCGGCCATGATGCCTAGCATGTTTATACATTGACACATATACTCTAATAACCTCAATAGGCCTAAATGCCAAGCCGACCACCCCAACTTTGGAGGTATGGAGTGAAAAACTCAAAAATTATCAGTCGTTTATTCAACAACCAATAATAACCAAGGGAAAAAACACCCTAGGCTGATCGGATTGACAAATAAAGTCTACGAAACCAAGTCTTTTACAGACACTATCATGCTAGAACATTTATTACAATTCCCCCATGGGGTATGAACATGTGATATAGTACAACAAGCACTTCTCAGAAATACTTCCAAAGGTCTTCTGAAGTCCGAACAAGTTATCCTTGTCCGGTTCACAAGGCTCACTTGATCAAAAACCACTAAGTAGAACTTAGGTGGTAACACACCCAAAGCTCAAGAGCCTACGTCAAACATAGCAAGGAGAAGCAACCCCCACATGCAATGACAGAAGGTAAGACCACCTCATACTAGCCAGAATCACAAGGACTTTGATTATTGATATGCCTTTTCAACTGTGCCCTCTGCTTCAAATGGTATTTTGCTTCTACTCTTGGTTTCAATGTGGAACTAATTGAGGGAGGTTGAGGGTGAATTGGAGGTCTGAGGAGCCTCTGCCTTCCAAATTTCTTTCTTGACACTTTATCTGCTCTCCATTCATAGCTACACTATGAATGCGGCAACATCATGAGGCGCTGCCCTAAGTGCCCTTCACTCTTTGCTGACTATGTTGAATTGATGATAATGGTGATGTCGTAGTCACCATCCACGGAGATCAGCAGTGGTAGACAATAACAGACGGTAATTCACCATCTTTTTATGCTTTTAGCAAGTGTTCTCCTACTTACAGACAAAAAAGTGTGGGCTTATTGACACCTTCACGAGAAAGGGTTTCATTGTGATATACGCTCTACACAACAAAGAACATACAACATTTCGCAGTGCTTCAATCTCTGCACAATTTTGTCTGAACTTTGTATCAACAATACACAGTACAACTTTGAACAATTCTATGTTTATGGATTTTACAAACTATTGTTCAACTAGTTATATCAAAGTACCACTAAGCTTTAATGTACACATATGAGCTACATATGTTTATTTTATTGCTCAAGTACTCTACTTAAATATACACAAATGAGATATAACCTATGTCTATATTATTGCCTAAGTAATCGTCTGGTTCAATGCTCCGTGAGATTTAATAGTGTGAATTTTAACTCTACAACAAATAGGTGTTATATTGTTAATCCTTGTAGGAACATTTTATGCTTTCATAGCCACATCGCCAAATTTTGTTACAATTATTCATAATGTTATTCTCATCACGACAATACTCTTTCACCTTGCGATAAAACGACCATTACCCTGCAAACCTACAATCCATGTAACGGACTGTGATGCAATTAAGAGGACAACACTTGGAACCTCGTCACTAAGCATCCCATAATAAAGCATTATAATAAAGCCAAGGCTTGAGTGTTGTGCATCGTGCACGTTCCAAGTAAAAATACTGTAAAAGTTTTGTTGCACCAAATGGACATATTTCTTTGTCATGGTGTTCATGCATGACCATTACCCTGCAATCCTACAATCCATGTAACGGACTGTGATGCAATTAAGAGGACAACACTTGGATCCTCGTCACTAAGCATCCCATATTGTGTTTAACATGTCTCAGAAATGCATTATTATAAAGCCAAGGTTGAGTGTTGTGCATCGTGCACATTCCAAGTAAAAATACTGTAAAAGTTTTGTTGCACCAAATGGACATATTTATTTGTCATGGTGTTCATTAATGACCATTACCCTGCAAGCCTACAATCCATGTAACGGACTGTGATGCAATTAAGAGGACAACACTTGGATCCTCGTCACTAAGCATCCCATATTGTGTTTAACATGTTTTAGAAATGCATTATTATAAAGCCAAGGCTTGAGTGTTGTGCATCGTGCACGTTCCAAGAAAAAATACTGTAAAAGTTTTGTTGCACCAAATGGACATATTTCTTTGTCATAGTGTTCATGCATTCCCACTTTATGATCAGTTTGCATATTGGTTAGCTGTGAGTCCAATGTTTTAAAAGGCAAGTCTATACCATATTCAACAATTTAAACCACATACGCAACATATATAAGGAGATACCTGTAATAGTTAGAAATGAGTACTTCGAAAGGCAAGTCAATATGATATTCAATGATTTAAACCACATGCAACATATACAACGAGATACCTGTAAATGGATAGAAATGAGTACTTCAAAAGATAATAAGATATTGAACAATTTAAACCACAGATGCAACATATATAAGAAGATACATATGATAGAAATGAGTACTATAAACAGATAACATAAAGGATGGACAAAGTAATAAGGAGAAAACTCTAGGCTACCTTTTCGTGCTCAATTTCCATGAGATGGGGAGGTGCCCTTTATAGCCCAAATTAGTAAGGAGATTCCTCCTCTAGGCTACCTTTTTGTGCTGGTTTAGTGGCAAATATTTTGATCATTTTCGATGCCCAATAGATCCATGGTTAACCCAAATATTTTAAATTTGCAATTGATTCTTTTTTATCTTTTTCAATGCTTAATAGTAAATACATCCAAAGGTCAAGATAGATCTATGCTAGAATTAAAGCATTGATTTTCTCATTTATCTTTTCAATTACGACTTTCTAAGGCATCCAGTTACATCAATGTGTGGGTAAGAATAGAACAACAAACATTTCATAAACTTAATTAACAAGATATAATATTGAAGACATACAATGCGTAAGTCCCACTATTGCAATATAGGATTCTCCAAACCTGATACACAACATACTTGACAAAAGTTAAGAGTTAGGATTAGTGTGTTTTGTGGATGCGATTATCTGCTCGTACCAATAAGACCTTTAACAGAGGACCTATCACCTTTTTAATAGGCAAGGAACACTTCACTCATCTTACATGAGATTTGAAAAGGCACAACTTGCAATGTACATAGCTAAGACAAAACTAGCCAGTGTCCTAGAGACCCCAAGGCATAGAGATCTATATTACATTCAATAAGTAGCTATCGTTTCCACCAAGTTGGTTCAAGTGATTCACAGAAACACTACTATAACATTACTCACTAGCCCACCATTTGTATGTAAAAAAAAAAAAAGAGAAACACCCGTTTTTAGCCAAAACATGATCAAAACATTTGGAATCCAACATTACTCAATAGCCCACCATTTGTATGTTAAAAAAGAAAAAAAAAGAAACACCCGTTTTTAGCCAAAACATGATCAAAACATTTGGAATCCAACCTAGACCAATTGAGGTAAACTCCCATTGATTTATTGTTAGACCATATCCGAACCAATATATGTTAAGCACAACCATTGCCTTGTCATAAGCCCTCCCTTAATCACAATCCATTTGATGAGTTTATATGCATAACCTATCATTTTTAAAAAGAAAAAGAAAAAGAAAAAGTACATCGTTAACATAGTTATAAGGGTTAGGGATTCATCGTCCCTTAGAATCAACCAACATTTTCAATCTTGCAATACCAAAATTAGAAACATAAGCCTTTAGATTGCAAGCTAATAAAATCTACATACGCCCATTGTGTGCATCTTGGAATTATTTCTACCACTATAAAAGCACCTCTTCTACTTGTGTATCCTGCAAATTCTCAAGGGCAACTCCATGGTAGTTTAAAGGTCCTTACATGCCCTGAAGCTTACATTGACAAAGATGGGTGCACAATCACGGCATTGACAAAGATGGGTCCACAATGACAGCCTCAAATTGGATGCGGGGTACATACGCCTTCTACTCAGGCTCATCCCCCTTCTCTGTGGGTGGTGTGACGTGCGTGTGAATATAAGATGGATACGCTCATTGTGTGCACTTTGGTTTGCATCTTGAAATTGTGTCTACGACTATAAAATTTCTGCTTTAATTGTCACATTGGGTCGAAAGCCTCAGGTAGATGTAGAAGTAAAAGCTAAACATCCCAAAAAAGAACAGAAACAAAGGAAAAACATCCAAGAGTAAAAACTCAAATAACAGATGGTGCCCAATTTATCTTTCTAAAAGAGTTGTAGGATGCATTCCATTTCTACTACTCGTATATCACATTTTAATATATATTATTTCTACTACTCGTATATCACACATCAAATTTTATTATTACTAATAAATTAATATATTTATTCGTTGTTATTGCGAAATCTTCAACACAGCACTACCCATCTTTTTTTAGAAACCGTTTCATTACTAGGTTCTCCAGGCATGACATATGGCTATCACACTCCTAATTGGGGCTACACCAACTACTTTGTTTCTTGGGCTAATAAGGGATGTCAATACCATGCCTGCTTTCTAATTTATCTCTCTCCATTTAATTTCAAACTTAAAAATATTAACATCAATGAAGTAGTTAGTTTCTTTTCTACATCAATTAAGCTCTAGGGCAATGTTTATATTATGTCCATTAAGTTTTCCTGCACCAGTAGGGTTATCTCAGAAGGACCCGGATAAAGAAAATAAGAACCCGTAATTGCCTTCTATCCATACATTTATTTTATATAATCGCCCTCTAATCACACATTTCTTTACTGAAACTACCCTTTTTATGGTGGCAATGGGATCAATCCCTTGGGACAGTCAATAGGGGATTCAAGGTAGAGACATACAGAATGCCCGGATGATCAAACTTCAGAGACATACAGACCATACGGAATGCACTGAGAATCAAATTGGGAGCCACACAGACCATAGAGAATTCCTTGGAAATCAAATTAAGTTGATTGAACTAGAGCTATACAGAATACATTGGGGATCAATATTGGGTTGATTGACCTAGAGACATAAAGAATGCCCTGAAAATCGATCTTGGGAGCCATACATACCATACAAAAAGCCTTGGGGATCCAACCTGGGCTGATTGACCAGCCATTCTCAAGTAGATCCATACAGAATACAGGGAGGATCACACTTGGGAACGATACAGACCATGCAGAATGCCCTTATAATCAAATTCTCGGGTAAAGCCATACAGAATGTCCTGTGGCTCAAATATGGGAACCATTCAGAACACACAGAATGCCCTGAGAATAGAACTTTGTCTAGTTATGGTAAACACACGGCACGCATACATTTTTTATCACTAATATGACAACTTTACAATTCGTGAAATGGACAATATATAGAAAACATGCAGAGGAGCACACAAAAAGAGTAGAAAAACCTTTCAATTAATAAGTCGTTTTCGCACCATTTCATGATCATAGTATAAGCAACAATACAAGGTTCTCTTTGGTTTTCAGATAGGCAAATAAAGGTAAATCCTTCTCTCCCAAAACCCTCGACCTACAGGAAATCTCAAAACGTTGGCCATGGGCAACGGAGCAAATAATGAAGAAAAACAATGTCGGAAAAATAAGCAAAATCAGATAAAACATCCTCATCCAAAACAGCCCTATCAAAACTCAGGCATCTCCCGCAGAAAACTCGCTCAAATCAAACTTCGATTCCAGCATAGTAAAACCCTATCTGTGAGCGGTTACCAGTGTTTTAATAAAACGGAGTCCGTCAAACCTCGGCGCAAATTTCTCTTCATCGACGGCCTGTGAATCCTGATTCGACTCGAGTCTCTCTGAATCCTCCATTTTGGCCTGCGGCAAGGAATACCCATTCCATAAAATTACAAATTAACCGTCAACACAACAGAAAATTAAACAGGATCTACAAATCTTAACCAGCGAAAAACTCACTCTGCCTGAAGTTGCACTGATGCGAACACCATGATCGGCAGGAAAACAAAGGGCAGTGGACATAATTCCTGCAACAGCGGCCATTAAAGCTCCTGGAACTTTCATTGTGAATTAAATCTGAAACCGACAAAAGAATTCCCTTTGCCCGGAACGAAGGAAAACTAGTTGCAAACGAAAAAGGGTTTATAGAATCCAGCCCCACGAGCCTCTTCAATAATGGAAACCCCAACAGGGGCGTAGAGGAATCGCGGGCAGAGGGTTTCTGTGAAGAATCAGAAACCCGCAAATGTAAACATATTAATCATCATGCAATGCTGAAAAGTCGAAACCGCTAATGCCTTTGACCCGGAGACCGGGGATTCCAAAAATTAATGTCTTTGATGTGGAGGCCTAGTATTTGATAAATTAAGTCAAACACTCAGAACTCACATGTTGTTACAAAACTCAGGTTGGGATATACAAATCAGAAAATTACGTCAGTAATTAAAATATATAAGTGTGCATGTTATAAACAAAACTAAGGTTGGAATACACAAATCCGTATTTTTTTCCACAGAAAAAGAAGATCAACGAGGTGGCAATGTCATCGCAATTGGTAACAATTATTGTTTTATCTTAAAATATAGTACTTTTTCACAAATTTGTAATAAAAAAAATTTATTTTTCCAAAAAAACTACTTAGTTATCAAATCTATTTCATTATTTAGCCATTTAATTGTTTTTTCAATGTTTTGACTGAACAAGGATAATTGGAAAAAATGCAAAATGTGTGCTAAACATCCTTATTCATGATCAAAGACCCAATTTATTGCATATTAAATATGGATACATCCACGTAAACTTGGAGAAAGGTGTAGCATACACGTAATCACACAAATGACTTATGGGGGTGAACTGGATTATGGGTTGTATATCTTCAGCAAACTTTGCACTGCTCATCAATGGCTCGCCCTCGGGTTTCTTCTCTGCTACGAGAGGCATTAGGCAGGGCTGTCCTCTGTCCCCCTTACTGTTTATTTTGGTCATTGAAGGTCCTAGCTTGCTAATTAAAGATGCCAAGGTGGGTGGAAAGATAAGGGGCATAAAAATTTCAGCCTCCCTTGCCATTACTCATCTTCTCTTCGTTGATGATGTTGTTCTTTTTGGTCTCGGTACATTGGAGGAGTGGTTGGCTTTTGAAGTAATTCTTGAGACCTTCTGCTTTGCATCAGGCATGGGTATCAACGTTGACGAGTTTGGTTTTCTCTTCAATGAAGTGGGGGAGGGTGTTCTAAATAGCATTCGCCTCTTCTTGCCTTATAATGCAGAACCCATACATATGGGTTTTAGGTATCAGGGGTATTTTATCAAACCAATGGGCTATGAGGGAAAGGACTGGCACTGACTGCTGAAGAGGTTTGAAAAAAGACTTGGAAACTGGGCTTTCAAGCTCTTTTCACTAGGAGGAAGACTTGTAGTTATCTGTGTTGTTCTTTCGAGCTTACCTGTCTATTGGTTTGCCTTGGCTCAGATACCGGTTTCTATCCTTAACAAGATGAGGAAAATGATCTTCTCATTTTTGTGGGGCTCTAGTGAAAATAGATTTCGATTTCATCTAGTGGATTGGCAGACTCTGGCCAGGCCTCATGACTTTGGAGGCTGGGGCATAAATAATCTTTTTTGGTTCAGCATCTCGTTAAGACTCAAAAGTCTTTGGATGGCCCTCAAAGGATCTGGTATTTGGCATCATGTCATCTCGGCAAAGTATCTAAAGGAGCAACCTATGGATGTTTGGCTCATGAACAAGAATTTTGTGATCAGAGGATCCTCTATTTTCTGGAATGGGTTTTTAAAAACCCTCACTAGGCTTGGAAGATGCCTAAGCTGGAAGGTGGGTAATGGACATAATATATTGATTGGATCAGATCCATACATCGGTTCATCGAAGTGCCACTTTTTTATTCAGGATTTGAGGAGCTATATCTATGACTATGGGATCTTGACTCTTCATCATGCTCGGAACCCCTTTGAGGATTCTCAATCGTATTGGTTATCTGTCGATGACTTGGAGCTGGGGGGTGAATGGAGGTCAGTATGGGATTCTTATATTTCGAGTCTGCATAATGGTGGTATTCATCAGGTTGAGGCTTCAAACTCTTTGATTTGGTCTCATAACAAAAAGGATGGGAGGGTGCTAGCAGCCTTTGTATATGACTTGATTATAAATTCCCATTTGGCTCCATGTAAGGATAAGATCATGACTGGGTTATGGAGCCTTGGCTTCCCTCTGAAGATCAAATGCTTTGTTTGGCTAGTTTTAAAAAATCGAATATTGACATGGGACAACCTGGTGGGCAGAGGATGGCATGGGCCTGGTAGATGTGGTTTATGTTACTCAAGGGGGGATTCTATTCAACATCTATTTATGGATTGCTCTGTTTCAAAATTTATTTTTGAAGCACTGGGGAACTTATTTCATTACAAGATGTCTATCTCAGTTGGCTCCATAGCAGAATTCCTGGCATTTTGGGCGAGATACAACGCCGCTCACTGCTTTACTCCTTACTTTGTGTTCTGGTGCGTTTGGAATGCGCGTAACAAAGGCATTTTCGAGGATAAAAGAATCTCGCCTAGTGCTCTTACCAATAAGGTGGTTTCTTTTACCCATCGCTTCCATCGCTTCCATGACTGCCTTGCGTTCACGGGATGATGAAATGACAAATACGTCGTGCAATGATGAATTGATGGCCACTCCAGGATTGACTATCAATCGAGTTTGTCGAAGGGTAACAATGCATGATGTAAACGACGCCGCCAACGCCTGGCACCATCTTCCGAGGTTGACATCATTTGAAACAACGACCAATCAAATTGAAAGCACAATTTACAAGTAACTACGACACCAATCAAATGTAATTTTAATTTATAATTTTTAAAATCATTTAAAATTTGTATATTCAACATTAATCTTCAACATTAGCTCTCGCAAAAAAATTGATCTGTACGAAGAGATTAATCGACCTCCACTGTTTATATATGTCACCATGCGGTGACATAAAAAGTACAGCTTTATTAAAATAAAACTATATTGTTTACGTGATTTTGTACATTTTTTAAATAAAAAAGTTTAGGATACCATGTTTACATATATATAACTTAAGCTTGTCTGATATAATAGTCTAGCTAGCTTGACATTCAAAAAACTACATACAAAATCTCATTCAAATAAAAAAAATTGCAAAAATATAGATCTTTTAAGGGATCAAAAGTGATTTCTGCCCAAGTAGGGTATAGAGCCGTTAGAGTTATCTCATTTGTCTATATATCCAGTTGGCAATAAAAGACCTTTTTTGGAGAGCAGGTCCGCCTCTAAATTGCATTCCCAAAATATATGAGAGAAAGATATTCGCTGAAAGTGGGCATGGATCCTGTCTATATCCTCATAAAGAGAAAGTAAGAAAATATTCCATGTGGGCTTGCCAAATTTCAGACTATCAATAACCAGCTTTGAATCTCCAAAAATCTGGATATGAAGGTTCCCCATAGCATGTGAAAGAGACAGGAGAAGTTTAATGGTTGTGAATTCACTTGAGTTGTTCGTGACGTCTCCAAGACCAGCAACAAAGTGGATAGAGTGGGATCTTGTGAGGTGAAGGATCCCACCAGCACCACCATTCCATTGCCTTACCCTAATAGGCTCCATCCACGAAATCCCAAGGAAATTAATCATAAAAAAGAGGAGTCGATAAAGTACAAGCGGGTTTGGAGGGGATATCAAATCAGTAATTACATTAGTAATTAAAATATATAATTGTGTATGTTATAACATATGGATGGTGTATTTTCAAACGTACATTTATTTTTAGTACAATATACCTACATTGATTGCCATGTAAGATGGTCATGGAGATTGGATATTGGGTGGGGATAGCTTCAGCAGGCTGCCCCAGCCACCCATTTTCAAACCTACATATTAGTAAAGAATGTTATTAGTAATTAAAATATATAATTATGTGGATGGTGTATTTTCAAACGTACATTTATTTTTAGTACAACATACATGTGTTGAGCGCCATGTAAGATGGTCATGGAGATTGGAGCTTGGGTGGGGACGGCTTCAGTGGGCCGCCCCAACTACCCATTTTCAAACCTACATATTAGTAAAGAATGTCATTAGTAATTAAAATATATAATTATGTAGGTGGCCCAGACTTGAATATGGGTGAATAGGGAACTCCCCTTAGTCTTAAGTGCATCAGCTACCCACTTAAGGCATATGGATGGTGTATTTTCAACATATATATCAATAAAGAATGTAATGTTTGTAATCTAGTATGAGGGAAAAATGTAATTTTGTGCTTGGCGTGGAGTTGACATGTGACACTTTAATAAAATACTAAGTAAATAAATTATTTACAATGTAAGCAAAGAGATATATATTCTAATTAATATAAAGAAAAAATGTTAATGATATTATTGGAAGTGTGAGTTGAGTCATCATTAAATCATGATTTACATATAAATGATTTGAGCACATAAAAGAGATTTACATATTAAACTAGTATAGATCCATCTTAACTCCATATCTACCAAGCGTGGAGAGAGACAAATCTCTTCATATGCAAACTCAAAGCAAAATTTGAAAAAAAAGTTTGCACTAAAGAGATTTGATCCATTTCGGAGTGTGAAAGATCTGAATTTAAATAGATCTATACCAATCATAATCATAGTTTTGTTCATAATAATACTCTACTCTAAGAATTTTTAACTATTTTTAATTTAAAATTGAAAAAAAAAACAAACAAACAAGATTGAAGAAGATGGTAACGATGTTTTACCAAATTTTCTTACCACATTGAATCCAAAAGATGATACAAACAAATACGCAATTAACCGAGTTAAAATTGATGGGGAAAGGGCTTTTAACTGGTAGGTATTATATGTAGACCAGTTATAAGTGATGTTGGGCGATGTGACAGTGACACAAATGTTGCACTTTCAATCATTTTTTACATGCAAACTTTAACTTGAGATACATATACTTTAGCACAAATGTGTTGGGTGTGTGTTGGGTGCTAAGTAAATAGAATTCCCATTATTATTTCTTTTCACAGAGGATATGAACCTGAAATAAGGGTATCGATATATTTGTGAAATATTTTCAAATATGCGACTTTCATATTTAGGCAAAGGGTAAGGCTTTAGTGGGTATTCAAAGGAAAATGCCTAGGTCTACAAGAGTTGAATAAATGTATTCAAGCTACTATAACAATAAATGTAATCAAGCTACTATAACAATAGCTCTTAAATTTCGCATGCAATCTTTTGACATATTTACTATTAAATTGCAAATGGCATTCGATATATCAATTTTTAAGGGAGAAAGAATGAACACCTACCAAGGTTTTGTATGAGGATGGTGAGCAAGATAGGCTAAGGTATAAGTGGGTAAAGGTAAAGTGAACTCAAAGCATTTTTGAACTCAGACTAATTATCCTCATAGAATTTAAGAAATAGGGTTATGTTATTTGAGGTGTCATTGCCTTTCACAAGGACTAAAACAATATTTTGAAGTTAAGAGTGTAGACATGCTTGTGACCTAGTCATTTATACGTGAAGTAATTAATAGGATAGAGGCTAAGTTTAGTCAATTTAACCAATTACATCAGCAATGAATTTATGACATGAAACCATAACTATACTTAAAGCATTGAATTAGTGAAATACAAGCATACCTTAACAGTTAAGCACCAGGTCGTGGACTCTTGGCATAGCTCGACATGATAGTGTGCCAACACTTCCACTCGCCATTGATGCTCATAGGCAAGCTAAGGACTTCCTTAAATCACTATATGAGCGGTTACAATATCATGAGATTGGTCTAGCAGAGCTTATATTTACTAGTTGGTTACAACATAATTTGCATGCAAGGATTGAATGAGAGGTGAAATCAAGTGTTCACACGAGCAGTAAGTTAGTGGTATCCATTGTTTCCTTCCATTGGTCAAATCAACAGTGTAGATCATCTCTAGGGTTACTTTCAACAACCAAAGCAAATGCTAAAGTAAAAGAACAAAACAATGGATCCAAGGAGGCAATAGATTGGCTAGTAATTTCCAAAGCATGAATGAAATTATAACAAATCCCAATGAGCATTGATGACATAAAAGCTATTTAAATTGTTTGAACAACATCATACCATATGCAATGATATATCATTCTATGACCGTACAATTGTTAATTCATATGTCAAGGCACAATATTCACCTTTCAACCATAGTAGCATAATTCAGCTTTATTGGTATTTCATGTATGGAAATTCAAAATAAATTCAAATTCGTCGAATATTCAATGTAGGTGTAATACAGATACAGATTCTTACTAGTGGAAAATTAAATTTTGAAAATCGATTTTAAAAAATCAAACTTTAGTTATTTAAACACTATAAAATAGAAATACCATTCAATTTCATACTTTCTTATTAAAATAATTATTAATAACTAGTTGGCATCTCTCACACTCACCATATCCATGTTGTTGAGATTTTATATTTTTGTTTTTTAATTATATGTTTGATTTTATTATATAAACGTCTATGTACATTTATGGTATATTTGTGAATATTTGATTAAAAGTATTATATATAAGAGACCCGATTGGTAGCTCAATTGGTTGGAGTTTCTGAGTCCAAGACCGTTGTTGTCGAGGCCGGGGGTTCAATTCTCATGAATCCAACTCTCTGAGTCCTTCAGGGTTAGGATCCCAAAACTGGAGTCGATAGGGCGAGGCCCCTTCAAGTGGGCTCCCTGCAATTATTACTATGGATGTAGTAGCCCCGACCATTAACTACCGAGGTTGTGAACCACACAAAAATAATGTATTATATATAAGCAGTATACTTTTGTATTTAATGCATACTAGATTTTTTCATTACATATTTTTTCCCTATTGAATCATATTCATACTCGAATTACGATACTATGCTTTCAACCATGTTTAGAGCATTTTAAAATTTGCATATGCAATGTGCCATATCAACTTTTGCCTTGTCATTTAACTTGGTTTCTTTTCGAAACCATTGTTTCCATAACCATAACACATTTCAAGGTTCGCAAAATCTTACCATGTCTTGCATATATCTTCCAATCCTTGAAAATGGTCTTTTTAATCCCTATTTGTAATGAATTCAAACATATAATTTTCAAACCAAAAAAAAAAACATGTCTCTTGTTATTCATTGTATCAAAGAGTACATTTCCTTCCAAAACTTTTGACCTCCCAGATAAAGAGTCATCAAAAGAGACCATAAAAATATCTTTATAAACATACTTCCATACAACCCTCTTTCCATCAGACTGTCATATACAAATATTGACATCCAAACAAAGTCTACCAATAGTTCCTGAAAAAAGAGCTGACAAAAAGGATAACTAATACTTCATAAGACTAAGAGAGCATAGATACAAAGAACTAAGCACCAATAATTGCTCCAAAATAGTAGCATAACAAAAATAACTAACTGACATATACATCTGAGATATGTCGAGTTAATTCAAGAAAAAAATTGATCCTGTAAATGGGAGATAGTCTTCAATATAAACTAACCCTTCAGCTCCCCCAATAACAGTTTTTTATCATCTATCAGCATCAGCATTATGCTTCCTATAAACATGCTTAATAGAAAACTCAGTGAAGGAATCCATAAGAAGGTTAACCCTTGAACACCATTGTTCTAGAGAGAGGACCTGTAAATCATAAGTTTTTTTTCCCAATTAACAATTACCAAGGAATCCCCAAATACCTGTAATGAATTAATGCTCAATGATCAAGCAAATTTGAGTAAGCACCATAATGCCATTAATTCAGCCTTGGTGTTCAACCCAATCCCACAATTCATCCACAAATTGAAAACGTTATCCTCGTTAATGTGGAGGATAATCCATGTACCACATATGCCACCTTGAGAAGCACCATCAAAGAAACATGTAGCAAACTTCAATACTGGCGATTAGTAACAAGTCTAGGCTTGTTTCTAATATCTACATAAGCATATTCCTTATACATGCTCAAAATTCTCAAACAACTAGCAACCACATTCAATGAATTTATCTTCAAAAATATAATTCCTAGATTTCTAAATATCCCAACAAATGAAAACAAGAAGTATATTATGTGATGGAAAATTCTTAACCCATTGCTTAAGATTTCCTTCCATGTAATTAGAGCCCCGCCCTATTTGAGGCCAAGTTTTGAAGTGGCATCCTACCATACCTTCTTGTTGCACATGCAATGCACAAAGATGTGATTGATAGTCTCACAATCTTTCTTGCACATAACACAAATGTTTGGCCCGAACCAGCCCCTTTGGAGTAAGTTATCCCAATTAAGAATGTAATTTTCACAAATTAACTAAAAGAAACATTTGAGTTTCAGTTACATGTGTCATTTTGTGAGAAACCTCCTGTAATAAGTAATGAAAATGCATGATGTAACAGAAATAGCAGAACATAGAAGGAATTTCATTGATCACGGCCACTTCGAGGGGGCAATCTCCTTTGAGCAATCTCAATACAAATAACTAGTGGATGCCTTCATTGGACTCAAAATGTACTTATATACTAAGTCTAATCTAAAAAATACTACTCCCCATGAATGTGGGATAATACAATATACTCATGGGTGACTTACAAAGCATATGCATCCAACAACAATATACTAACAAAGTAAAGAGAAGGGTTGACATGGGTTCCTAACATCCCCTACCTCTTAGAAAAGATTTGTCCTCAAAGCTTTAGACGTGGAAATTGTTGATGGATATGAAGGAGTGGTTCCCATGTAGCATCCTACGGTTGCATGTGGTGCCACTAAATTAATACCTCTGTGATGGATCAAGAGCGATCGAGTGCGCCTATTGAGGATGGCCTTCGGCTCCAAAATGATGGATCCTTCATTATCTAGTTCTGGTAAAATAGTTTGTGCTCCAATGTTGGTGTCAACAACTTTCTTAAGACAAGAGACATGAAATATTGGGTGAACGTGAGAAGGAGGAAGTTCCAATTTATAAGCAATAAACATAATCTTCTAAAGAACCTTATATGGCCCATATAACTTTGGAGACATCTTATGACACCCTTTGAGTTGCAGGGAGGATTAATTGTAAGGTTGTAGACAAAGAAAAACCATATCACCGACTTGAAAAGTGCGCTCAAAATGGTGTTGATCAGCTGGTTGTTTCATTCGATTTCTTGCCATGTGAAGAATGTCCTACAAAATGTAAAGAATATGATCTCGGTTTTGGAAAACCGTGTCAACTGCCTAAACTTGTGAACTGCTAGGGGTGTATGGAAGGAGCACTGGCAGTGCCTGACCATAGACTACTTCATATGGAGTCATTTTAGATACAATGTGGTAGGAGTTATTGTACCACCATTTAGTGAGAGGGAGCCACTTTTCCCACCTATGTTGTTGTTTAGAGGTGAAGCAATGGAGATAAGTTTCCAAACATTTGTTGAGAACTTCAGTATGACCATATGTTTGTGGGTGATACCTTGAACTCATCTTCAGTTTGGTGCCAGTGTGGCGAGATAGTTCTATCCAAAAACGACTTATGAAAGTTGCATCGTGATCTTATACAATGGAAGAAGGGATTCCATGAAGCTGGAATATCTGGTCCATGAAAATTTGTGCAATCGGGGAGGCGGTATATGGATGGCCTAGGGCACAAAAATGACTATATTTGGAGAGGTAATCAACCACAACCAATATCATTGTCTTCCCTCCATATTTAGGGAGCCCTTTAATGAAATCCATCGAAATATATGTCCAAATCTGTGTAGGGATGGGAAAGGGTTCAAGCAATCCTGAAAGGAGTGTCGTTTCACCATTGTAGCACTAGAAGGTATCACATTCATCCTATTAAATTGAACACATAGATATATGGATCAACACACAACTCACAAAATAGATCACACAATTTACTCAGCAATTGGAGGATGAAACAATGCAAAAATGGCTTGCAACTGTGAATGCTTTCATTAATCAAAAGTAACTAGATAATTAATTACAATGAAGTACAATGGATAAATAACCACATGCAATTCAAATCCATGTGAGGAAATTCGAATTGGTTGGACTCTACTTGACTGAATGGTTAACTAACCTTGTCTAAATCATTATCGGAGTTCAAAATCCAAACTCAAGTGTCTAATTCAGTTTTGACTAGTCTAACTAACTGAGGTAGGTGAGTACATGTGCCTCACCTGCATGCAACCATGTAATCCTAGGGCTAACTGAATACAACTGAGTGTAGGGAACTAGAACCGAATGTAATTGACTCCTAACTGAGCTTGACTAGTCACTAACTGAACTCAACTGATGGAGGTTGGTATCGACACTTCCAGTGGCTCCTAATTTGTAGGGATTGATATAGGAGGCTCCTAAATTGATGCATGCAAGTGAAATCAATGGTAGTTGGCCTTAATTAGTGNTAGGCCAAGTGGACCCAATGGTGCTAGTGACTAAAAATAGACTGAAAGGACTCCCGATTTAGACATGACTCCTGATTTAGACATAATGACCAAATTGGACAAGGAACGATTATAATCCTAACACCCCCCCTGAATGCTAACTTGGAAAATTTGTGGGCCCTGGTAACTAAGACCATAGGTCACCCATTACAACAAGTAAAGTAAATTAACTGCTCAACACAAGGAGCTAGGGAAAAAAACACATGGGAAAAAGCCTCCCCTATAACTAAGCAGATAGAATCAGGATTCAAGTTTGAAAAACTTGAAAATGTGTTACTGCAATCTCTGTGATGTAGCAGAGCAGCATGCATGATGTTCTGTGCACAGGTATCCTGGGGCTTGGCATGTAGACTTCTCCATCTTCTCCCAAAATGATGATGGAAGGAAGGAGGAATGTATCCTTTGCCTCTTGTTGGATGAAGAGGTGTATGATCCACTCTATTCTTCTGAATGTAGTGAGACTGGTCCCTTGCAATGTAGCATCTTATAGGAAGTCTATTGCATCTCTCTGAAGGAGGTAAGATTTCATGACATAGCGCAAGGTTCTTAGTCTTCTGAATGTCAGATGGATTTCCAGTCATCTTCCTAGCTTCTAGTTTGGAAGTAGGGACTGGATCTGGATCTGAATCACCCTAAATCTCAATCTCATAAATTAATATAGTTGGATCTGCAATACTAGTGGAAACTACAAAAGAAGCAGATGAAATGTTTTTACCTTCCCTTGCAAGTGGCTGTTGAGAGTGCACTGGTTCTGAAAATGGCATGAAGTGTGAGAACTCATATGCCTTGGAGGCATGATTTGCAGCACCCTTCGCTATGATGTTCCTAGTAGAGATATATGTGATCTCCACTGAGTCAGGACCAAATATGACTCACTTTGGAGAGCTAGTGTGATTCATTTGGTATACAGATAACAAATTTGCAGCTAAGGAGGGGACATAAAACACATGTTTGAACATTCCATGTTTAAGCTTGATAGAGCCCTTCCCTTTGGCTTGAACTTTACTGTTATTTCCCATCTGAATACTAGGGCCATCAAAATATTGCAAAGAAGAAAATAATTCTGTGGATGGAACCATGTGATTGGAAGCTCCAGAATCAATGAGGAAGGCATGTGGTGTTGAGCAGCTAGCCTTCAATGCATGGCATGTCTCTTCATGTTCTTTAGTTTCTTCTCTATGGTCAGCCTTCGTTGCACTAGCAAGTATAGTAATGTTATGTTTCTTCAGAAGAAGAGCCATCTCATCAATTGTTCTTCTCATACAGGAGCTTTCTGGATGAAAACCCCTTCCACAGTAAGAACAAAGTGTCTTTCTTTTTCCATTCTTCTTGCTTCTCTTCTAACCTGAAGGATCATTTGACTGTTCTTTCTCTACAGGAGACTCATATTTTTTATTCCCTTTATCATTCGCTACCTTAGGTCCTCCTGCAACTAGTGCTTGATATCTGGAAGATCGAATGATCCCCATTTGGATCAACTTGTCATGCTCCTGAGTGAGAGATTCAATGAAGGAGTTAAGAGTATGTATCTTCCAGTTTGGAGTAGAGAGCTTCACAGAATGAAATGTTGATACAAAGACTGAATAGTCTGCACCAAGTTTAGAGAGAATGGAAAGGATGAGTTGATCATCCTCCTTCTCAACCTTGCACAGCTTCAATTGGAACACTAGATACTTGAATTTGGTGAAGAAGTCATTTAGTGTTTCGAAATTGGTTGGATGAAGAGAAATCATCTCATTATCCAGCTGATAGATCCTTAGATCATCCTGCTTTTCAAATAAGGAAGCAAGCTTATCCCAAACCTCCTTGGGAGTCTTCAATCCATTGATGTGGAAGAGAATATCTTGAGAGATTGAGAGGCACAAGCATCTGTATGCTTCATCAAGCCTATTACAGTACTTGTCTTTGTCAACATAATGAATTGGCTCTTTATCTGTCTCCATTGTGATTCTAAAGAGTCTTTTGGAGCGTAGCTACATCTCCATGTCCTCCTTCCACTGGTGGTAGTTGAAAGGAGTGAGAAGGTCCATTGGAGGAGCCATTTAGAATGCAAAGAAGAGGACTGAGCTGCTGTAGCGAATGCAGTGAAGTAGACTAATAAACCTGTAAATCACACAATCAAACAGACAAAATAAGGTCGACAATATGCACTATTGGAATTTCCTTCACACCCAGCTTAGTTGATCAAGCAAGCTTGATCAACAATTCCTTTGCTTGGGGTATTAAGTGGTAAATTCTCCATTTCTGGTGCAGTACTGGACGGAGCAATTTTGCTCAAAAAAAAGTGAACCAAGTATGAATCTATAGTAGGAGAAGTGCCTTGTCCTGCCGAGGCTCTGATACCATACTAAATTGAGCACATAGATCTATCGATCAACACACAACTCACAAAATAATCACATAATTTACTCAGCAATTGAAGAATTAAACAATGCAAAAATGGCTTGCAACTGTGAATGCTTTCATTAATCAAAAGAAATTAGATAATTAATTACAATGAAGTACAATGGCTAAATAGCCACATGCAATTCGAATCCATGTGAGGAAATTCGAATTCGTTGGACTCTACTTGACTGAATGGTTAACTAACCTTGTCTAAATCATTATTGGAGTTCATCAGAGTTCAAAATCCAAACTCAAGTGTCTTATTCAATGTTGACTAGTCTAACTGACTGAGGTAGGTGAGTAAATGCGCCTCACCTACATGCAGCCATGCAATCCTAGCGCTAATTGAATAGAACTGAGTGTAGAGAACTAGAACTAAATGTAACTGACTCCTAACTGAGATTGACTAGTCACCAACTGAAATCAACTGATGGAGGTTGGTATCGGCACTCCCAGTGGCTCCTAATTTGTAGGGATTGATATAAGAGGCTCCTAAACTAATGCATGCAAGTGCAATCAATGGAAATTGGCCTCAATTAGTGTTCAACTAATGCATGCAAGTGCAATCAGTGGCAGTTGGCCTCAATTAGTGTTCCCCACACTTTAGTAACTGGTGCATGTGCCCCAATTAGGCCAAATGGACCCAATGGTGATAGTGACTAAAAATAGAATGAAAGGACTCCCGATTTAGACATGACTCCCGATTTAGACATAATGACCAAACTGGGCAAGGGAGGATTATAAACCTAACACATCCATCATTTGTTGAATTACCCTTTTCATTCCCTTCCAAAAGAAGTTACCACTTGCCTGTGCATATAGTTTGAGGAACCCAGGGTGCCCTACAAATGGAGAAGCATGGAGTTCACAGAAGACATCATGTTGAAGATCTATGCTCTTGGGAAGCATCAGATGACCCTTATATCTCAGAGAAGCACCATCCCAAGAGTAATGTGGTACAATAGAAGGGTTATTGGCCAATTGTTGGGATGATTTTAGATAATGAAGAGGCATTGCCATAACCTTGTTGAACAGATTGCAACCAATTTGGAATAGGCATAGAAATAACTGAAAGTCAAATGTGGTCATAAAATGTGTGAGAAAGGGTATATGCCACAATATTGTCCCTACCCAAAATTTGTTGTATATCCAAGGGAGTAGTGAAGACCGCTGATGGTTGCATCTAAATGGAATGGAGTTGAGTGATGACATCATGTGAATTATTCTTAAGGAGATTTTCCATGCGATGTGAATTGATGATAATGAGAGATACTGGTTGTAAGCCTTTCAATGTGTGTTTTTGTCCATTGACCGAAAACTGCATCCAAAGTTCAACAAAATCCCATAACCATCGAGCGCCCAAAACCACATCACATATGCCTAAGGGCAAGGAAAACATGTCGAAGCGCAAGTTATAATATCCAATAGAGATATGTACATTGCAACACGTCCCCTTGCAAGGTAAGGTGCCCCCATTAGCAATCATGACTTCAAAACTAGAGCAAGGATGAACAAAACAATCAGCCTATTTGGACATCCGAGGGTCAATGAAGTTATGAGTGCTACTAGAATCAATGATTATTATAAGAGGGAGGTACTTGAAGAAACCCTTGACCTGCATGGTTTGTGGGATGGTGACTCCGGTTAATGCATGGAGAGATATCTCTGGGTGGTCATCCTGAGAAGGAGGGTCAACAAGAGGTTGCTAAATGTTGACCTAATCATCTAATGGATCCTGAGCATCTTCACAAATTTTAGGTGCACACAGAGAATCCACATCAAAGAGATAGAGTTTTTGCTCAGCACATCTATGTCCCCATGTGAATTTCTCATAACAATTATAACAAATCCATTATTCTCTATGTGCTCTCAACTCGACTTCAGACTAATGCTTGATAGGAGTGGTTCTAGGAGTTGGGTGATTGGAGGTATTTGAGAAACCGTATTTCTGAATCATAAAAAGTGGATTTGGAGCGTTGTTGAGTTAAGATCTTTTCCTCTGCTAACTTATCCAATCCTCGAGCTTCCATCATTGTGTTGGGACAAAACATTTTAACCTCAAGTCGGATTGCATCCTTTAGCCCACTGATAAAACAAATCCTGTAAAATGCATCAGACAATCCTTCTGTGTGATTGACTAGTTTCTAAAATTCTATTTGATACTCTCTCACAGTGCCAGTTTGGTGAAGTTTAGTGAGTGCTCTTGTGAATTCATCAAAAGCACTAGAGCCAAATCGTTGCAAAACTGAGTTGGCAAAACTCTGTCCATTTTGGCTCGTTGTGAGCCTTGATGTACCAATGAAACCATTGAAGGGATTCATGTTCCAAATGAAAGGATGCAAGTGGGACTTTGTTGACATCAAAAGTGGTATGCAGATTGAAATATTGGTATGCCCTGTATATCCATCCCATTGGATCATCACCATTGAAACGAGGAAAATAAAGCTTCAGCCCACAAAAATTGTTGGAAGAGAAGAGAACCCAGTGTCTACAAAAGACTATGGTTGTCATCTATTGTTCATGGTTTAATGTTGAAGATGGAGGCTGATAATATGTTTATCCAAATCTTGGATTTTGTCCTTAAGGGCTACAAGTTCGTCTTCCTTTTGTTTGTTTGTTCTTATGCGAGTGACAAATCATAACCAAGAGTTTTTTTTTGAGGTGGAATTAATCTTTGACGAATTTGGACATATGCAAGATGCTATTTAAAAAATGGAAATATATATGGACCCCAGGTATGTTTGGCTTCCTAAAAGTTTAAGGGAGTCACTCGACCACTAATGTTGACTAACGATCTACGTATTGGGGAAGTAAAACTAATAACTGCTTTGCCACAAACAACAACTCTTGGTTTACCTCATGGGTGAGAACTAGTCAATCAGGTAGGGGCCATTGTCATTTTCACTGGCAGGTCCTCTCAGTGGCCAGCTACTTTGGGGTTCCTATGGTACTCCTCACAATGAGTTTTACGGCTATGCCTAGGTACTTCCCACAATTAAGAGGATAGGGGTTATTCCCTGATCCGTACTTGCAATTGAAATGAACAATACAGATGCAAAGAAGAATAACTATTGCAATAATCACAGCTCTGGAAAGCCATTGTGAAAAGGAAAAAAAATGGCAGAAATTCCACCTAGTGAGCCCAAAAACCCTTAAATAGAGCTAGGGTTTTGAGACAAAAAATATAAAATGAGCATAACCCGATTAATATTGCTCAGAGTATCTATTATAGACTGTTGTTGGAACAGGAACAACCACTCTGCATCTACCAATGCAACCAAAATAGAAATCTGGGCATCTCGTCAAAAGGTATTCGCTCTGTAAGTTTCGCATTCGTCACTGAAATTCTAAAAAAAATTTGATTTTAAATCAACAATATCTCCACTTTCTAAAACCCAAATCAGATGATTTTTTTTTGAAACTAATTATTTTTGGAAGGGGAATTCAGATATGCAACTTGTTTCTTCTGAATATGCATAAAAAGTTTCAGAAATTGATATGAAATTCGCCACCCAATTTTGCCCTATTTTTTGCCTAAAAGAAGAAAAATAATTTCCCACTTGTGCCAAGGATAGTGCTATAATGGCATATGTGAGAAACCTACAACAATAAATAATGAAAATGCACGATATAAGAGAAATATCATAACACACAAGGAATTTTATTGATTGTAGGCCACTTCGAGGGGCCAACCTCAATACAAATAACTCGTGGATGCCTTCATTGGCCTCAACACGTACTTATATACTAAGTATAATATAAACAATTATTTCTCCCCATGAATGTGGAATAATACAATATACTCATGGGACGACTTACAAAGCATATGCATCCAACAAAGTAAAGATAAGGGTTGACACAGGGTTCTAACACATTTCCAAATTTTACTATACCACCACTTAGGAATTGAAATTGAGAGATAATTTGCAAGTTTTGAATATGCAACTTGCATTTATTTTCCCTGTTGAAGGATTCAAATACCAAACCATTTCATCTTCAATATCTCTTAACCTGATACCAACTTTTATTAATGAGAAAATATAGTAATTCGATTCTCGATCCCAGATACAACCAAGTCCCAAGTCCTCAACAATCAACCAATATGCATATGAACTTCTCATCCAACTTGGTCTTATAATATGAGTTAATGTATGAAATCCAAACTCAACAAGATAATGTAGGAGGTAGGATGAAATAATATAGTTGTCCTCATTCCCAGTAACTGGATCAATCCCAACAAGGATCTGTGGCCCATTACCCACCTTCCAGGATAGGCCCATGTTAATCCAAGAAAAATCTCTAACAAATCCATTCTGGAAATTTGAAACATTACGATTTTTTTTTATAACTTCTTATCCAACCCACTGGATTTCCCTTAATATATTTATCCTTGAGAACCTCACACCAAATTCTCGAACCAAAGAGACCCCTCCAAATACTTTTCATACACAGAGCTTAACTGAACCAAGAAACATTCTTTATATCCCAATCCCCCAAAGCCTTAGGTTTGGAAAGCTTGTCCCATGTAACAAGATGAATTTTTTCCCCCAAATTGTATCATCTGAAGAATAGTATGAGAAACTTGTGCAAGAGAGAACCAAAAAATAGGGATACCAATTAACACAGATCTGACTAAAGTAAGTCTGCCTCCCAGAGATCAAAACATGTAATCCCAATTCCCAAGCCTTTTCCCACATTTTGACAAGCCACATCCATTCTTTAACTCTATAATTATTCGGTTTCAAATAATACCCCAAGTACATGCCTTTTTTCAATTCTGCCACTTAATAAGGAAGGAAGGAAGTAATCTGATAAATAATATCAGAATCAACTTCATTATTTATGAAAATAAATTTTGAGGGACTTATCTTCGTACATGAAGTGTTAAATATACAACATCAGGAGTCATTCTCCGGACTTGTGAGTAATATCAAGTCGGACTTGTGATTAATATCAAGGCCTATGTATCCTCATATGATTGAGGTGGTGATGTTGTATTATGAAATCTTGTGAGTAATATCAATATTGTAAACTTATGAGTAATATCAAATCAAGTATTCGCATAGAAGGTACCCTATGAGATGGACCTTCAGTTATGGAGAAGAGCTTATGAGTAATATCAAGACTGAAGTCTTGTGAGTAATTTCAAGACTGTAGACTTGTGTGTAAATATAAAGTCAGACTTGTGAGTAATATCAATTCAAATATCTCACATATATTATTTTATGGGATGGAGTGCTTAGAGCATAAATATTATGTGATATATTACTAGCCATGGTCATTCGAGATGGATAAAGCTATTAAGTCTCTTCCAGAAACTGATCACCTCTAGAGTGAATTACTTTAGCATATGACTATATGGTCTGCGGTAATATAATATGATCATAGCATGTGACAATTATTCTAAGTATAATATGATATGATAGATGATCAATGTTAACACACAAACCATGCAGTAAAGATAAATAGATAAGCAATAAAGAGAAAGAGAATCCGAATTTCCCATGTAGATGACTAAGTAAACTCGAATTAGTAAGCTTTACAATAATATGAAAGCCTCAATCAATGCTTCAATTAAAGCATAAGTTGGAATATTAATGTATGCAATCAATTAAGTAAAGAAGAGTTTAGTGTTCATCAATCAACATGATTCAGTTAATAATAGTTAACTAAGTGTTAAGGAAATATGGACTAGTTAACTAAATTTGTTTATACTTTAGTTAAACTAAATGGTGACACTTAAGTCAATGGAAATATGACACTTCACTTAGAAAGTGTTTTGCGTGCGACACTAGAGTTATTGCATAATGACATTTATGTTGTCCTACTAACTAAGTGATCAATATTCAGTTATAGATTGAGTTCACTCCGATTTCAGTTAACTATCAGTTAACATCCATGATTGAAGGTATGACACTTAGTTGTGCATGATGAAGATTTCAATGCATGGATTGATTACTCGAAGAAGAAAATTCAAAATTGTAATGCATGTGTGGATAATTCTCATGCAACTATTCACCAGGGTTTGTATGGCAGTCAATCACTACAACAGTGTACCCCTTTAGCAGGGGTCTTTCCAAAAACGCCTTTAGAAGTTTTTTTAGAGCTTTCGAGGCAATTTTTGAAAACCTCCTCCAAAAGTCATGAAAATTGAACTTTTGGCGATGGTTTTTTAAGAACAACCGCTAAAAGTTTGAGTCTCATGGCTTTTAGTGAGGGTTTTAAAATGACCACCTCTAAATGTGTCTTTTGAGGTGGTTTGTTTACAACCCCCCTAAAAGTCACGAGAATTACATTTTTGGAGGCAATTTTTTAACAACCACCTCTAAAAAGTTTAATTTTTATGAAATTTTTGGGGGGATTTAAAACGATCGCTCCTAAATGTGATTTTCAAAGAGTTATTTTGACAACACCCCCTAAAATCCACGAGAACTTAACTTTTGAAGGAAATTTTTAACAATCGCCTTGAAAAGTTCCATTCTCATGCATTTTGGGGGAGGGTTTAACGAGATTGCCCCTAAATCTATTTTTGAAGATGATTTTTTACAACCCCCTCCCTAAATGTCATGAGAATTTAAATTTTGGAGGCAATTCTTTCAAATTCTTGCCCTAAAAGTCATGAAATTTTAACTTTTGGAGGCAGTTTTTTGAAACCCCTCCCAAAAATCATGAGAATTAAACTTGTGTAGGCGGTTGTTTTACAACTGCCTCGAAAAGTTGAATTCTCATAACTATTTTTCTCTAGTAGTTGGATTTATTAGTTGTGGAAATGGAAGATGTCGTTGAATTCAAGTGTTTCTCTTGGTTAGTGATGGAAAATTGATTCATTACATGGGACAACCTATGCAAGAGGGGTTTTATAGGCCCCAATTGTTGTGTTCTGTTAAAAAATGTGAGGAAAATGTAAATCATCTTTTCGTTTATGCCCTTTTAGCAAAGAGATGTGGGAAGGTGTCTTCAAGGAACTAGGGGTTCATTTTAGGTGGGAGCTGCGTGATTTGGTATGGAATTTAAAGCAATGGACGTCTTCCTTTCCTTCCTAGAAACCTCTTCCCTTTTTTTGTTTTTTGGGATTTGGAAGGCGCGCAACGCCTGCATCTTCAGAAACATTTCCAAATCTCTAGCAATAACTACTCTTAATATGGTTAAATGTTTCAAAGAATACCATGATCAATTGATTGTTGATAGGAGAGGTAGGCGTGGTATGGTTATTTATCTGACTTTGGGAATTGATTTCCCTTGCGGTTTCTTTAATGGGGAAACAAACCAAGAGGGTTGTGGTGGTGGTATGGTTTTAAAACTATATGAAAATCATATTTACCTGTTAAGATTATGATGTGGGCATGGAACAGACTCCAGGTTTGAATTGATAGCGTTGTGGGGCTTATTAAAATTGCAGTTAAAATTGGTATCATATCCATTAATGTCTTTGGGGATTCAAAATGTATTGTAGATTGGGTATTTGATGCATCTTCCTTGTATGTGATGATGCTCAAACATTGGTGCTCTAGCATTAGACTTTTGGTAGAAAGCTTTAGTAATTTCTCCATTAAACACATCTACTATGATTTCAACTCACTTGTTGAATCTTTGTTAAAGTAGGCTGAGGGAATGTCAGAAGGAGAACTAAGTTTTGAGGAGTTTCATGATTTATTTCTATCCTACTCAAGCAAAAATTAGCTATACTTAGATGTGGCAGTTATGGGTGCACTTGATTGACCAGCTTTGTTGGTTTATTATATTATGAAGTGGATATATTAGTATATTTTTATTTATTTTTGGATGGTTTACAACATATATAGGTTTTACATATTTGTAATGAAACTTAAAAGACCACTACTATGGAAGATTTGGTTTAGAAGGGTAGAAAGTTCTCTCAGGGGGTTCTTGTTGGTGTCATAGGGTTGCTTACTTGGATTTTCTAGAATGACATTCCAGATAGACCGACTTGTGAAACTTTGATTCTCTCCTTGAATATTAATGTACCAATTAAATCATATCATGATTAATTATGATAAAATGCCCTACGTCAAGCAAAAATCTATCATCTATTTTAAGTTGTCGAAGGAAACACACCACTCATCCTACTTGGAAAACTCAAACCCATGGAAAGCACCACTCGTCCTATTTGGAAAATTCAAACCTAGACCATAGTTAATTACACATGGATAATTGAATTCAAGTTGAATGCCTCATGCAACCTTTATATAGTTACACCCAAATTTCTTAAGCTTTACAAAATCATTTTGTATCCAAAAATTTGGATGGATGTATATGTAATATTTTTTATTAGGATCAATTATCTAATTAATAGAATAAAATTTGATAAGATCATGGTAGGAACATTATATATATATTACTTAAAAATAAATGCCAGTCCTAGAAGAAGACAATATTCAATTGTGTTTAACTCATATGTAATAATGGTTATTTCGGGTTTTTATTTTATTTTAATTTTTAAGAGTTTTGTAATTAATTGAATTTAATTAATTAAATTGATTCATTAGTATTAATTTCATAATCGTTATGAATCAATTGTTTTTTTTTTTCCTTGGAAAAAATTCTTAATTTTATTTCAAAAGAGAACAAAATTGTAGCTGCACATGTAAAAGGATCAAACAATGATCCCTACATTGTCACATATTATCTATCACAGTAGACAAAAAAATTACAAAACTGTCCCAAAATATGGATATCACAACCCAAATCAATAGACAGGTCACAAAAATCTGAGATCAGACATACTGCCAAAAACAAAGGCCACAAAAACGCCTCTGAAATGCCGTCGCCACCGCAAAGATCCCGAAGGAGCAAAATGGGTCGCCACGCAAGAGTATATCAACAGACACCATCACTGCCATATAAGGCAGGCAATCTTTCTCGGCAAAAATCTAGAGAAAAAACAAAAAACTACCCAAGAAACTGCAAACCCAGAGCAAATGTTCATGAATCTGCAGGAGAAAACCAGCAACAGACACTCACCACCCATGGACGCCGACCACCGCCGCAAAACTGCAGACGATTATGGCCAAGCAATGCCCAGTAATGAGGCCACCGCCAGGGACGCAGCTGCATAAGTGGGCCAAAAAGAAAAGACCACCGACAACAATAAAAACCCCTGGCCACCGCCGCATGGCCCATAATTGCCACAACAAAGATTCAGCAAAAAAGAAAAGATCCCACCGCCATGGACGCAGCAGGCCCCAAATAGATCAACCGCCACAAACACAAATGAGATCCGCCGATAGCAAAAACACCTCGGGAGATCGCCGCAGTCGCCGCAAAATCGCCGCGCAAAGCCTGCAAAATCCGTAGACCAGACCCTAGCATTGATCATCATCTGATCAGCGCATCGTTTTGCATATTCTCAACGGCGAATCCATTCATGTCGTCCTGCATCATTGAGAAGGCCCCAGGATCGATTCCGGAGCCTGCACAGCACCACCAGCAATCCGCCCTCGACTCCAAGCTGTTCTTAAGAGCCACCAGGGTTTTGGAGCGAAGGGAGCCGCACCAGGGTTTTGGAGCGAAGGGAGCCGTTGAATTGGGCGTTCTTGGAGCTCCCTTCCGTGCCTTTCATGAACATTATGAATCAATTGTTGAATTGAGTGATTCAGTTAATTACAAATGCTTGATCAAAGCATGGAGAATACAATTTTGAAAAGGTCATGATCAAGATCAAAATTGTTTCAAATAAGTAAGTTTTCATTCAAATCATAACATTATATGATTATAATTTTCCTCATCTAACATTCATGTGTAAGTTCTATGTATCATATTGTAAACATAATTGTTTAGGTGATAGGATTGCACTTATAATGTTTTTGTGGATCACAGGTGTGGGTCAAAACTTAGGAGTAGATCAATTGAAAGTACAAGGGATTTCATGAAGATCAGGTAGCCAAATAAAGTCCTTCAATGTAAAAAGTGATTGTGGACCAACATGCAAAGTTGTTACATAGGTGT
>LPNX010167196.1:500076-527050 GCA_001517045.1 Pseudotsuga menziesii | reverse complement strand
ACACCTTAATTAGTGTATAATAACCCAAGTGCCCCGAAACTGTGGGGACTTACCTAATGACTTGACAAGACTTGTTTACATTAATAATCCTCCCGATCAAGACATCGGGGTAAGACAATATGACTCAAATACATAATAGAAACATCCCGGAATAAACATCGGGTTACAATATATAAAATACATATAAGAATACATTCTGAAGTTACATATACATCAACACTCCCTCTTAACTAGGAAGGTATTCTTTCGACACAATTTTCAGCACTCGTCTTCTTCTCTGCATCAACTGGATCATCTTCATCTTCAAGTCATCTGGATCTGGATCATCTCTCGATCTGGATCATCATACAAAGGCATCACTGGATCTAGATCATCACTTGATCTGGATCAACATCACTGGACTGGATCTGGATCATCACTGCTCGATCTGGATCATCACTCGATCTGGATCATCTCTCTAGACTGGATCTGGATCATCACTCGATCTGGATCTCCACTGCTGGATCTGGATCATCACTCAATCTGGATCTCTCGGAGTCATCATAACTGGATCTGGATCATAGCTCGATCTGGATCTCCACTGTTCACCATCATGTGTGTATTATCTCGTCATAGGAAGTTCTACAGAGCTAGCCCTTTTTCATGCTGGTTGTAGGCCTACTCTCATGTAGGTCTTCGCCTAGCACTTACATCTGACCTGCTCGTCAGAAAGGCACGCCCAGCACTCACATCTGATCATGTAGTAAACTACAATCACATCAGAAAGGCCCAGCACTCACATTCACCAGCATGATAGGCACAATCAACTATCATCTGTGAAATGGCTCTGCACTTATATCTGACCTACTTGTCAGAATGGCACATTCACCCAGGCCGGTACACATCCTACCACAATGATGAATGACTTTCACCCAGGCCAGAGCCCCTCCTACCAAAATGATGAAATATTTTCACATTCACCCAGGCCGGAACACATCCTACCACAATGATGAATGACTCTCACCCAGGCCGGAGCCCCTCCTACCACAATGATGAGAGATTTGTGCACTCACATCTAACCTGGTAGAAACTGAATCCTACACTCTCGTCAAAATGGCCCCTAGTCCCTGACTGAGCTACCTGGTAACGGACCAGGCGCCTCCACTCTCCCGGAGAGTGGCAGTTGCCCTTACATCCGACCTGCTCGTCGGAATGGCCAGCACTCACATCTGTCATGGGAGGAACTTAATCCTTTAGCCATGACCAGAATGGCTCTGCCCTTACATTTGACCTGCTCGTCAGAATGGCACAATCCCACCCAATGATGGAAGAATCTCAACTCTAATGAGGAGAGATTTCTGCACTTACATCTGACATGGAAGGACCTAAATCCTTTAGCCATGAACATAATGGCTCTGCCCTTACATCTGACCTGCTCATCAGAATGGCACAATCCCACCTAATGATGGAAGACTCTCAACCACAATGAAGAGAGAGTTCTGCACTTACATTTGACATGGAAGGAACTAAATCCTTTAGCCATGAACAGAATGGCTCTGCCCTTACATCTGACCTGCTCATCAGAATGGCACAATCCCACCTAATGATGGAAGACTCTCAACCACAATGAAGAGAGATTTCTGCACTTACATCTGACATGGAAGGAACTAAATCCTTTAGCCATGAATAGAATGGCACAGCCCTTACATCTGACCTACTCGTCAAAATGGCTCTCAATCTCAGCACTCATATCAGTCATGGAAGGAACCAATCCTCTCACCATGACAGAATGGCTCAGCCCTTACATCTAACCTCCTCGTCAGAATGGCTTTGAATCTATAGCACTCATATCTGATATGGAAGGAACTGAATCCTCTCACCATGACAGAATGGCTCAGCCCTTACATCTGACCATGGAAGGAACCAATCCTCTCACCATGACAGAATGGCTCAGCCCTTACATCTGACCATGGAAGGAACCAATCCTCTCACCATGTCAGAATGGCTATGGGTCTCATCACTTTCTCTTGGAAGGAACCTCGATCTTGAGAACACCAAGTCTCTCTCTGAAGTACTCAAACTTCAGCCTAGCCAATGGCTTTGTCAATACATCAGCTATCTGTTCCTCCGTCGCAACATACAGGAGCTTCACTGCTCCTCTCTACACCATATCCTTGATATAGTGATATTTGATCTCGATATGCTTCGACCTGTCATGGAACACAGGATTCTCTGACAACTTTACGCAACTCTGGTTGTCACAATGTATACAAGTAGCATCCAACTGGAGATCAAATATATCAGACAGTAGCTTCCGCAGCCATACTGCCTCACAACTAGCTGAACAAGCTGCGACATACTCTGCCTCAGCTGTACTCAGTGCCACACAGGATTGCTTCCTGCTAAACCAAGAGATCACACCTGATCCCATACTGAAGCAACATCCCGAAGTACTCTTCCCGTCGATGGCACTGCCTGCCCAATCTGAATCAACATAACCCTCCAGGTTAATCTTCTGATTCGCATCATACTTGAGCCCATAATCAAGTGTACCCTTCAGGTACCTCAGAATATGCTTTGCAGCAATCAAGTGAACACTTCTCGGATCTGTCAAATACTGGCTCAAGGTGTTCACAGCAAAGAAAATATCTGGTCTCGTGTTCGTCAGGTACATCAAGGACCCAATCATCCGACGATACATCGTAGCATCAACCGTCTCTGAAGAAGCATCACTCAATAGCTTCAGGTTCGATGCCATAGGTGTAGCCATAGCCTTGCAGTCCATCATCCCGAACCTCTTTAGGATCTCTACTGCATACTTCCCTTGTCCAAGGAAGATTCCATCTATATTCTGCCACACCACCATACCTAGAACAATAGTGCATCGACACATAACAGGAGCATCACTGGTCTTCCACATTCAACCTTGAATCAAAGGTTGGAATCCACTTTACTCTCAGTAAAGCCTAGAATCATCAGTAATCTTCCCATCCCGTCGTACCATGTCAAACCTCAGGGACTTCTGCAATCACTCCCTCTGAAGCAGAGCATCATACTCCCTCTGTCTTCTGTACTCTATGCACTGAAACATTATGTACTGGAGTGACAAGTAGTATCCATCTAGGATCACTGGATACTAAGATCCTCTATCTTGAACTTCTTCAAAAGTTCATCTTGCACCCATCTGTTAGCTGTCATATTATTCTTTGTCTTTGAACTGTCGTCACTTGTTCTTCGGAACAAGTCTCATCCTTCTTTGCTTGTAGGCGATTATGTATGCGATCTTTCCTACAAGTCAAATGCAATTGTATGGTTAGAAACATTTCATAATGAATAATCATACTGGCAAATACTTATGCATAAATATATGATCATGCAACTACTTTAGCCAATACAACATTCATCCATATCTCACTGAAACTTTCTAGACGCCTTCCCTCTCTACCAGGACATCATTGAGATTGTGCACTAATCCAGTATGTCAGCAAAGAGGTTTCATTCTAGATAAGTAGCAATGGAGAGTTGTATAGCACCATGAGCTACTTACCCATCGCATGCATATTAGTAGTATACTGTCATTAATGCAAACATCCTATCATGCATAATACAATAACTGAATATAAACAAATGCATAACAAAATAATATAATGAAATGACAATTGAATACTTATCTTTATTTGTTTCGAGGGTAGACTCCTTCTTGAGCCTTCAGCTTCATCGTCTTCTTCATTCATAGTCGCGTCATTTCTTATCCAAATGCTGAGGTGGATAAGAGGTTCTTCAAGAGTTGAGTTCTTCATATTCCTCATTGCTTGAGGGATCTTCTTTTCTTGATCTTCAATTGCTCCCATCTTCTCTTCTCTTCTTATGATTCAAGCTTCTTCTTCTTCCCAAAGTTTGCTGAAAGTAATCACTTCCTTCTGGAACACATTCCTTGAATGAATGAATTCCACGATCCTAGGAGGCCATTCAAGGTGGCCATCATCACTTCCGCATTCTTCACTTTTTCTTTTACCGCTTCAAGTTGTTCTTTGATTTGAGAGACTCTTATGACGCCCTTCAAATAGCTTGAAATTCAGGAAGACCTTCAATAGCATTGCTTGCAATAGGTAGTGCTCTGTAATGCACCTATGCAAGCCTTCTATGCCAAAGCTCATTTGGCTTTACATGGATCAAGGCTTGTTCTGGATGGCCCTTCAATTTGTACAAGTCTCCTTCTTGTTCTTCAATCACTACCGCATCATCGATAGTCTTTCCTTTTGGTCACATGATGACTTGACCATCTATGAATGCAGCCCGCATTCCTTTTGCATCAATGCTGAAATGGAGAGAAGGTTCTTCTTCAATCCTAGCACAAACAATACTTCTTTCATTGTTAGAGACTTACCAGAGTATAGCTTGTATGAAGATTCCCCACTACCTTTTATTGGACATTGGTAGTCATCTCCTAGTCATTCATGTTCTGATAGTCTCACAAAAGATTCCTTGAATCCCGTCATATGTTTGGAAGCCCCACTGTCTATAAGCCAATCATCACTTCCATGAGTGATGTTACCTATGAGAGCTGATATTAGAACATGTTCATCCTTGCTTGAAGAATCTTCACTTTCATATCTGGATCTCTTTCTGGATGGTTCATCATCCTCTGCAGCATGAGCATGATGTCTTCTTTGGCCTCGTCTCCCTCTGAAACTGGAACCTCCATCCTCATGTAGGTGTCCAATCCATTTTCTTCAGAGAGATCATATACTTCCAGGTTTGGAAGTTGTCAACTTCCGCAATCTTTTCACTAAGCTGATGTGATATATCATATTGAAATGAGAACCTCAAATGGAAATAACAAAGGATTAGATCTTACTAATTTGAGGTGTCCGTCCTTGTCCCGGAGTTCGCTGATCTAGGGTTTGTCGCAGAAACCCTAATTTTCAAAACTTGGAATCTTTCAGATCTGATTGGATGAACAGATAGATCTCTTCAAATGGAGCTGTCCAATGTACTCCTTTTCTAAAAACAGTGGAGGGAAGCTCCTGAAATAGGAAGCCCTAATTTTCTGATTTCTTCTGCAGAAATGTCTGCTACTGTTTCTATGATATATACGAAATTAATGATCCTCTGTGCCTAAAATTTCTCACTAATGTAACCTCGCATGTTCCTGATCCAACACCGTAGGTTTCATCAGAATTGGTTTCACCATTTGGGATTTATGATCCTTTTCCCAAGGTGACCTGTTACTGGACTGTTCAGAACAGCGAAGTTGTATGGCATGCCACGTGTCACTGGTTCATCTTCTGAGTCTGACCTTCGGACCATAGAAATTAAAGTCTGTTCCTTTTCTGGAACATCTTTAGGAATTCCATTTGGACCTTTGTATCCCAAGATATTGCAGATCTCCCCAGGTGTCCTGTTTATGGATGATTTCTGGAAGAGGATGGAACCCTAACTTGGAGAGATCATATCTCCCATAATATAGAGAATCAGAGGCTGAACTTTGGACACAGTCTTCATCAAGATTTTATCTTCGGTCCCTACAATGTTCAGCTTCTGAGACTTCTCCAATATCGGAATATAGCGACTGTACCAAAACTTAGCAGTTTTAGTATTTAGGGTTTCTCCTAGCTCAGGGTCAAACTAGGGTTTGACTTTCCCGGAGTTTCACCCAACCAAATTTATTGATCCAGGTCTCTAAATTTCGGTTTTGATGAGGAGAACTATCCTATGCTAGTCTCACCCAAAAATTCCTCTTCTGTAGAAAGCCCTAATTTCCACATCGAAACTGAAAATGCTTGAAATTGAATTCCGCATCGACAGAACGATGCACCATTTAATGGAGAGTCATCCTAGCATACTTTTGCTGAAAATATGTGGAGGAAGATCAAAAAAATAGGAATCCCTAGTTTCTGTAGCTGCACAATGTCTTCTTCTCAGGTTAGCTCTGATTCCATGTTAGTTTTTCATCATTTAAGCTAGCATTTTGATAAGATCTTTTCACTGAGAGAATAACAAGCACAGCAATAACATAAGCACATCACAAGAGACAAGAGACACAAAGCTTTTAGGAGGGGAAACCATAAATGGAGAAAACCCCTCAACTTCCTCTAAGATAGTATCACCACAAGATGTGATCCCAAAACAGTAAGATGACCTCCCAACACAACAACAACCTTCTGTCTTCTGTCAAGCCAAAGATTTCCTTCTCCAAAGGTGCGCCACACTTGAGAGAGCAAGTGATGTAATTCACAAGTGATAAATAGAGAGACTCTCACTCTCTATTTATATTCTTCCATTGACTTGAAGTGCACTCAACCATGTAGGCTTAACTTACAATTACTTACTCGAGCCTACACCTTAATTAGTGTATAATAACCCAAGTGCCCCGAAACTGTGGGGACTTACCTAATGACTTGACAAGACTTGTTTACATTAATAATCCTCCCGATCGGGACATCGGGGTAAGACAATATGACTCAAATACATAATAGAAACATCCCGGAATAAACATCGGGTTACAATATATAAAATACATATAAGAATACATTCCGAAGTTACATATACATCAACAATAGGATGGTATTGGTTTGAAATTCTAAAGAAGATTAAGTTTACTAGGTTCCTATGGTGGCAACATCTCAACCAAAAATATTGTTAAGATTCTCTACATGCTCATGATATGATCATGTTGATCAAGTGCAAGTTTTTCTATGTAAAAAACTCCCTCACATATCTCTCCTATGAAGTAGTCATGCATCTACAAAGTGATGACATCTCAAAGTTGGCATGCTAGACAAAAGCAAGGGTGGATAAGACACAGTGTTCTCCAAAAGATCTATTTGACATTAAAGAAGTCCTTATATAATATTCAAGGGTGGATAAGACCTATTGTTCTCCAAAAGATCGCTTTGACATGAAATAAGTCCTTATAGAAATATGAGATGCACAAAAGAACAAGGAGAAAAAAGACAAAAACCTAGAAACTCAAAAGTCATTGAATCGATAATATTGTATTTATTTTATTTTTTAAATTTAGGAGAGGTCCAAAGGCCATGGAATATGGAAGGTCGAAGTCAAGGGACACACAAGTCCAAATATCATCCTACCTTAGCCTATAAATTATAGTTCCTAGATCAATAGAAGGGATTTTGGCATTTGTAATTGTGAATATCTTTTGCTTCAATATTCTTAATGCAAAGAGTTGTTTTGTAAACTGTCAAAGTACTTTGGACTTGGTTTGGATGAACTGCTTATTTCTTGATCCCCATGTTTTATTGTTAGTTGATTGCTTGACGCACCTCGATTACATCGTAGGGATAACTTTTTTTTATTACAGGTCTCTTGTGGTCGACATTCAATTTTGTTAGCGAAGCTGCTAAAGGAATTGCATACATAGCTTGCTTTCCAGTTAGCTTATATTGTTTTAAATCTAAGTTGTGAATGTCTTTGAAGCTTATTCCCTTCACAACAATTGTGACTCTGTCCATTATGTTAAGAGATGGTTTCATCCTTGCTCTTATCTTAATTAGGATCTCATGATAGGTTAGATTAGATTAGGTGTGCATCTATATCATAGATAGTATATGCATTTAGGAATTAGATTTAAACAAAAATTTGCACCCACCTAACCACCATTGTCAAAAGAGAAAATCACTTGTTAATGGGAACAAGCCCGCAACCCTTTCAGATATCACCACATCAAATAAAAGAGAGTATATTTGGGGCTTTCCATTGGGATTTCTCCCCTTGTTGGTTATGTTGTAAAAAACACTCCAAACCTAGGTTCAAATCTAACTAGTTTCCACTATAATTCCTAGGTTAGCAACAAACTTGCAAGCTAGCAACTAACAATCAACTTATAATCCAACCTAGCATCAAGACATCCCATGATTGACCATTCTTGGTGACAACCGCTATCCCAGAGAGTGCCTACCCTTCCAACAAAGTGATAATGAGCTCATGTCTCATTAGATATTTGAATATAGATAGAGAAAGTGAAATTCACAAATCCCCACCATTAAACCATTACCCCTTGACCATATGCATACACAATATTGCATAAACAAGTATTAAAGCCTTCAACACACACAACCTAAGACCAATAAATCTAAGGTAGTGGAACAAAGAGAGTAATATGTAATAGTTTTTAATATATAATATAATATATAATAGTAATACATTGCAAAAAACTTATCAGCAAGTGTATCCAGGAATAGCCTCCCTAATATTCATGTTGTAGGGTTTTTGGAAGTGTTGGTCTAGGGTTTGTGTATTCCTGCTCACGATGGATCCCCCGTGACCCAGATCCAAATGTGTGTCATTCTCATCTTTATTCTATCTTCCAAAGGGTCGTGGAGTCTCAACCCCCTCTATGTAAATCCCAAGCTTCAGACTTGAATTCGTTAAGAGGGAAAAATTTCCTAACGTTGAGCCCTCGTTAACCGCCTCCAAATATTAAGTAGTTGTTCTCACTAAGAAAGTGCTTATCGATCACTTCATTGGATTATGGCCTCCCCTCGTGTTATCGAAGTTTGGATCAACAAAAATTGGAGATCGGTAATCCAAGGTGAAGTGCAACAAATCTTCTGCGGTAGGGTTTTTTTGTATTTTTGTTCGAGAAAAAGGAGGACCACGATCTGATTTTAAGAAATGAGCCTTACCTCATGGGTCCTAGGGGCATGCATCTTAACAAATGGGATCTTTATTTGACCTTAAGAAATATATCCCCTTGACAGCCCCAGCTTGGGTGAAACTTTTGCATCTTCCTCTGCATTGCTGGAACGATGAAGACTTTAGAGCGATAGGGAACACATTAGGGAAAAATATTGATAAATCTGAACCAAAAACCACAATTTTTATTGCGCGAAGATATGTGTCAATGTTGATTTGGAGAATGGTCTCCCATAAGTTATCAATCTCTTGATGGAAGGATATAACCATCTGCAGACTGTAGATTATGAACAAATCCCCTTCAAATGTAAGGCGTGCCATGAATATGGGCACTTTGAAAAGCTATGCCCGAAAAGAATGTAGCAATCCATTGAGGACCCTCCAAGGGAAGAGTGGGATGAAGCTAATAGGAAAAAAGGGAGAAAGATGACCCCAAATCAAGTGCCCTCCCCAACCAAAAACAAACCCTCAGAAAATAGGTTCTATGATCTCTCCATAGAAGACAAAGAAGAAGGTAATTCCTGAAGATGTGGTAAAGGAGAAGGACCCAGAAAAAGATCTAGACTGTGAGGCAGCCATAGTGGAAATTGGGCAGGAGGAAAATTATGCATCAACTCTCCCTTGTCAAGCATATGTGGAGGTAAGATATAAAGCTTCAATGAGATCTGGATGTTCAATCATGAGATCAAGATAAAAGTCTCACGGGGAGGACACATCTGATAGTAAAGAAGAGGAAATCGAGCCTTAGGCGAAAAAAGGTAGAAAACCCAATAAGATTCTAAGAGATATGGAAATAGCTCGTGAAAAAGCAACAGGTAAAAAATCTAGCTTAGATCATCTGGTAATAAACTACCCATTAGGAAAGTAATCTTTGGCAATGACGGAGGGAAAGAAGGAAAAATCTTCACCTCAAACTCAAAAGAAATAATGAAGCTTGTCTCCTGGAACTGCAGAGGGTTGGGAGGAAAACGAAAGTAAAAAAAAATAAAAAGGCTCAAAAGTATAGCAGCAATCACAATTCTCACCATCCAGAAGACCAAAATACAAGAAGAAGACTTTCTCAAAGTAATGAATAAAATCTTGGTAAGAGGCGAAGGGAAAGATGTCAGTGCCACGAGAACCTCTGAGGGGATTCTTACTTGGTGGGACAAAAATTGCTACAAACATATTTCAACATCAAAAAACCAGCATTGGCCTTTTGTAGAATTAGAGGACATCATTAGCAGAGAAATTATTTGGGTTGGGAATGTGTATGGAACCACAAATCAAGGAAGCAAAGAAGAACTTTGGTCTTCATTGGAGGCTCAAAGGCATTGAAATATGCAATTTCCCAGTCTCATTGCAGGATATTTTAATGTCAATATCTTAGTGGAAGCGAGAAGAGGAGGCTCCAAAGTCCAGGACCCGTTCAACAAGAGATTGGAGGACATCTTGATCTCATGGGGTTTGAATGCCATCAATCCAAAACATGGAAAGTTCACGTGGAGAAACAAAATACTAGGCTTGGGTTACATAGCAACAAGGTTAGACCGAATCCTGGTAAGCACTTCCTTTAGAAACAAATCAATTATTTCAGATTCCAAACTCCTTGCTTCTGTTGTTTCAAATCACAAAACTATCTCCTCCTTCCTCTCTCCAACTAGGAATTTGGGGCTGCTCCCTTTCAGATTCAACCCTATGTGGTTGGAGTCAGATGATGCTCTCGATGCCATTAAGAATGTTTGGTGCACTTTCTTCTTTGGATCTCCAAGCTATATCTAGGAGAAAAAACTTAATAATGTCAAGGTGGAGCTTAAAAAATGGCTTGTTCTAAATTCTCAAGACATGGGAAAGGAAAAAATAGAGCTTATAAAAAACCTGGAAACCCTCCAGGATGAAGAATATATTTCAAAGGAACTTTTGGATCAGGAAAAAGAGATGGACATGAAGGTTCAATCCTTAACAAGGATAGAAAAAGAAGAATGGTGCTTATGCTCAAGAAATATTTGGATGAAGGGCGGGGATATGAATATCATGTTCTTCCATAACCAATGCAAGGATTGGCAGAGGAAGAACACAATTATAGAGCTATACAAGGACAATGGATAGAAGTTAATAGATTGAGAGAAAATTAAAAATGAGACCAGAGGTTTCTTCGATAAACTCTATACAAAAGAATAAGAGGTCACGTGGGAAGAAGTGGATGCAATGAGTGTTGGCATTCCTCCCCTAATTAAGGACAAAGACAATGATTTCCTAGAACTTCCTATATTAGAAGAGGAGGTTCAAAAGGCAGTTTGGTCCCTCCATCCTAATAAAGCTCCCGAGCCTGATGGGTTCTCTATCAACATCTTCAGAAGGTGCCGGCACATCATCAAAAGAGACTTGATAAGAATGCTTAACTGGACTCAAATATAGGGACAAAATAGGAGGTGCAAAAAATTCTACCTTCCTTGATCTCATCCCCAAAGAATCCAACCCTTCCTCCATAAAGCATTTTAAGCCCATATCCCTTTGCAATTCCTCTGATAAAATCCTCACTAAAGTTTTTTCGAATAGAATTAAAAAGTTCATTCTAGAGCTTATCTCAGCGAATCAAGGCGGGTTCATTGCAGGACGACATATCTATGACAATATCATCCTGGTCTGAGAATCAATCCATTCTAGTCAGAAAACGTACGAAGTAGGTATGGAAATCAAATTGAATTTGGAAAATGCTTTCGATAGAATTAGGCATGACTTCATTTACACGGTTTTGGGGAAGTATGGTTTCTCTCCTAAGTTCATAAGATGGATCAAAGCTTACATTAATGCTCCTTGGATAGACCCTCTTGTGAGTGGACTACTGACTACTTTTTTTCAAACCAAGCGTGGGATCCGTCAAGGATGCCCCATGTCCTCTTTCCTTTACATTCTTGTGGCAGACTCACTGATTAGAAGGCTAAACATACTTAAAGTAGAGGGAAACATCCTTGGTATTCCTTTCATTAGGGGAGTTCAATCTATTAACCATGCTCAATTCTTCGACGACACAATGCTTTTGGAGAGCACTTCACTCTAGATCGCTAAAAGATTCAAATACTCCCTCGATCTTTTCCTTAATGCCTCTGGTATCCAAGCCAATTTGGAGAAATGTTGGTTGTATGGATGGAATAACAACCCTAGGACTCTAAGAGAGATCGCTTTGGTTCTGAAGATTAAAGTAAGTTATGATTGGATCTATTTAAAATATTTGGGGGTTCACACAAAGCAAAAAGTTTCACTTGGTGAACTGGGCCATGGTTAAAGAAGATAGAGTAAAAGATGGGCTAGGATTGAGAGACCCGGGACTGATGAACAAACTCTTGGGGACCAAACTTGTATGGATATTGATCTTTGGGAAAAAATAATGGTGGAAAGAGGTTATCAAGACAAAATACATTAAGAAACCCAGGTTAAGAAGTCTCGATTTAAACTGGGAAGGAAAAGGCACAACCATTTGGAACCTCTGTAAAAATTCTATTGGTCTAATTAAATACGCTCTCCATTGGGTCTGTGGAAATGAAAGAAGGATCAAAATATGGACAGATTAAATTATGGAACATTCTCTGCTAGTCTTTGTTCCTAATTTTGATGGTTTTTGCAATTGGATGCACGAGAATAATATTTCGACTTTGCATAATATTTCAGAATGGAAGAGCTCAGGTGTCTCATCCTCCTCAACAACTACAACATGAATGCACTGTTTTTCTCTCTCATATGCACAGGAAATCTCCCTCCCATCTCTGAATTCAGGACCAGAGAGGGTGGGGTATTTATGGTTCCTACTCTGTTAAATAAGGTTATAAGACCTTGGATGCTAATGCAATTTTCCCTTCAACCAAAATTTGGAGCAAGTTCTGGAATTCAGATTGCATTCCAAAAGTTATTTTTTTCTTATGTTGCTAATCCACAATAAGCTCTTAATGGTTGATAATATCATCAAAAGAGGAATTACAGGTCTTAATGGTTGATAATATCATCATCGAAAAATGCTTCTCACCTTTTCTTGGCCTCCGAGATTTCCTCCCAAGTTCGGGGCTATGTGTTGGGGAGCCTTGTCCATAAGGTTCTCTTTACCAGATCAAACTCGAGAGATGATAGAAAATTGGAAATCCTTCTTACCAAGGAATCTTGGGAAGAAGTATACCCTTCAAAGAGTTTGGAATATTATTCGAAAGAATATTTGCTGACAAATATGGCTTGCAAGGAACAAACTCATTTTTTATGATAATAAGGTGGACCCTCTTAGGGTATTCTTCAAAGCAATCAACATGGCTCGCAAAAGAATGGCCTCTAAGGACATTTCTTTTCTTGCCTCTAAATCTCTTACAGATAAGGAAGCTAATTGGTGCAGGTAATTTTTAAAATAGATATCTCCTCATACCAAACATCTTTAGATCCCCCAGACTTGGGAAATTAGGAAAAATAAATTGGAATTCCTTCAATGGAGGGAGGAGCAACTTTGTTACTCTCTCTTCTTTGATAGTGATTCAAAAGGTAATCCAGGGGAGGCAGGTGCAGGGGGGATCATATTTGATCCCAGAGGAAATATGGTAAATTCCTTTCCTTAGGGCCTCGAAATCCAAACAAACAATGAAGCGGAATGGTTTTCACTCTTCCACGGGCTGGAACTAATAGCTGTGAAATCCATTTCAACGCTAATGGTCTTTGCAACTCAAGACAGGTTATCCAAAAGATGAGAACTGGCTATAAAAAGGGCTCTGCTAGTTGCAAAAGAATTTAGGATAGGATTCACCTTCTTGATTCTCCATCTCAAGTTTTCTTCTTTCATATACTCCGGGAGAACAATGGCCTAGCTGACAAGATAGCCAACTAAGGCGCTCGAAGCAAGGGATTTTGAATTTGTTCCTTAACCATCCTCCGATGGACCTTAGGCTTTCCTCATGGTCACAACTTATAGTTGAAGCCCCGCCACCCCTTGAGATGTGTGGCTCTCCTTCTTCCAAGTGCCAATACCTCTCTCTGGCTAGCATTAAAGGGGATTTTATTTCAACAGTACTTCGGGGTCTTGACGATCCTGTTCGCATAAGTGATATGGAAGAGTTTTGTTGTGATAATAGATATATTCTCCATTAATTGTATGTAATATTGTGTGAGGACCAAGAAGAAGTTGGTATTCAACATCTTCAGGGTCTGTTTAAAGGTCTCTCGCATTGGACCGAAGTTGTTTCTATTGGAACACTGGCGAAGGAGGACGAGGATGTTGATTCCACCAGTTTAAAATCTGGTATGGAAGACATAAAGATGCATCTACGCAGGGTTTTCGAAGTTTTTGGAGTAGGCGTGAAGGAGAATAGGGAGATGGATTCAAATATATGGTACATCACCAACCAAATCGGTTGCCACGATTCCAGAATTGATGACCATGAACATGACCTGAAGGAGATTATGGGAACAATGGAAATATCAAAGATGAAGTGCTGAAAATATCCAAAATTTCCTAGTGCAGTCATTGTCAGGATTCTCAAGAAGAAGGTACTCTTCCCATGGAATAAGTCCCTGTCACGCAACCAACTCTTGGTCCTAGAGGCAAAAAGATGAAGCATTTTCCTTTCTAGTCAACCTCTAATTTTTTTTTTGTATCCTGCTAAACCAACAGTTTGTTAAATCTAATCTTTCTATGTTATGGTTACTATCAGGAAACATACTCGGCATTTCAGGAAACTGTTTTTAGAGAGCTGTTTTTTCCTTCTTCTTTTTTTTAGACCTTCATGGTGTTGATGTATTTGTAACTTCGGAATGTATTCACTTGTATATATTATGTATTGTATTTCATTGTACCCCGATGTTCTTATTGGGAGAATCATTAATGTAATCAAGTCATGTAAAGTCATAGAGGTTAACCCTCCTTTGTTGATCAGGGGGCAAAGTTCCCACAGTCGAGGGGCACTAGGGTTATTGGACTCTCCTAGTGAAGTCGTCCCTGGTAAGTAATTGTTAAGTTAGAAACTACTATAAATAGAGAGTGAACCTCTCTATTTGTAACATGCACTCACTCAACTGTAGCGCATGATTGAGAGAAGAGGAGCTTGCACAAGTGAAAGAGAGAACAACTCTCAGAGATCATCTTTTTGTCTTTGGGTTTTAATTTTTCCCTTGGTGCTCATTCGATCTCTGAGGAAGTTGAGGGGTTTTCTCCTTTATGGTTTCCCCGAGGAAAACTCTTTGTGTCTCTTGTCTCTTGTGATTATTGTTGTGCATGTTATTCTCTCAGATAAGATCCTAAGATCATATTGCTTAAATGATAAAAATCTAAGATGGTATCAGAGCTAACCTGAGAAGAAGGCACTGTGGAGTTGCAGAAGCTACTTATTCTTACTTTTTGGGTCTCTCTCTCCATAGATCATCAGTAAAAGGAGGCTACGTTGACTCTCCATTGAATGGCGCATCTTTTTGTCGAAGCAAAATTTGATTTCGATCATTTTTAGTTTTTGACCTATCACTACTACGAGAAATTAGGGCTTTTCATAGAAGATGAATTTTTGAGTGAGCCCAACATAGGATTTCTCTCCTCCTCAAAATATAAATTTATATAGCAAGATCAAAATTTTTGGTTGGGTAAAACTTTGGGAAAGTCAAACCCTAATTTGACCTTGGAACAAAAAATCCTAAAAGACTAAAACTAGTCATTTTGGTGCATTCGCTATATATTGAGATTGGAGAAGGATCAGGCGTCGAAAAGTTTACAAGACAAATATAAAATCATGATGTACCCTGTGTAAAATTTTCATCCACATAATCGCTATATTCTGGGAGATGTGATTCCTCCAAATCAGGGTTCCAACCTATCCCAGGATTCATCCCTAAACAATACACCTTGGGACAATTGCTATATCTCGGGATACAAAGGTCCAAATTAAACTTTACAAGATGTTATAGATAGGGCATATATTTTAATTTCTATGTTAAATGGTTTAGACCCCAAAGGTGAAACCATGACACGTGGAAGTCTGTACAAGTTCACTATTTTGAATAGTCCTGAAACAGGTCACCTTGGGAAAACTATCATAAGTGCCAATTGGTGAAACCAATTCTTCTCAAACCTATGGTGTTGAAAAGAGGACAAGAGAAGCTACCTTAGTACGAAATTTTAGGCATAGGAGAGGAGTGATTTTGGAGATATGTCAGAAACAATATTAGACATTTATGCAGAAGAAATTGGAAAATTAGGGCTTCCTGTTCCAAGAGCTTCCTTCCACTGTTTTCAGAAAATAAGTACATTGGAAAGTTCACCTTGAAGAGGCCCATCTTTCTATCTAATCAGATCTAAAAGATTCCAAGTTTTGAAAATTAGGGTTTCTCTTACAAACCCTAGATCATCCAGATCCGGAACCAGGATGAACACCTTAAATTGGTAAGATCTAATCTTTTTCTATTTACATTTGATGTTCTCATTTCAAAATGACTAATCACACCAGCTTGATGACAAGCTTGGAGAAGTTGACAAATTTCAAGCATGGAAGTATAGGATCTCACTGGTTCTTGAAGAAAATGAATTGGACACCTACATAAGTGGAGAGGTTCTAGTTGTAGAGGGAGATGAGGCTAAAGCCTTACACAAGAAGAACTTGGTCAAGGCCAAGAGGATCACCTTATACCACAAGTGTCTTCCCTAAAGAAACCTAAAGATATGTTTGATTCCTTAACCAAGCTATTTGAAGGGAAGAATATAAATCAGAATAAGTATAGGAACTCCGTGATCCTTGAATAAATTGACTTAGATCAGTATTTCAGTAAAGAAGTTATAAGAGCCAGAGGGAGATGAGGCTAAGGCTAGAACCAAGAGAATCATTGCAGATCATCTCATCCCTCATGTGTCCACAGGGTCTTCACTTATTGAAACCATGCCATAGCACGTTTGTTCGTGGCATATGAAACAATACCCCTATTTTCAAAAAATATTGGAAAATACCTCCCAAAATCATTTTTTGTAACCCCCTCCCAATATGCCTTCCCAATTTTAAAAACCCTATTTTCACTATATATTGCATGTATCCATTTATTCATTTACATTTTTTATACCCCTTTATATTTCTACCTGGTATATTGACATGCTACCCCACATGCATTCTACAACGCACCTTGCTTCTTTCAATGTATATTGTGGGTGCACATTAATTCACCCACAATGATCAACATCACAGAGATCACATTACTTTCCTAAATTAACACTAGTTTGTCACTCTTCCTTTGACCTTTTTCCTCTCAACAATGGGCAGTCACATCAAGGTTCTACATGATGTCCAAAACATGGCTAAACACTCACTACTTGATAGTACTTAACTGTTTTTCAAAAGCAAGAGCAAAAACACCAAACGCTTTATAAAACTTAGAGTATATTATGTGATGTACTTAATGTATTTTGAAATCATTATTTATTACTCGTTAATTATTAAATTTGTCCTTTTTTTAAAAATATGTTAAATAAAATCATTTTGAATACATTCAATAAAATTTTGACACTTTCATCCAACGAATATTCAAATATTGGATCATTATACTTTGCATTTAGTGTAATGCTATAATTAAAAAAGAGCTTAGACTTGTGACATTATTTTATTTTAAGTATTATAGATTTATTTCAGTTGTAATGTCTAGAACTGAAATTGAATATTAAAATTATTTTAGGTGGGGCTATCATTCCAAGCTTAGTATAACAAATATGGTGAAGGAATAAACAACATTCTGTAAAATAAAAATAAATAACTTGATTCAGTATAGTTGCACATATGCAACTATACGATTTAATGATTATCATGATAGATAATCACTTCAAATAAAGATTGAAAGCTTGAAATGGTCGATTTTTTTCTAAATAAGTACAGAGATACAAAAATGAACTGAAACAAATTGATGTCAAGCCATGTTCCTTTGATGCATTAATATTATCTACTCGTATTACCTGTAGAAGAAACTTTGCATTAATAAGACCTCGAGGGAAGTAATTGCATTATAATTACAAGCAACTAGTTTAGAGGTCCCAAGAAGCGGTGTAAACATGGGTACCTAATAAGCGAGTTACATCTCAGACAGTCTTTTGTCTCTTGTCTCTTGCAACAGGAGTTTGGGCTTGTTTTGCATTGTCTAATCCCATTTCTTATATAGTCACATTCTGACCTTGTATATCTTCTGTGTATAATTATGTTTTGGCAAAATGGGCTCTGTGTAAAATATCTCTGGTCGAAACCGCACAAGAAGCAGGCTAGTGTATCTCAAAACTAAGTTTCATGCAAAGCTTTATAACTTAGATCACGGGATCAAGCTCTTCTCCAATTTTATGTTTGCCAACATTGATTGATTGACCATGTATATTGCTAGCAGTTATAAGTGGCTTCTCTAACATGGAAGTACCTTTAAAGAACACGATTTGGGAACCATTTCCGAGTTCGAGTATCTGGAAAATAAATATGTGCATTAGAATTTTAATGAAAACATTGTGGACAAAATCACAGATTAGAAAAAGAGATTGAAATGGAAAACCTTGTCTCTATCTATTTTTGTGAAGCCCATTTTGTTAGTCCACAAGGAAGTAGTATCCTTAGTAGCAGGAAGCACCAGGTGATGTATTCTCAAAGAAACAAGGAGCTCCTCAATACATAAATAAAGTGACTGGAAATATCCCTGCAAACTCATATTAACATCAACAATCATGCCATCTAGGAGCAGATGAACTTCAAAAGACTACAAAAGAAACATGCAAGAAAATACAAATATTAGAGATTCCTATAAATGAATATCCTGAATCCTTCATTACTCTTTACAAGATTAGATTCAGATATTTTTATATCCACCAAAGACGAGGAAAAAACTGAATAAACTTTAATCCAATAAAATAAGAATTAGGAATCCCATCACCATTCCTTTGATTTTTCACTGGTTCAAATCTTGCCTGTCCTTGAATTTTTTCCCTTGTAGCAACCAAAGGCAATTCTGTAATTGTTCGTCTAAAGACTCGAAAAACAACAGCTGAAACAACTTCTGAGTTGTTCAAATAATTCAGATTTATAAGAAACTAAAGGTCAAAAAAGCTGCCACTATACATGCAAAATAGCTATAGTTATACATCAACAAAAATTAAATGAAATTTTTTGCATAAATCATCTGAAAAAATATCCGTCTTGGTTCTTACTTTACAGTCAATACTGCTGAATACATTCAAGCAAAATCTTGATCCCTCATACTTTGACTGCATTACGATATAGAGCAACACAATCATATGACATTTGAAGTCATCAAATTCCAAGAATCAACTTCCCAATTCAGAAACACCTCCAAAGTTGCAAAAGGAAGTGAAAGCTACCTGTTTAGCATCAAGGGGATCAAATCTCGACCTGTGTTAGGATCCTTTATAGGTGTAAAAAGTTCCTCCATTATTGACCTTCTTCCTGATTATTTCACATAAATGAGGTGACAAGTTTTCTACTCCATTATTTATCCAAATTTTTTGTGCATTGTGTATCTCACTACATTGATCAGAACATAACCATAAGCCCTGTGACACCTCCTGTATCATGTCAAGTGTTTTCATCACAAATATAGATATTAATATGCAAAATGCAATATCAAGGGAGAGTAAAGCCAACAATGAAGGTTGAATTTAGCATACATTTCTGGTACAAAGATAATCGGACAACAGATACAAATATGGATTACAAAAGAATGTCCTCAAAGAATGTTAATATGCATAGACAGAATTGTACTCAAGCAAGCTCACCTTAAGTCAATCTTTTTATGTTTACATAAACAACCAACGTGAAACTCGTTGTTGCACTGTACATACAATACATGTAATTAAATTTTTACAATAAAAATGAATAGAAGCATTCTGTGGAAAAACATTATATAATGGTCTATGCAAATTCTGATAAATACTTCTCATACTTGATCACAAAAAATGACAATCGCATCATTAAATCCAAGTTTGTCTAGAGTGAATAATTTGCACTTGGATAAACATTATACACATTAGGGACATTTATGCACCTCAAAGATCCTCAAACATAGAAGAATGTGCAAATTTAAAATAAAACTTATGTGAATTCTAGATCTAATAACTATTATAGTAGATTTTGGTATAATTCAAATATAAAAGCACTTACTCACAAAGAATACATCCCCCATTGATGTCCACTACTGTTTTGACCTCCCGTTCACAAAGTCTAGACAACCTTCCCTTTGTTCCAACCCTTTGAACCTTTATGCCCATTTGGCTATATTTGCCTGAATCATTTCTTTCTATTGAGGAATCATCTTGACAAGAGGAGGAATCATCCCGACAATAGGGGCAATACCAATTGTCATCATCGAGAATGCAAGGGACACCTAAGCATTCTGCCATGACATGCACAAAAAAATGATGTATATATTTCATTTGGAAGTATATTGGGAAATAGTTTATAATATAGAAAATAATGCTTACACAAACAAACATGCTTGGAAAAATCATACGTTGTAGCTAGGGTGTTCTACTTTTATTTATCTGGCCAGATATGATTTGACAAAGTGCTTTAGTATTTCTATAAAATCCATTGTCAAGTACCAATGTTGTTAATCTATGATATTATATAGGGTTTTGCTGAATTGTAACAGGATGGTACAAATAAATTCTTTGAATGACAGTGGCCCAAGATGTCAACCAAGAGGACAAAGGAATCTGAATGAAGATTTGAGGATGGAGTGTTATATTATGTTCTGGGAATGGGAGACGCCCATTCTTTTCTTGTTAGGTCCTGGAAATTCAAAATGAAATCTACAAAGAATTGGAAGACCAATACTTTTAGTAGTGGATGTACAGAAACATACACCTCTTAAACCCCAAGGGATGAAACTAAAGAAGGCATGTTCCATTGCTATTTGTTATGTGCTTCAGTGAGAAATGGATTGAGGAGAGTTGAAGTACAACATTCCATGGACTAGTCTAAATAGATAAATATAATAGTATAATACATCTGAAAAGTTGGGGCCCAAGATGTAAACAAAAAGGAGAAAGGAATCTGAATGAAGATTTGAGGATAGTGTTATATGATGTTCTGGGAATGGAAGGTGCTTATTCTTTTATTGCTAGGTCCGACAATTCAAAATGAAATCTACAAAGAATTGGAAGGCCAATACTTTTAGCAATGGATGTATAGAAACATACACCTCTTAAACCTAAAGGGGTGAAACCTAAGTTGCTAGGAAACTTGGGTATAGGTACGGGTACGGGGACATGGACGCCACTTTTTGAAAAAGGGTACTTGGGTACGTCGCGGGTACTATAGATAGATAGATAGATAGATAGATAGATAGATAGATAGATGTCATGGCCACAACATACATGCATGTAGATTTCTTCATAAATTATGAATCATGATTCATAATTATAAATTCAATGATTATTTGAACAATGGACATTCAGATTGAAAATTTGAAACATCAACTTTGATAAATTATAGACTCGGTAGATATTAATTAGAAGAATGGAAGTTACATAAAATGTGATAAATCATTGTGCCAGGCAACTGTAACAGCTAATCAAACTCAGACATGGAGGTGCACTTGAAATCTTATTTTAAACACCCATTTGTAACTACTATTGTTACATGCAATAAAAAATTGCAAATTGCCAAATATATCCCTGCGTTGTTGTGAGTGTATTTCTCAGTATTAAACACATATGAATATTTTTTATGTGCACATTTGGTATTGAAATTATGTTCCATGAGTGTTGAACACAAAACCATAAAAACTTTCATTGTAAATCAATGTAAAATCAATCTACTAGATTTGGACAATATTCAATGGATTTCGAACAATGTTGCAAAGTGTTTGACATAAGTCCTGAAACAGACTCCATATGTAGTTAGCAAAAAATTAGTTCATATTTGGTGGGGGGTCATTACATTTTCCCCAATGGATTGCATTTTACTGAGCCGACCATACCACGAGAGTACCCAACATGGGGTGCGAAATACCCAAACACGGGGTACGACGTACCATTTCTCCTGTAAGTACCTTTTTTTTATAACGGAGTCTCAGGTACATGGACCAAGCATGGGGTACGGTAGGAGATGTACCCTACGAGTAACCAAGTATTCGGTACGTGTACCCTACCCTCGGGTACGGGTACCCTGGCTACAAGAAGTCATGATCCATGAAAGTTGTTATTTGCTTCAATGGGAAATGGGATGAGTAGGCAGCAAAGATTGAGGAGAGTTGAAGTAAAACAGTCCATGGAGTAGTTTAAATAGATAAAGATAATAGTATAATACATCTGAAAAGTTGGAGCAATATCATTTCATCAGAACTATCTGTGAAAACCATGTAGTGCATACAATTTAATAAAACATATGCTGCAGATTGCATAATTACATGCTTGCTACATCATTCAATCACCGCTTTACCAAATGTTAATTTTGTTATTGAATATTTCTCTTAACTCATCACTTGATATGCTATTATAGATAAAACTCAAAGCCCTAAGATGTGTACATCAAACTTGAATCATATATGTTAGTATTTCAAAATAATAATGGATTCAATTCATTTAGGTGTAGTTTCATCCTCATTTTGTATACAGAAGCATTCTTTCCAAGTAACCTAACCAGACTACAGTAGACAAATTGTAAACCACGATGATTGGCAACAGTTTGGAAATGTCAAGCCCTCTTTTAAAAAAAGAAAATCAGAGAAGATAAGAGATCAATTTTAGAATAAGAGGCTCACCTGTGTGAAAGGATTTGGGACATTCATCACAATGGAGAAGCTCACCCCCATCCCCACACTGGTAACAATTGTCATAGTTTTCACTTGGATTAGCCAGCTTATTCCTACCAAGCCTTTTCTGGTTGGATAGTAAGTATGCAACCTCATGTAGTGAGCGCCCATTCAAAATAAAGATACTTTGATAACTGTTCAGCAATGAGCAATGCACCAATAAGTTAACCATTCCTGGTCCATATATTGTCTTGAGTCTTGACTAATATAAAAGGGACAACAATCATAACAACTTGACAAAGACACATACAGGGCTCGTCTCTGTCCCCATCCAACATGTACTTCAAACTCTGAACATGACACCTAATCAACATAAAGCAACTTAAATATTAAAAGTACAAATAATGAGCAAGTGACCCTCTGAAAGGGCATAAAAATGATATAAAAATGCAACAATATCTTTGGTTACACACTAGTTAAAATAGCAGTCATACTTACCACTTTTTGACAACAATGAAAAAATATACCCATGTGTTGCTTTTGTCCCTCACAAAATTTCTAAAACATATCGCAATACAATATAGTCAATAAGAAGTTCAATACTTGCTCAATGCCAAAAGACTAGTTGCTTGAAACTTCGATTAAATAGCACTACTAACCTGTCCTTTATGGTAGTACCCTACGTACCCTATGAGTACCCAAGTACCCAGTATGTGTACTCTACCCCCGGGTACAGGTACCTTGGCTACAAGAATTCATGTTCCATGATAGTTGTTATGTGCTTCAGTGGGAAATGGGATGAACAGGTACTGGAGATTGAGGAGAGTTGAAGTACAACAGTCCTCGGAGTAGTTTAAATAGATAAAGATAAAAGTATAATTCTAATACTCCAAAAATTCGTAAAAATTTAAAATTTTTCATGTAACATAAAATGTTTGTAGTTGTCACTGCCTAGGAACAGTTAACTTCTAACGGTTACTTATACCAGTATTAAACTAGAACTGAATATTTTGTTAATCTCTAGTTCTGTATACTTATTAGTTTGTTTTCATAATTCCCTGTTAAAGATTTGATCTAGCAGTTTATGATTTGGAATAACAGGAATTAAAACATATGTTTAAATTATAGTACTAAGTTTGTTTACTGTTTTATGACAAGTAGGAAAGAACTTCTGTTGAGATCGAGACTTACTTAGCCTATCGTTAATGCAGTGAAGTAATGCTTCTTTTACAGGTCTTTACAGGTAAGAAGTTTGTCACCAATTTTCCAAATCAGGATTATTATCTCAACTAGCATAGAATAAAATGCTAGTTAATTCATCTGTTTTACAGCTTTGAGCAGTAAAAGAGGTATCGTTGATCTTATTGTTTATGCTCTTCATAGTTAATAGTAATATAAATATTTTTAGTAAACTGAACTTAGCTTAGTTATTCTTCCAAATCACTATAACTAGATCTTGTTTATTTAATTTTTAACATTCTATTTCCAGTTTAAAGCCCGTATGCAACTTTAGTGAAAGGCATCTCGTATAGCAGTTACCTGTGTTTATATGCTTGATGCTAACATAACCTCCAAGGTTTTTGTTTCTACAAATATCAAGTTAACCTAGGAAACCAATGATCTTAGTATAGAAATTAAGTGCATTGACTGAAGGACACCCATAGAACTAGTACTTAGTGCATAAGATAGTTTATAACTATTCTAATACTTACCAAAATAGAGGTGCCTTATACAAATTGTTTTTTCTTTAAACTATAGTGTTACTATTTTTTATTTTATTTTAAGGAATGAAGAATTATTTTCAAAAGAAATCTATCCTTTTATCCTTTGTATGATTCCTCATCTCATAAGGGTATTATTGATATACCATTTACTAGTATCTTAAAGTGATACTTAATTTATTACCTAGATTAACTAGTCAAGCTCCAACCTTTACTTAGGTTTTCAAGCATACAACATTAAAGATTTAACCCTTTTATAAGGTCCTATACTATGATAGGTTTCCCTTTTATTAATGTTTGTTGCGAACTCTGAAAATGTAGGATTCTTTGTAAATGTTTTTAACCATTTCTAAGATTGTAGTACATGTTACAAACCTTAGTGTAACTACTACCTCCTTAAGTTACTTGCTATAGATAAAACAAACATAAATACCATGTTGAAGGATGATAAATATTTATTACAAGGTTATAACGAATTTTATTTGATCATATATTATTGTTTGTAGGCTGCTCTCGAGGTTTTTCAAACTATAACCTAAAACCCACAAATTGCAACTAAAATCTAAGCACACGTGGTCGAAGTTCAATGGATAGGGTTTGATCTTTTGGTTTTACCATATAAATTCCTTTAAACCCTAAAATATCGCATTAACCTATCTTTTACCTTGCTCTGGAAGAAGAGGGCCGCGGGTTTATGGCCGCATGGCTTGACTGTCACTCCCATGTGTAAATTTCCTTGCCATTAGTCTTCTTCTTCAACGTGTAGAGGTGCATTTGGGTACTGTCTCTTGTTATGTGGATGAACCCCTCTTTTCGCTAATACCTAGCTCTATAAAAATGATGCACCTATCATTATCTTTCCTCTGCAAGTGCTATTACTCATTCACTGGTGCATTGGTGAGATGATGAGGTGAGCACAGCTTCTGGGTTGTCGTAGTGTGGTCTTGTTGTGTGAAGAAATTGTTGTATATCATTACCCAACTTCTGGTGTGGCATTTGACCCTGCCTCGTCGTGGCTTGGGAGTTCAACTTGAACTCTACGCGTTGTGTATTTCTTCTGGCATTTCTTTCGTGAAGCTTGTCATTCTCTAAATGGTGGCTAGGGTTTCATTCTATTGTCTTCTTCTCAGCAAGGGCAAAGAGAATAAACTAGGTAAGAACTCTTTCATCTTTTTATCCATTCTTGCACTGCTAAGTTTCAATGTTTTTGCTATTGATAGGGGGTTTAACTAATTATGGTTCTTCTCTATTGCAGGCTTCATTTCGAAGAATATTCAGTTGGAAGATACCACCAAAAGAGCTCTACTTAGCGTTTCTTCTGGTAAGCCTCAGTTTTACTGAGGTTTCTCCTGCAGTGGTAAATGATGTTTAAATTGAGTTGGTTCAGTTCCTTGGGTTTCTGATTTTTGGCTTGGCCGTGGATATCCTGTGTTGTATAAAGTTTTGGAAGGCCATGGGGCCGATGCTTATGATGTGGTGTCCAGATTCTTTAAGCCCTTGTGGCTGTTTTCATGATGGGAACTTAGGGATTTCATAGCCGAGGCTTGAGTAAGAATTATGGGTCTAGTTTGTTTATAGTTTTGTTATTTTGATACCAGCTTATAAGCCGTGACTCTATTGGTAAAGGGCCATAAGGCCGTAACTGATATGTTTCAATATACTGTTTTTTTTAGATACTGTTTAGATTTTATTTTAATAAGCTCAAAGCTTATTGATTATACTTATGTTTTGATAATATATATATAGTAGCGACGAGAGAGTTCATCACAGGTGATTGATTTGTGAAACAGGAAACCTGCGTAGGTTTTTTAAGCCAACGTTTCGGACTTTGTAGATGTGATTCCATCCTCAGGGCGATCACTCAATCCATGAGATTGGAATGATGTTTGAAAGTATATGTCTTTTAAAGCATAAATATAGATTAGTAACTCGTCATTAAAGAGAGTATAGTCGGCCCTCTTATGGAGAGACTGTAATCTATTTTTAGATCTATGATTCCTCCTGATCTGGTTAATCGTCAGTTTCCACAAATCACTAAGTTTGAGCCCATCATCTTTGTTTAGGGTTTTATCCCATTTTTCAATCTCAAGGGATTCCCTTAATATTTTTTTGTAATAATGATTTTCTCTGGCTATAAGCGAGGCTTTCTCCATGCAAATGTGATGGGAGGTGTTGTGTGAATGTTCGACTAAAGCTGATTTCTTTGTGTGATTATGGATTATGTCGGCTGAGTGTTCTTTGAGACGGGTTTGCAATGATCGTCCTGTTTCTCCTATGTAGGCACTCTCACAGGAACAAGGGATTTCATATACTCCTTTTAGTTGTTTGGGATCCAATGGGTCCTTTGCTGAATCAATGAATCCTCTAATTGTGTTTGGGGGAGCAAATGCCACATTGATGTTTTTTCTTTTAAAATTTTTGGCAATACGATCTGTTGTTCCTTTTATGTATGGGAGAGTGACTTTGGGGATGATGAAATCTCATCTCTTAGGTTTGCTTTGGGCATTATCTATTGCTTTTTTGATGTGTTCCTCTCGATATCCATTACATTTGAAAACCTTTTTTAGGTGTTCTAATTCCATCCTTTCATGATTCGTGTTTGATATTCTAGATGGGCTGGCTGCAAGTGTGTGTATGATGCCAATATTTTGAGATGGGTGGTGGTGGGATTCCAGATGCAGGTATTTATCCATGTGCGTCTTCTTCCTGTAAACCTGGTATCCTAGTTTCTCATTCCTTTGTTTGGAGAATAATACATCCAAGAAAGGTATTATTCCTTCATCCTCAATTTCCATGGTGAATTTTATATGTTGTGAGAGGTTATTTAGATGTTTAAGGAATTCTTCTAGCCTCTCCTTGCCATGGCTCCATTTAGCCAATACATCATCAACATACCTTGT